>JAGFMF010012271.1:11910042-12053693 GCA_019455555.1 Galemys pyrenaicus
TGGGTCCCCTCCCTGGCCGGCAGCAGGGATTGAACTCATGCTGCAGTGGCTGCGGTTTGCTTCATAGTGCGTTGCTTAACCCACTGTGCCACCAGGGAGACCCCACTAGTTTTTTAAATATGTGCCATTCTTACTGGTGTCAGATGGTATCTTCTGGTGGTTTTAATTTGCATTTCCCTGGTCATGAGGGATGGTGAACATTTTTTCATATGCCTATTAGCTATTTGCATTTCCTCTTTGGAGAAGTGTAGGTTTAATATTTCTAATGCCTGTAAACAGTTTTATCAGTTCAGAAATGTAATTTAAAACATAGTTGGACAAGTCCTTTCCTCTGTAGAAAACTTGGAACTTGTTGACTCTGTATTTTACTAAAAGTGAAAACCGAAATAAAAATATAAAAACAACAGTTTTTAAACATTGTTACCAACTGCATAGTATATACTATATATTTATAAACTATATGTCAGTTTATATACGTAAGGATATATCCATAGTTTATATAGGATAGTAAGAAATTAGAAATTTTAGTTTACAGGGAGAACTACATAGCTTAGAACACACGAGAAGATTTTTTTCCCATATAATCTCTTACGACTTTTTGATTTTATTTTTTTTTAAAGATTTATTTATTTATGCATACAAGAACTGGGATACAGGCCAGAGGTGTGGGGGAGGTGAGAGAATTCACCAGAGACAGAGCAGGGAGCAGAACAGACAGATTAACGGAAGAGGGCAAGGCAGGACATGTCTGCTGGGCCTGTGGGTCACCTTCCCAGCTGGTGGCAGGGATCGAACTCCTGCTGCAGTGGCTGCGGTTTGGTTTGCTTCATAATGCGTTGCTTATCCCACTGCGCCACCAGGGAGGCCCCTAAAAATAGCTTTGATCTTAATAGCACTGTGGTGCACTCTCATTTTCGGTAGCATAACCTTTGAGTTACCTTTTAAATACTAAGCATTTTTATATTGCCAAATGGAAAGTTTAATGTTCTTTTAAAACATACATATTACCAACCATAAACAAATGCTTTGCTTTGCCTCACCCAGCAAATATTACCAACAATTTATTTAGCTTAAAGTTAGTGGTAAGTGGAAGAGAGATTGTATATAAGAACACAATTTTTTGAAATAATATTTTTGCCTCATTGATGACTAAATAGTTTAGCTCTTACGAATACAATTCTGTCTACAGAATCCTGATTTCATTAGCTTGCAAGTGCTTTCCATTGGGTGGTATTAGCTTTTTACTAAAGATCATGTATTCAGAATAGGCCTCACGATGGGGCAGTTTTATGATCCCTTTCTGATTCAGAGGACAGCTGCTCTGCCTTTACTTTTGTATACTTACTCAAACTGCTCTCGATTCTTGACTGCAAATTTTAAATATTGATGTATTTCTTGAATTATAAGTATTGACATTGGTTCATGAAATGATATTTTATGTAGACATAAAGATATTTAAAATGTTCCATAAAACATCTCTTATCCCTTGCCCCTGGTTTTAATTTTTTTGAATGGAGAGTAGGCAGTGGGGGTGGGTGGGCAGAGGAGTTGAGCAATGGTATATATGTATATGGTGTAGTCTCAGAGGGAGGCAGCAACTAAAGGGGTAGCAGTGAGGAAGAACTTAGGTTTCATGTGAAGGCTTCCCAGAATAGACTGAATTTTGAATGATAAGGAGTATAGGTAAGAAAAAAAGGAAGTTTTAGGTAGAGAGACTTGCATCTAGAAAGGCACAGAGATAATGGAAACCACTAAACTATTTGTACTTTAGTATGACTTCAGCAGTAAGGGTACTGTAGGAAGGGGGGAAGTGGTTGGAAGGACTGGCTACGTCCAGATCAACAGTTTGGGTTTTATCTATAGTTGGTGTATCCTGTTTAGCATAATAATCAGACTTATGAACTCTGGAACAATCTCTCTTAAATTTTATGGGAGCAGGCACGACTAGAAAGATAGGCAAATCATTTGATTGGTCTAGGGGATGTTCTGATGTGGATGGAGAGGAGAAAGGTTTGAAAGATACTCAGATGAATTTGATAGGGTATAGGACTTTCAGGGTGAGGAACAGAGAAGACAAGGACGTAAAGGTATTTGAATGAATGAAGTTCATAACTGAGAGAAACAGGAAGGAGGAACAGACTGAGAAAGAAAAATGATTTTTGTTTGGGAATGTGCCTTTAAGATGCTTGCTATCTGGTAGGCATTTGGAATTGGCAGGTTTGTAGAGGCTGGGTGTAAATTGCTAATGAGGTCTTGAAGATAGGGTTTATTGTGTGCGTGTTTATGTGTTTATATCTTGCTCATCTTTCTCTTCCTCGACATCAATCACAGTGTTTTATATATAGGGGTTGTAGAGTATGAGGGTGAGTAGATTTCATCCTTTGTAAGAAGTGACCTTCAATTTTGGGGAAGTAATTTCTCCTCTCAAGATCTGTATTTCCCTTTCAGTAAGTGTGGGAGCTAAACTAGGTTAATGGTCCACCAGTTTTGTAATAGTCTGGTGTGTTTGAAATCAGTTGTGAGATATGAAAAGTAACTTCAAACTAATCATTCAGAGCTGATGTTTGCAAAACCTTTTCAATTAGTGAGAGTTGATTTATGACCAGCACACACAGTGTGTTTTCTTAAGTGTGAGAGAAAGGGATGGAATAGTCTGCTGGAATTTCATAACTTTGGATAAACAGTGGGTGTGTCACATAGAAGCAGGAGTAGAAGAAAGGTTAAGAATCATTATACTCTCTTTCTGCCCCTCCCAGGTACCATCTATCTTGGGAGTCTTTATTCTCTCTTTTCTTTCCTAAATAAACTTTTCGAGACAAAAAAAAAAATCACTATACTAATCACTGTACTTACAACTGCAAGATTTTATGTTTATGGTAGAACCTATCATTCTGATTATAATGAATGTTTATTTTTTCACCTTCAGGAACTCTATTTTAAGAATCTTTCGAAACAGAAAAAACAAGTCATGGAGAAGAATGGGAATAACCGAAAACTTCGAGTTTGCGTTGCAACTTGCAACCGTGCTGATTATTCAAAACTTGCTCCAATCATGTTTGGCATTAAAACGGAACCCGAGTTCTTTGAACTTGATGTTGTGGTACTTGGCTCTCACCTGATAGATGACTATGGGTAAGATAAATGTTTTCTTATATCTCACATTGCAATATGGTTTACTTATGGAACAAGATTTTTAAAATCTAATTGATCTACAAGGTAGGGTGTTATTACAGTTACTGTTGATAGGTATTTTTGTGGCATTAGGTTTGTTGATGAAAACTGGGAAATCTTTTGAGGGAGCAGAATTTCAAACCAAAGATGAACATTCATTTTGTTATGTGTAATAAAGTGGCATTTAGTGCACCCTTGTGGCATGAAAACATTAATACAGGCTCCAAAGATAGAAATAGATTAAACTTGAAAGAAGCTTGTGTTAAAGTTATCTTTTTCAGACTACTCTTTAAAAACAAAAACCTCCTCTAAAACTGATATAGCAGTTGTTCGTAAGGAGAAATTTGTGGATAGCTCAAAAATGCATTCATTTTAAAAATGTGAAGTGAGTTCTGACTATCTAAAAACATCCATGTGGGTTTTTTTTTTTAAGATATATAAGACATAGAACAAAGTAGAAGAGAAAGTTTTACTAGAGTCCGAGATGAAAGTTTAAATCAAACATTTTTACAAGTTTGACAGGAACAGTAGTGGGAGAGAGGCTCTCAAGGAAAATGTAGTAGGTTTCTATCTGTCTGCCACATTAATTAAAAGTGAAAAGGCAGTATTTGTCTGGTAAAATTGTTAAGTAGAAAATGTGACTAGTACTTAAAGAAAATATGTATTTGAAGTACAAGAAACTGGTTGCTTCTGGGGAGAAGAGCTGGTTGACTGGGGAACAAAAAAGTGAGAAGGTAGTCTTTTCACTGTATAACTTTTTTTCATTTTAGCAGTTTTTAATGAAAGTTGTAGATAAGATTACTTTAGTCCTGCAACTTCTCCATTGTTTCTTGTATTTGCCCCTTTTCTTTCATACTTGGTGAGATTTGGCCTTGTTTTAGGATTTTTTGTGATCTTTGTCCAGTTTTAGTTCAGTGATAACCACCTTGCTGGGGTGAATGCCCACGTGAAAAGTTGGGGCCATTCACTTTCTCTGCTACACTAGTTCACTAGTTGAGTGAATGACATATTTCTTCCTGTAAACCTGGCCACTTGGCCAATTTGCTGCCTTTTGTAGGTGTCCTTGGACAGCCTGAATGTCATCATTCTTCCAAATGGGCTTGAATTGAACATTGTACTTCAGTCTCAGCTCTTTGGAAAGAGGGGAAAACCATAAAATTTCTACAAATATGAAAATGGGAATTAAAATGCCTTTCATAGTCACAGAGAAATTGAACTTCATTTTGGCCACTGGCTCTTAAGCAATGGCTGCAAAAGGGCTTACTGTATGGCTTTTTGTTTCTTGAATTTTAAACTATGTGAATGACTATTTTAAGAAGTACTAAACCAACAGAAAAATAAGTTATTTTTCTATTTAACCACTTGGATTTAAAAAAAACAGCATTTTTATTCTCTGGGCAAAAATGAAATTATTAACAGACTACTGAAAAATTCATTTGTGCATTTATTTAAAAAAAATTTAAAGAGGCTGAGGATAAGAGGATAAGAATGTTTCTAAATATCCTACAATGCACAGGTCAGCCCCTCACACAAAAATCTGACCAAAAAATGTTAACACTGTGGTAAACCCCGCCCTATGGTATTTTCCACAAGAACGTGAAAAATTTGATTGTTCAGAACACTGCTGTATTTTCATCTGTACAGTGGCTTAATGATTAGCTAAGTGACATGCCCCCTGCATTAGCCTCAAATCAATGGGATCCAGATTCTTGCTTAGCAAAACTGCACATCATTTTATGACTTTATTTAGTACTTCAGGATTGTATGAGAATTTTAAAGCATGTCAAAATATGCTGTCCTCTTTTCTGTGGGTGTATTTTCCTTTTTCTCCTCTTTCCCTCCCCTTCTCTCTCACACAAGCACTCTCAACAAGAGTTCCTTGTTATGTACTCAACTGCTCATTACATTGTGAAGACTGGTTTCCATGCTACTAGTTGCTCAGATAAAAGGGTTAAAATGTTTTGCTGTCAGAGGGATTAATATTCTAATTAAAGGATGTTACTCTGCATAGTCAGTGAAAATATTAGCAAATGAAAGTGAAAAACTTAGAATAGGTTGTCAGACACATTAACTGATTATGGAGGTGGCAGTATCTTCTTAGGAGGTATTAGTAAGTTTACTCTAAGAGAAAATAGGTATCTTCAACATAATTATTGTACATAACTTCTATATCTCAAGATAACCATATATAAGATTTGTGGTACTTAATACAGCTGTCTGAGCATTTTCTGTTGGAAGAGACATGATAGGGGAATTATCACCAATGGGAAAGTTGAGAAAACATAGCCCCTCAAGGATCAGATTTCTTTGATGATGGGAAGGGGAAGGCTGGGAATTCTTGGTCATGTTTCTTTACACTTTAATATAGCACAAAGAAAAGAAAGAATTAGAAAACAAAAGCTGATAGATCAGTCAACTCATTTTCACCTAAGAATGATGCCTCTAAGAGACAAGGAGGAAAGGTACTACCATAAGTATTAATGAATAATGAGGGTACCATGAGACCCTATAACTGTGAGGAGGTTATTCAGTTTAGAGCCTTAAGACAAATGCAGTAGATCAAGTCCAATTTCAGTCAGAGAACTTGATGGCCTAGTTTTGTTAGAGTTCCATAGTTTTCAAAACTATTTAAGTTTGGAGGTTCATGCTTAAATTCTTAAAACATGTTTGTTCAGTACAGAATTTAGTTTAAAAAAAGGAAATCAATATTTGGGTTCAATAGGCTTTAGCAAAATTCTTCACATATTTTGGTGTTAAGAGAAAGTATTTTTTTTTTAAAGATTTATTTATTTATTTATTTATGCATACAGGCCAGAGTCGCGGGAGGTGAGAGGATTCACCAGAGACAGAGTGGGGAGTAGAACAGGCAGACTGACTGAAACACACTGCTGAGGGGAGACAGGAGAGGTCTGTTGTGCTATGTGGGTCCCTTCCCTGGGAGGCAGCAGGGATCGAACTCTTGCTGCAGTGGCTGCGGTTTGCCTCATAGGGCACTGCTCAACCCACTGCGCCACCAGGGAGGCCCTAGGAGACATAGTATTTTGTCTTGCTTTTAAGATGCTGTCTCAAGGGAACTATGATTCTGGTTCCTGAAAGAGTCAAGTGGTCATGAAGGAACAACATTCTGTTGGACAGGATAGTCTTAGAATTAAGTTATGTTTCATCAGCTGGTAATTAAGAATAAGACTGTCCTGAAATTTATGCCCTTCAGCTAACCTGTCACTGCTCAGAACCAAAATGTATATTTAGTTATCTTCTCCCATCCATTAAAAGAAAGGGTCCTAGGGCCTCCCTGGTAGCGCAGTGGGTTAAGCAACACACTATGAAGCAAACCGCAGCCTCTGCAGCACAAGTTCGATCCCTGCCTCCGGCCAGGGAGGGGACCCACATGGTGTAGCAGACCTCTCCTGCCTCACCCGCTGCTCCCCTCAGCAGTGTGTTTCAGTCATTCTGCCTGTTCTGCTCCCCACTCTCTCTGGTGAATTCTCTTACTGCCCTGGACTCTGGCCTGTACCCCAGCTCTTGTATGCATAAATAAAGAAATCTCAAAAAAAAAAAGGGTCCTAGTATACAAAACTAATGAGATAATATAAAATACCAAGAAGTCCTTAATTCAAGCTAAGGTAATTCTTGATCATATTTACCTCCTGAAAATAGGCATTTTAGCCTTCTTGAAATATTACTGTGAAGGGGCTTCTCTTTTTAATAATTAAAGAATTCAGCATGGCTGTATGTGTGGAGAACCTCTGCACCTTCAATAAATATTAAGCATCTAGATTCGTGGCAAACAAGACAGAAAAAAAATCCCTATTTTCATAGAACATTATGGTGGGTGAGATAAATGATAAAAAGACAAATAACAAAAATAAGATAATAAAAAAAGAACTCAATGATAAGCAAAAATCTTTAATTAGAATAAGTTAATGACTATAAGTGCTGCCATTTAAAGGGGAAATGAGTGACAGAAGTATTATTTACCTCAAGAAAAGTATAAAATAAGAAAAAGAAGTTCAGAATTTAGTGATGAAAGAGCAGGTAGCTTGTATATGACTAACTCTCCCACAGCTAATCCTTATAAACTCTTGCCAAAATATTTTTAAAACTTGTTTGAAGGCATTGGAGAGTGACCAACAACAGAAACTGGGTAGGATTTGATCCTTGAAAGAAGTGAATGAGAAGATCCTTGTTTTCATGGATACTTCTACAGAAGAGTATCCCCCAATCCACATGTTATAGATTATCTAGAACTCACACAGAAAGCCACTGTTGTTTAGGTTGAAGTACTAGAAAATGACTAGAAAATTTCTCAGCATCTGGAAATTGTGGAATTAGGGAAAAAACTGTGAATGGAGGAGCCACTGAATAGTCCCAGAACATAAATATGTATATAAACTTTTCTCAACTTCTTGGTGGACCAACTGAACTACATATGCATTGGGAACTCCCAGAAGCTTAGTAGAAAAAAACTGGAGACTGAAGAAACTGAGAAGTTGTTTCATCTGCTATCCACCTCAGGGGAGATTGGAATTTGACTCCTACCAGGTTAGAGGGGCTTAGTAAAATACTTCAGACTTTTCACTGAAACCCAAAAGGGCCACATTTTAGGAGTAAAAGCCTATATTCCATTTGCTCTTTATCAGCAAAACTGAGTCATCCTAATGAAGCATTAAACTGAGCTTTCACAAGGTGCTTAGCCAGCAAATTTAATTGCCTGCTTGATCAAAAATCAACAGTCTTCATAGGAAAGTACAGAACCCTGAGCCTCTATATTATTCACAGTATTCTGTATAAAATCACAGATTAACAGATAAGTGAAGAAAAAGGAAAATTTCACCCAACATTAAAAGAAAAAATAGTCAATGGAAATAGACTCAGAGATGGCTCAGATGTTGGGATCAGCAGAAAAGAACTATCTCAGTGAGCAGCTATTCTCAACAGAAATTTTAAAACCAAGTAATTCTACAACTGAAAAGTATAATATATGAAAGAAAAATTTCACTTGATGTAGATACTAAAGAGGAGAGAGGGTCAATGAACTTTAAGACAGAACAACAGACATTTAGGTAAAGACCAGAATGAGAAAAAAATTACGAATAGAGCCTCAGTCACCTCTGGTACAGTATCAGTAATCTAAAATACATTTCATTGCTATCTTGGGGAGGGAACAGAAAAATCTTACAAGACATAAGTTTAGTAGAAGCTTACAAGAAGTTTACAAAAAGCTTAGTAGAAAAAAAACTGGAGACTGAAGAAACTGAGAAGTTGTTTCTTCTTAATTTTCTGGCCAGAGTTTTCCAAACTTGTTGAAAAACATCACTGTACAGATTCAGAATGGGCAACAACCGCCTACAGATAAATATACAGCTACATGTAGAGCTAGCATAAACTACTGAAAATTTCTTGAAAGTGGCAATACAGAAAATGATATTTCTTTTAGTGGAACAATGATATGAAAACTTACGTCTGAAACAATAGCGGCCTGAAGGCACTGGAACATCTTTAGTATACTCAAAGAAGAAAAAGAACCCTCTTTAACCCAGAATTTTTTATCTGATGAAAGTATCTTCCAAAAATAATTGAAAATATTTTAAGACAAATCAGTAATTGATAACCAGCAGATATGCACTACAAAAAAATGCTAAGGTAAATTCTTCAAACTGAAGAAAAATGATACATATTACTGGGAAATTAAGTCTGCAGGAAGGAATGACTAGTAAGGGTAAATGTAAAAGACTACCTTAAAAAAACATTTTTAAATGGCTTTAGTTCTACAGCAAGATTGGGCAAAAGGCCCAGTGGTTTTCTGTATACCCTTCTACTCCCAAACACACATAGCCTTCCCCATTATCAACACCCCCCACCCACAGAAAGGTACATTTGTTATAGCTGATGAACATAAACTGATACAGTATCATCACCCAGAGTCCATAGTTTACATTAGGGTTCAGCTTAGTAGTGTAAATTTTTTTGGATTTGGACAAATGTATAATGATATGTTCCCATCATTCTAGCATCATATAGAATAGTCTCACTGCCCTAAAAACTTCTATCTAGTCATCCCTTCCTCCCTCTACCCCCTGTAGCCATTGATCTTTTCATTGTGTCCATAGATTGGCCTTTTCCAGATTGTCATAGATGGAATCATACAGTAAATAGCCTTTTCAGACTGACTTCTTTCATTTAAGCTTTCTTCATGTATTTTCAGTAATTTCAAGTAATTGCTTGCTTAACAGTAATTTCTTTTTAGTGCTGAATAATCCATCCTGATGTCAAAACCTAACAAAGGCATTATAAAAAAAAGAATTCAGACCAATAAACCCTCATGAATATAGACATAAAACTTTAAACAATATTAGCAAGTCAAATCCAGTATGAAAGTGAAGGAATTCCGGTATCCACTTATGAAGTGAAGGAATTCAAGATCAAATTGATTTAACATTTGAAAATCAATTTGTTAACTTGCATATTAACAGAAATAAAGAGGACAGTCCATATGATCATCTCAATAGATGTTAAAAAGCATTTGACAAAATTAAATACATTATAAAAACTCTTACTCTGATAAAGGCCACCTGTCAAAAACCTGTAACAAAATTTACCCTCTCTTCCTAAGATTGGGAACAAGGTAGAGCTTTCTACTTTGATTCTAACTTGTACCAAATAAAGCAAGAAATAGAAAAAAATTAAGATTGTTTTTATTTACATATAACATAGCTTGTACAGGCAATTCCAATGAAATCTGTAAAATGATTCCTAGGACATCTATGTGATGTAAAATGATGTGTAAAAAGTATCCTTCACAATTTGGGAAAATATTAGGCTGTTGAATGGATTATTTTACAAAATTGTATGCATGATGTGTTTTCAAGTATGTTAAAATATGCATAAAATGTAAAGGGAAAATAGTAACACTGATATTGTTCAGGTAGGTCTATAGATGATAATTACCTGCATTTTCCAATTTTTAATAAATGTGTTTTATAGTTAGAAACCTGTAAAAAAAAATCTCAGACATGAAATAAAGGCATTTAGAACTGTTACTGTTATTAAAGCTTGAAACTATACTTCACAGCCAATTTAATGCTATAAAATTTACATTTTAACATCAATTAGAATTACAGGGTATCAAGCTGCTAACTTCGGTTGTAATATAACCAAGAAAGCATTTATTTGAGAATAGGAATCATGATCCAGGTCCATAACCAAGGGCATTCCACCAGTGTGAGGGCAGAGGGAAGTTTTATGAGCACCACACTGTAAGTGGCCAACAGTGATCAGCAGAGGGAAGTGTAAAAGAAGCAAGCAGGGGAGTGGGCAGCTGCATTTAGGTTATCAGTTTGAAATTTGGATTATTTGACAGGAGTCTTAAGGCAGAAACTTTTTTAACAAGCAGCAAATGGCCTTCCTTTTACTGATCAGGAAAGAACAAGGTGCTGGCGTTCTTTTGTAGTTGTTTATAAGGTGAAAATCAGTGTGTGTGTTTGTGTGTGTGCATTCTTTCACAGTCACTGAAAGGGAATTGATTTAGGCTGTTACTTTCCACCTAGAAGTCTCAAAATGGTAACTGAGAAATAAAACGCAATCCCTTTGACTCAGAATAGGTCCCACAGTACCAGAAAAAGGATTCAAGAGATAAAATTCATCTTTCAGTAATTTATTAGTGACATGTCCCATGTCCTGGCCCCTACTGTTTTCTTTAATGAGTTTTGCTTTTGTAAGTGATACATTTTTTCCTTTTAAAACTTTTTTTTTAGTCATGACCAGTGCAAAATTTGGTTTCTTTTTTCCTAATTAAAAAAATATTCTCAGATATTATTCCTTCCATGCAGGCACAAATGAGAATTCCAAGGTGGTGGATGTTTTGTCTTGATCTGTGTGCTGTCAATGGGACTACTTACATAGAAAAATTAAGCTATCTGTATAATGGTCTGTGCTTTTAATTTTTGAGTTTAAGTTATACTTCAATTTCTTTACTTGACTTTAAAAAGTGAATTTTAGAAAATGTTTTCTATATCAGGTTGACATAAAATTTTCTCATATTGGTTCTGTAATTAGGAATATGCTTTCATTTTTTCATTTCTTTCCTGCTTTAGAAACACATATCGCATGATAGAACAAGATGACTTTGACATTAACACCAGGCTACACACAATTGTTAGAGGAGAAGATGAGGCAGCCATGGTGGAGTCAGTAGGCCTGGCCCTAGTGAAGCTACCAGATGTTCTCAATCGCCTGAAGCCTGATATCATGATTGTTCATGGAGATAGGTTTGACGCCCTGGCTCTGGCTACATCTGCTGCCTTAATGAACATCCGAATCCTTCACATTGAAGGTGGGGAAGTCAGTGGGACCATTGATGACTCTATCAGACATGCCATCACAAAACTGGCTCATTATCATGTGTGCTGCACTCGAAGTGCAGAGCAACACCTAATATCCATGTGTGAGGACCATGATCGCATCCTTTTGGCAGGTTGCCCTTCCTACGATAAACTTCTCTCTGCTAAGAACAAAGACTACATGAGCATCATTCGCATGTGGTTAGGTATGTATCACTTTATTCAGTCTCATGGTGGTGGTTGTCAGATGTTGGACAGCTTTCACTTCTTTTGGAAACTGTTGTGGATAGAGTATCTCCCATTACCAGTCAGAAAGCTAAGGTTTCAGTTCATAGATTTCACTCTATGGTATGACTTCACCTCTTTGAGACTCAGTTTTTGGAAAACAGACTTAATGGATTGAATTTTTAAATCTGTGCTATACTTAAACAACAGTATGCTTTTAATTCATTAAATATATTTTGGGTGAATATGTCAGAGCCTATGGTAGCAAAAAAGGAAAAAAAAAGCAAATTATAAATTACATGTAGTATGTCATTTTTAAAAAATATTTATTTATTTATGCATACAAGAGCTGGGGACAGGCCAGAGGTGTGGGTAGTGAGAGGATTCACCAGAGACAGAGTGGGGAGCAGAGGGCAAGGCAGGAGATGTCTGCTATGCCATGTGGGTCCCCTCCCTGGCTGGAGGCAGGATTGAACTCGTGCTATAGCGGCTGCTGTTTGCTTCATAGTGCGTTGCTTAACCCACTGTGCCATCAGAGAGGCCCCAAATATGATGTCATTTTTAAAAAAAAACAGTAACATAATGGAAAGGATAGGAAGTATATGTACCCAAATCATTTACAATATTTATTTCTGGTAAGTAGAATTATGGGTGTTTTTATATTCATTTTTCAGTATTTTATCTTTTAGTATAATGAAAACTTTTAATTTTGTATCTTAAAGGATTGTTGTATTACCCAGGTGAGCCAGAGAATGTTAAAAGTAGTAAGCCATAAGTGATTATTAATATAAAGTAATTTGACTTAATTAAAAGGCAAGAGTCATAGTTGTTCATTAAGAATTTATTATCTCTGTAAATAAGCCTGAAGATATGAAATCTTTAATGATTAGTGACCTATCTTCCTGGAAATTACTTTTGCTAGTCAGAAGCAAAGAAAATAGGCTTAAAAACAGAATATCAAGTGGTTAACAGTGAAATGTCTAGAGGATAAATAGGGATTAATCTTCTATTTCTGTACTTTTTAAGAAGTACAGCTATTGAGTAATCAAGTTAAGAATAGTAAATTGATTTGGCTATTAGGTAATCAAGTGATTGGATATATTTTAAATCCAGATGATTTTAGAACAGGAAAAAAATTCAGTTTGTCTATTTCTCCTTTTTTGTTACTTAAAATGGTATTCGTTTTTATTGGGGTAACACTGGTTTACAACACTGTGTATATTTTAGGTATAGGTTCACACCTCTTCAGATGTATGCCACCATGAAACACCTGTAATTAAAGTACCCATCTATGTCTATCTTATCCTTGGACAGATCTGTTATCAGGGAACCTGTATAGATAATGCTGGTGGAACAAACATCTGTCTCTCTAATCTTTCCTTTATGTGTGCTTCTAAGTAAATATTCTTGCATTCTGGTCTGATTATATTGTTAATTATACACTGAAAAACTTTCTGAAAAGTTGGAATGAATAGAAATATCTTTATTAAGCAAAATGCAGCAAGATTGTATTTACAGGACTTAAGGGCTCTCTTTGTAACAATTTAAGCAGTTACTTTGTGAAAAGGATGATAAAACCGCAAAAACTAGATATTTCTAGACCAGTTGGGAAAAAAGGTCATGTGCTCAAGCCTAGCAAAATTACATTGTAAATCCTGTATCTACTTCTCGACCTGATGTTATCATCCTGTCTATAAGAAAGACAGGTTTAAGTAGACCACTCAAAACATGCAGCTTGGTTATCAGAACATTAACAAATAACAATCCCAGTAAAAAGTATTTTCAGTTAAAAAGATACTAATTTTCTAATAATAAAAGAAATGTCACAGTACAAATCAAGCTACAACACAAAGCAAAATGATGGTAACCTTAGTAGAAAATACTGTGTGGAAGGGCAGAAGCTGCTGAGTTTTGGAGACAAAGGCAGAGTGTCAGAAGTTGCACATTGAAAAGTAGATACAGGCTTTCTACAAAATGTATACTGGGGACCTCCCTGGTGGACTAAAGGTTAAATCTGCGCACTACATGCTATCACTGCTGTGGCCTGAGTTCAATCCCTGGCCAGAGAGCTGACCCATATGGTGCAGCAGACCTCTCCTGTCTCACTCACTGCTCCCCTTAGCAGTGTATTTCACTAAATCCACCTGTTCTCTTCCCCACTCTGTCTCTGGTGACTCTTACCTACCCACCTTTGGCCTATGCCACAATTCTATGCATAAATAAAAAATTAAAAAATCTATTACTGCCAGAGAAGGGTAGCTCCAGTTCATTGTCCTGTGCTTTCTTTTTCACTGGTTTAAAAAAGAAATCTAGTTTTTCGTATCTTGCCATTCTTTTATAAAGAAAACTGCTTAAAGGGGTCCACACAGAACCTTAAGTAACAAATAACAAAGCTTAGTTTTGCTGCAGTCTGCATTATATGGTTATTTTCTACATATTACAAATGTTTAAATCACATCTAACATAGAAATAAATTTGTGAAGTTGGAAAGCTCTTATGGGTTAACCTGGAACTTTTCTTCCTTTTTACCTCCTTAGCAGTAAGTTAAAATAATAAGCTATAAAGATGACCCTCTGCATGAAACTGCAGAAGCTCCCTAATATTTTCACTCTTAAAGAAAATTGCCACTAAAACAGAGGACAAAAAGATTTGCCTTAAATGTGTCCTCAAGACAGTATGGGCGCAGACTGAATCAAGAGAAAGAATGTGGGTTGAAGGAGCCTTGTGGCAATACGGTATTGCTCTACAGCTTGTGCACATTTACATTAGAGTTCTTTGCATATAGCTGTGGGGCATCATGAGTGAGTAACTCACTTACATTAATGGTTGACATCATTCCTTTGTTAGTCACGAATAAGCTAATTCACATTATAGAAACATACTTTATAGGATTTACTTAAACTTGGTGATCAGATTGTAGCATATACCTGGTAATTTCCATGTCCTTTACAGTGAAGATACCTTTTTTATTGCCACTCCTACAAGTTCTTAATTCTCTTTGGCCCTGACCTATACTGGTATGCCGATTATCTGAAATTATAGTAATCTCACCTTTCTAAAATTCTTTTTCTGAAACCCTCTTTTAAGCCTTTAGATCTTTTTCCTCTGTGTATAAAACTTTATATGCCTTCCCAGTTTAGAACATAATAAGGTAGAAATAGTCAATGTGTTTTTAAAATACAAATTTGGAGCCTTTAGGCTCTTAAGTCAAATACTACTGAAGCTTCTTAATAAAAATTCTGTTACCGTTAAATCTAAAGAACAACTGCTGTTGGTTGAATTTGGAAATTAATGATAAACTTACAGATCATGATAAAACTAATCATTAAAATTAACATTACAAATATAGTCTTTCATTAAAAATAAGCGAATGGAGTTCATTTTCGGTTTTATGGGATTCTGCAGGCCATTGATAAGTGTTTTGTGTTATTTGGCACAGTACTACCTAACTAAACTTTTTTTTTGCTGAGGAGTTATCCTTGGGGTCTCAGCCTGGGGAATGAGTGAAGACTTTCTAGTCCTTTGAGTAGAGTTAGAAACATTTGCCATTTGTTTTATCTGGTGGGTGATGTCATTGGGAAGCTCCTATGCATTATATGAAATGTTTAATGCCCTTTAATTTTGTACATTCTGATTGGCAACATATTGAATTGCTGATTAAAACATTAGTTAGAAATTGGGAAGATTTGTGTTTTTGTAATGTTTTGAAATACTTTGGATTTTAAAACAATTAAAAACAATGAATTCTAGTTTCTGCTAAAGTTAGATTTTGTTTGTATTTGTGGTAACAAGTACCTTTGTTGCACCGTGTGGGTCCCCTCCCCGGCCAGCGACAGGGATTGAACTCCTGCTGCAGTGGCTGCGGTTTGTGTCATAGTGAGTTCCTTAACCCATTGCGCCACCAGGGAGGGCCCTACAAGTACCTTTGTAAACTTGATTTTTTTCCAAATCTTTAGGACTTGTTGCTGTAAGTTTTTATTTGATCCCAATTTGGTTGCCCTGCTGACATTAGGTTTCTTTGCATTTAGCTGTGGGGAATCATAACAAAGTGTGACTAACTTTCTTTTTTAAAACACAGGCTTTGGGGGTCTGCTTTTTGGAATTTGCTTCTTCTTCTTTTAAGATGCTTAACTAATGAAGCAATTTGTTTTGATTTTCTTTAAACAGGTGATGATGTAAAATCTAAAGATTACATTGTTGCACTACAGCATCCTGTGACCACTGACATTAAGCATTCCATAAAAATGTTTGAACTAACATTGGATGCACTTATCTCATTTAACAAGCGGACTCTAATTCTGTTTCCAAATATTGATGCAGGTAATTGAACTTGAAAATGAAATAATGCCACCTACCTTTCCAATTTTATGTTTCCATTATGTCTTTTTTTGCCTGCTTTTCCTATCTTGTTCATCTTATTGACAGCCTTTTTTTTTTTCTGAAGTGCATTCTAATTTTCAAAGGATAGCCAGTTTGTAGATCAGAGTTGTTACATTTTTATTAATGTACCAGAAACTCAATAGAAAAGAAATATTTTTTAAAAATCTTTCTAATTTTCACTCTAGTTTTATATTTAGTCTTTTTACACCAAAATATGTAGTGGCCAAGAAACATAAATCTTAGAAGTTGAAAAATGTCTCTAGGAAACTAATAATTACATTGACTGCCATATAAAATGTATTGTTATTTCGTATTGTCTTAGTCATGTTACCTATTAACATATTTCATTTTATTTATTTTTAAAGATTTATTTATGCATACAAGAACTGGGGTACAGGTCAGAAGCATGGGGGTGAGAGGATTCACCAGAGACACAGTGGGGAGCACAGCAGGCAGACTGACCGAAATACAAAGCAGCTAAGGCAGGAGAGGTCTGCCGTGCCATGTGAGTCAACTCCCTGGCCATGGGCTGAACTCGTCTGCAGTAACTGTGGAAGCCCCATAGTGCAGTGCTCAACCCCTCGTGCCACCAGGGAGGCCCCTCAATATATTTTAAAGTCATCCAGCTTAGGCAGTGTAAATCTGGGATCCCCAACCAGCTAATTCTCAGCCTGACCTAGTTAATCACCAACTTTTAGATGGTACTGTAGGCTTTAATGCTGAGACCTTAGGTAGATTAATGGGGATATGATACATAAATGAGAAATGCTAGAACAGGGCTTTACACTGAGGAATTCTCAAATGTTGCTTATTAGCTGATGTCACTGATTGCTAAGCTGTTAATTTTTATTTATTTTTTTGGTAAAGGAGGCAGGACCCCTTCTCTGTAGTGCATGATGTCACCATCTTACTCTGAAAGAATCCCTCTTTTCCTGACTGTATACATGTTTGAATTAGAGATACTTTCCCCTGTGAAAGTAAAGGGTCCAAGGAATGCCTTCCTCACAATGATTTAGATAAAATATACACAAAGGACAACAGGAACATAGAAAGGCATCACTGTTCCCTGGTTCCCCTGGATTCGCTAAAAAACAGAATTAGTCCTTGTGGTTCAGGCTTAAAGCCAAAGAGAAGCTTTCAACTGAGCCCAAGTGCAGATCTTGAAGTAGTGGCATGCTCTGGCAGAAGAAAAGTGGCCAGAGTTGCTCTACAGAATTAAATCCTGAGCTTAGTACCAATGTTGTCACATAGAGAAAGTTAAAACACACGCACACCTAACTTCTGTTAAATAAGTGACTCCTGCCCACTGGTGAACATTGTTTGCTAACCAGTTAGATCAGCAGATTTGCATCCCTTCGTAGGCAGTAGCTGGGAAAAGATGAAATTAAAAATTAAATTTGCCTCTAACATTTTTTAAAAATAAAACAATTATAACAAAATATCAGCCAGAGTATCAGAATCTATCTGTATTTTCTTAGTGCTTAGTCCAAGGGGCAGTGTTAGCCAGTTGAACTGTTGCCACTGTAAATGTGAGCACAGCTGAGAAGAGACATTCTGGCTATCTTGCTGTGTGGAGTTTGAGACCTTTCCATTTAGGGACTCACTGCTTAAAAGACAGAGACTGTTGGCCTGTCTTGAGCCCCTTAATTGTTGTTTAAGGTAAAGACATTTATTATGACATGACTAAAAGGTATTTGCTTTGCTCAATTTTGTTTGAAAAGTCCTAACTGCTGCTTTAATGTTCCTAGAGAAGTTTATGCAGAGAGCTGACCAGTTTATTTTGGGTGCTCACCATTTATGAAAAAAAAATTAAAAATTAACAGTACTGTTTCCCTAGTATCTGGTATAAATTTTTACAGGGCAATTTCTTTCAGTCAAAACCATTTGCAGTGAAAATGGTTTTTATCAAAACTTTTAACAGTTAACTCTTCATTTTCACAGGGAGCAAAGAGATGGTTCGAGTAATGCGGAAAAAGGGCATTGAGCATCATCCCAATTTTCGTGCAGTTAAGCATGTACCATTTGACCAGTTTATACAGTTGGTTGCCCATGCTGGTTGTATGATTGGGAACAGCAGCTGTGGAGTACGCGAGGTTGGAGCTTTTGGAACACCTGTGATCAACCTAGGAACACGTCAGATTGGAAGAGAAACAGGTGTTTACTTTTGCATGTATTTTAATTGACCAGGCTTGATAAATAAGTATGAATTATTAGATAGTATACATGTATGCACTGTCTGGTATATACTTTTATAAACAACTGAGTTAATGATAACTGTAGCTTAAAGTCTATAATTCATACATAGTGATTAACCAAAAAATCATAGGGCTCTACTTATATTTTTATTGTCTTTGTAATATCAGAGCTAAGATTTTATTATAGTTATTATAAGATTTATTTTAATCATAGCCTTTGGTACTGTGTTGAGGAGAGAATGTGGCTGAATGTGTAGTAAGTATATAAATGCTAGCCTTTCATTTTCTAGACCCAGTAAAGAGTCTCTTTATTCAGTACTTTAGGACATAGCAATTCTAAGCAAGAATCTCCCTTAAATAACTTAAACATAAGTAGGATTATTAGTAATGAATTTGCTGACTGAGCTCGATTGTGCTACTAGCTTAGTCCAAGTCTAACACAATATCATGCAGATATATTTCTGTAGTTAATGGAAAGTGCATGTCGTTAATGGGAAAAAAAAAGAAGAAAAGGAAAAAAAAAAAAAAAGACCAAAATCTAGGATATCTGTTCCAGCTTCGTTCTTTCTCAATTCTTCAAAATTGTCACTATACTGTTCCATTATCTTTAGGTCTTCTTACCCTTTAATTCACAATGTATTACTTTGCTCTCTTCTTCACAGAGAAAATATGAGTCATCAAGTGGAATCTTTCAAGTTCATTAATTTGTCTTAAAAATTCTTAATAAGCACTCACTATGTGCTACCATAGAGATCTGATGGTAAACTAGAGTAATAAGGGCTGGGCTTTCATGTAACTTTCTCTATTTTAGTGGGAGGGATGACAGATAATAGAAAAGGCCCAGAATATCTGTGTGCTGTGTGGACTACAACACCAGGCATTGTGATGGACAATATTATATTGGATAAGAGAAAGCCTCTTTTAGAGAGGACACTTAGCCAATATCTGAATGACAAAGAATTAGCTATGTGAGGACCAGGGAAGAGCAGTGGGAACAGCCAATGTGAAGATCTAAAGATAGGAGCAAACTTGATCTATTTGAGAACAGAAGGACTAATGTAGTCTAGAGTAATGGGCAAGAGGAAAAGTGATAGATGATGATGTTGGAAAAGGAGGTAGACCTTTATAAAGCATTATAAATAATCTGGAGTCTTTACTAAGTAATAGTTTGACGAGATGCTTTTTAAGAGAGATGACGACACATTGACTTGCACTGGGAAAGGTCACTCTGGCTGCTACATGGAGAATGGAGTGTGGTGGGGTAGGGGTAGAAGCAGGGACCAGGTAAGAGGTTCTTTCAGTTCATGTGACATGTAGTGGCTTAAACCATGTAGTAGTATTAAGAGATGGTGAAAAGTTAGAATTGGAGTTTGTTGTCATACTTGCTGATGCTTAGTAGTGAGTAGCGAAAGGAATCAACAGTAATTCTTATATTTTTGGATTGAGCAGTGGGGGGTACATTTTGCCTACAGGAGGGAGGATGCTGAAGGAGAAACAGATTTAGGAAGAACTGGAATTCAGAGTTCTTTAATGGTCGTGTTAATTTTGAGATGCCCAATCGCTATCAAAGTGGAGATGGCAGGTATGCAGTTAGGTAGTTCCAGGGAGAGTTCAAGTTGGAGACAAAACTTTCTTATAAGAGTCTTTTGGCTTATAGATGGTGTTTAGTTAGAGTATCAATTTAGCTCCTGTAACAGAGACCCAAAATGATAGAACCTTACATATTTTAGATTATCTTGGTTTCTCACTAACTTGGCATCTTCATTAGCCTCCTTTCATCTTAATGGTTCTTCCAGCTATTTG
Organism: Galemys pyrenaicus; assembly: GCA_019455555.1. NCBI lineage: Eukaryota > Metazoa > Chordata > Mammalia > Eulipotyphla > Talpidae > Galemys > Galemys pyrenaicus. The sequence goes on from JAGFMF010012271.1 coordinate 11,930,156, forward strand.
CTGTCAAGCCCATATTTTAGTCACTGGCAAAAAGGGGAAAGATGCCCTTCCCGTTAAAAGCACAGTGAGTGAAAAGTTTAATAAAATTAAATCACTATTAAACTAGCATTAAGATTTATTATATTATGCAATATTGCTCAGCATGTAAAATTAAGTCCATTAAGTTTAATAAAAAGTAAATAAAAGCACAACTGGGAAGTTCAAATATTCTCATATCCTATCAGAATTTAGTCACAGGATTAGGTCTAGCTGCAAAGGAAACTGAAAAAAATATAGTCTTTAGCTGAGTGATCAATGCACAAGTAAAAATTCTGTTACTATTGAGGATAATGGTACTCTCTGCCATAAATATTTTTTAAAAGGAACTAAATGATATTTCCCAGCGAGAACATGTAAATAGGGAAGGGAATGGAACCCATGACCAACTTCTGGAGCCATTCAACATACACAGTTCTGGTGAGGAGGGAAGGGCTGTCAAGGACTAAAAAGGTACTGACGTGAGGTACCTTTAAAGCCTAGAAAAAGAAGTGTTTCAAGGAGAAGGCGTTTAAGATTGTTGGGTTGGCAACATGGTCTTTGTTAAAAGCAGTTTCTGTACTTTCTGCCATACACTTATAAACACATGCCTGTCCATCCTTTCCTCAGCTTTCTACTTGTGTTGTAAATTCCCACCCCTCCTGTCTTTTCAGAAATCCATCAGTCATCCTTTCTTTTCCATGTATCTTTAGCCTCCTTGTCATTTAACCTTGCCCATGTCCCTCTCATATCTGAAAAATAAAACTAACCCCTTCCTTGGCCCCATACCTCTCTCTAGCTGTCACCCCCCACATTTCTCCTCTTCTCTAGTTGAAAAAGCCCAAACATTTGCACTGTATTTACTTCTCATATTGGACAAAAAAAATGTATGGAGTAAAAATGACTGCCTGAACAGCTGCCTGGCTAACTGACTAACTGACCAGCTTGGCCTGCTGAGTAGACTTCATGAACAGCTGGCTGAGTGGATTGAAAAAAATGCACATGCTAGATTGACTAGATAAGTGGTAACTGGATGCTAGATTAATCTTTCGTATGTATTTCAATATACAAAACTTGACTTAAAATACTAGTGAATATGGAAATCTTGTTGAAAGTGCTTTAAAAGTTATAAAGTAGGAAAAAAAGATCTCTTTCTAATAGAAGTAGTATTTAAAGTCCTCAGGGTTTCAGGGCTAATTATGAGCACAACACACTGTAAATGTCTTTATTCTTTGGATAGTCCCACTTACAAACCATTGTAATATGTTACTGGATTTACCTAGGGGAGAATGTTCTTCACGTCCGGGATGCTGATACTAAAGACAAAATATTGCAAGCACTACAACTTCAGTTTGGTAAACAGTATCCTTGGTGAGTATATGCTCTCTATATTTTTTAAAGATTTATTTATACATACAAGAACTGGGATGTAGGCTACAGGTATTGGGGGGGAGGGGCATTGAGAGGCTTCACCAGCAACAGAGCGGGGAGCAGAACAGGCAGATCTACTGAAATACACTGCTGAGGGGAGCAGCGGGTGAGGCAGAAGAGGTCTGCTATGCCATGTGGGTCTCCTCCCTGGCCAGGGATCAAAACTAGCACTGCAGTGGCTGCCAATAGCTTTAGTACTGAGACTTAGCCCCTTGTCCCACCAGGAAGGCCCCTTAAATTTGAAATTAATTAGCAGTTTAAAAAGGGAGTTACCTCAGGCACCATTTTCAGTCTCTGATCACTGTTTAATCATCCTTAACATCTACATCCCTAGGAATCCTGAGCTGCTAGTGACAGAGAGCTTGCTAATGCCAACCCCCCTATTACCAAAGGGTTCCAATGGAGAATAACTATTTTTTCAATTAATTAATATAGTACTTCTGCTAGGAAATACTTCTTTAGCCTACTTTGAATTTCTCTTAAGTATTAAAAAGTGATGTAACTAATTTTCTTTGAAAATAGTCTAGTTCAACATTTTAATTAGACTACCCTTCTTTCAACTTCAAATTAATTAGCTTTTCCTGCAGTTGAATGTTTTTTTTTTCCTGAAAATAACCATCCCTTTCCTCCCCATGAATGTAAAGACAACTAAAAAAAAAAAAAGCAAAAACAAAAAATTTCACTACCCTTAGTATGTTATTTCTGAAATTGGCTTAACAGAGATTTTGTTGTTGTTGTTACTATTTTGTTAATGGTAGCTCAGCTGCAAATAGTTGCATATCTATCTACAATGGAATGAGACATATGATAATATTCAGGTGCTTCATTGCTATTTTGCTGAAGACCTCCAGATGTTATTTTAAAAGGAAGAAGCACAAACCTTATTAGCTGAAGTCTAGATACATTAATATGAAGTCCTCAAATTCATTTATTATGTGTGGGAGAAACAATTAATTTAATAGACTTTTTGGATATTGCAGTTCAAAGATATATGGGGATGGAAATGCGGTTCCAAGAATTTTGAAATTTCTCAAATCTATTGATCTTCAAGAGCCATTACAAAAGAAATTCTGCTTTCCTCCTGTGAAGGATAATATTTCTCAAGATATTGACCACATTCTTGAAACTTTGAGTGCCTTGGCTGTTGATCTAGGCGGGACAAACCTCCGAGTTGCAATAGTCAGCATGAAGGTAAAATAACTCCTAAAAGTTTTAACTTTATGTCCCATATGAGTAACTTTTTTTTTTTTAAGATTTATTTATGCATACAAGCACTGGGGTACAGGTCAGAGGTGTGGGGGGATGAGAGGATTCACCACAGAGATTGGGGAGCAGAACAGGCAGATCAACAGAAGTACACTGCTGAGAGGAGCAGCGGGCACAGCAGGAGAGGTCTGCCGCACCATGTGGGTCCCCTCCCTGGCCGGCAGCAGGGATCGAACTTGTGCTGCAGTGGCTGCGGTTTGCTTCATAGTGCATTGCTTAACCCACTGCGCCACCAGGGAGGCCCCTGAGTAACTTATTTTTAAGAGTATAGTTGAAAGTTAAGTCTAGAAACATGCACAGGAGCTTGTAATCATTTACCCACAGTACAGACTTTTGGATTCATTACACTGTTCCAATATTTTGCTAACTGTTAACATTTCAGAGAAGTAAAATTTTCAGAGTTCAAGACAGTAGACTTGGGAGACCCCTTAGGCACCAGAGAGGAAATCTGCTGCCCAGGAGACCTGAAATTCTGTACTTGAAGATAGCTTGGAGAATTAGAGTATGTCCAATAGTTCTATGACTAGAAGACTGCAAATGGTGAGGATAATTGCATCTCCTCTAGAAAAAGATTATACTGAATACAGCAAACCCTCAACCTCTTACCTAAAATATCACCACAATGTTGAGAGAGGGTTAAAAGAGCCATCATGAAAAAACTAAGTTGTATAAGTTAGAATGATCTCTTATGATTTAAAAAGGAAGAGTAAACCTACCAGGAAAATCTTTATTTGAAGTATTGTAAATTTTAGTATGAAGTTTCAGCAGTTCATGAGAACTAGCAAGGATTTTAAACACAGTATTGTCTAGCAAAGCAAAGCGAAACATAATTTTCTCAAGAGAAGCCAAAAGGCCTCCTTTATAAATATTACTTAAAAAGTATTAAGAGAAAAATATTTTCTTAACATGAAGATGACCTATTCTGTTATCAGTGGCCAGCACCCTGTGTAAGTGAGATTCTACAGGCATTGTGACTAAAATCAAGAGGAAAAGAAGGATGTTTTCTGCAATGTTGTTTAACATAGAAGTTATAAGGGATTGAAGCAAAAACCAAAGAGCAAAAATTTGGACAGAGTAAATAAAAAAATATTATTTGTAGACAATATGAATAAACTAGCAAAATTAGTAAGAAATGAGTACTGGGTATTATGATAAATATCAAAGACTTTCTAGTTATACAAAATTGTTGGCAAAGACTGGCATTTTTTCTAGGTGAGCATCAACCCTGACTGCACATTAGCATTCCCTAGAGGCTAAAAAAAAAACAAACAAAAAAAAAAACACACTAAAAAATTCACAGTTGCCTGGCTCACATCCCAGGCTAATTAAATTTGAATCTCTGGGTCAGTATTTGTTTAAAGTTGTCCAGGTAGTTCTGATGCACAGGGAACTCCAGAAGCACAACTTGAGGTTTTAATGACAATCATTAGTGACATCTTTAACCCTTACCAGTGGAGAAAACTTCATTAATTACAAAATAATGGAGAATAAAATCCTATTCAGAACTACAACAAAAACTTCTAAGAATAACCTAAACCAGAAAACTATGTGGTTTACAGGAAGAAAATTATAAAACTCCACTGTAAAATATAGACTTGGAAAATACACTGATGGGAATACTGGTGTTTATCAAATGGAGTGTGTTTAACATGATTTTAGTTAACATTTCAGTAGAATTTTTTTTCAAGTTTACCAACACTGAAATTTACTTAAAATAATGACTAACAGCCTGACATCATACCATTATTGGCTTCAGCTACAGGCGATAAGTAAAGCTTCACTAGGATATATATTTAGTTGCCATAGTAGTTAAGCAAAAACATTCTGTCACATTTTAAAGGGTAAAATACAATCTTTTAATGAACTGGATTCAGATTACACTTGAGGGGCTGTCTGGTTAGCTGTGGAGTTGTCAATGCTTCCATAGCCATATCCTAGATGGCTTCCCAGGTATCTACTTGGATTTATCCCACGGCTGGTTCAAGCCATACTGTAGCCCCCTTTCGAAGCAATTATCTGAATCTGTCCTAGGGTAGTGTCTGATATATCGTGAAAAAGGTCTAAAGAGTCCATATGCTCATTTTGTGTTTTTCTCTTTTAGGGTGAAATAGTTAAGAAGTATACTCAGTTCAATCCTAAAACCTATGAAGAAAGGATTAATTTGATCCTACAGATGTGTGTAGAAGCTGCAACAGAAGCTGTAAAATTGAATTGCAGAATTTTGGGTGTAGGTGAGATTGTAAATTATATTATCTAAGAAATGGTATTTTTAATGTTTGCTGAATTCCAGTGTATGACTGAACACCAGGTCACCATCTTGTATAAAGATGGCTTCAGTTCGTCTCTGGGTCCCAAGAACAGGGAGCTCCTGGGATGCTAAGTAACCATTATGTAAATACCATTGATGTTATAAATCTGTGGCAATCTACAGATTTGGTTCAGAACTGCCTGGCATTTCCTTGCAGTCCCTGGTGCAATGTTTGTCTTAAGATATCTTGGATGAATTGATTTGTGTTTTCAGTCCAGAAAGTTGGCACATTTTCTAAGATTGCTCTTCAATTATGTTTCCTTGTGTTTACGGTGGAGCGCAGGCATTTCTACTGGTGGCCGTGTGAATCCTCGAGAAGGAATTGTGCTACATTCAACAAAACTGATTCAAGAATGGAACTCCGTGGACCTCAGAACTCCCCTGTCTGACACTTTGCATCTCCCTGTGTGGGTGGACAATGATGGCAACTGTGCTGCCCTGGCAGAAAGGAAATTTGGCCAAGGGAAAGGTCTGGAAAACTTTGTGACACTGATCACAGGCACAGGTAAGAGGAGTAAGACAAGCTTGCTCAGGAGCTAGACTGTGCCGGGGCACACCCTCAGCACTCCTCCAGGCAGTTCACAACTCTGCCTGAGCATTCACTCTCTGCTTGAGTAGAGCCTGAAGAGGAGCCACAGCTGAGAGCTTTGGGCCTGCCCAGGCCTTTACTGAGTACATGCTCTGCCCCAGGCACATGTGTGGCCCCCTAAATCCATAGGAGCTTGTCAGAACTACTCTTCCAAACTTTTCATTCCCCAGCTTTTTCCTCTGTCTTTTTGGCTAGTCTGGTGTTTGCCCATTGCCCAAGGCAGTAGATACCTATAAATATTTTTGGCCTTTAAATGCTTTAAATATTTTTGATAAATGCCCTCTAGCTGCTCCTCAGCCCTGGGAGAGTTCTGAGAAAGCTGAGCGAGGGGTGAGTCCTCTGAGATGGCTAGGACCCACCAAGCAGGTCAGAACAACCACGGTTCTTTGACAGTAGGTTTGTCCCATTCCATCCAGTACTACCACCTATATGGGAAAAGTGGGCTGCTGATCAAGGACACTGGCAAGCTGGGGTGTGGGTGATAAGACCAGAAATTACCAGAAAGTTCTGTTTAGATTCAGTTGTTTTTTCTTGATTAAACAGTTCCATAGTTGTTATAAACTTTTGGTTTCCAAGGTTCAAAAAAAGTTGATTGCTCATTTTTGCCAGTTTATTCATTGTTTCAGTGAAGGGATGGACTTCTGGAGTTCCTACTCTGCAATTTTTGCTGATGTCCCAATTTGCTTTTCAAATAAGGGAAAAGACTCAACTAGTAAGTGGCCAAGCCAGCAATGATCCCAGATATCTCTAACTTCAAAATACACGTGATCTGAATTGTGCATATTATACCACCTCACGTATAAGGTCAGCACTGCTTCTTAATCTTCAGACACAGCTTTATTAGCAAGTTTGGATATAATTTTCTATAATTTGCTTAGCTCCAGTGGGGGTTGAGAAATAAGTACCATAAAAAGCATGACAGCTCTAGAAAGGAGAGCCTTTTAAGGCAAAATGTCCTAATATTACTTAGTAACTTCTAAACTCCTTAACAAGAGTCAGCCACTGATGTTCATGATTACTAAATCATGGTTAAAATCAGAGTGAGCTAAGCAGATGTGATGCAGCATAAAAATATTTTCATCCAAAATGACTCCAAATGAAATTTTGGTACTTAGTAAGCTGTCACTTATCTAGAAAAATAGGCATTATATGAACTTTGCATTTCAAAGCTTTGCTGTACAGATGAGGCATTGCCGTAGCAGTTTTCTAGGCTGGATGAAGAACCCTCTCAAGGATTGTTGTCTCTCACTATAGGAATTGGCGGTGGGATCATCCATCAGCACGAGCTGATCCATGGAAGCTCCTTCTGTGCGGCAGAACTTGGCCACCTTGTTGTGTCCCTGGATGGGCCTGATTGTTCTTGTGGAAGCCATGGCTGTATTGAAGCCTATGCTTCTGGAATGGCCTTGCAGAGAGAAGCAAAAAAGCTACATGATGGTTAGTTTCTTTTTCCGAAGGAATTAAATAGCAAAATGGCAGACAAGTACACTGAAGCCAGAGCTGTTAACCTTTTAACTTCCTGGAGGAAAAGTGGGCCTCCTCAATACTGACGTGCTGAACTGTCCTTGGTCCAACAGTCCCTCCTCTCCTCACCACACAGGGAAGGGAGCCAGAGGTGCTATCCTGGGGTGTGTGAGTCAAGAGAGTAGACAGAGTTAGTAGGGCATGCCTGGGTGAGCAAGGGAGCGCTCCGAAGCATGGGAAACACTGGTGTGGGTGCATAAAGGTATGTAGTACAATAAGAGTTAAGTTGGAACCAGCAGTTAAATGGAGAAACTGTTGAAAAATTTGGGAGAACGTCATAATCACATCTGAATCTCAGATTCTTCGCTCAATTTTAACTTTATTTTCTGGGGGGAAATAGATGATGGAGGATAGCTTTAAGTGGAATGACTCTAGGGTGATGGATGACCAGTTTTCCAAGTGGACAGCTTAGGGTGGGGAATGTAAGAGGAGGCACAGGTTTTGGTGGAAGATGATTGGGAGCCGATGGGACCTCCAAAGTGGAAATGTGTAGGAGGCAGTCTGGTACTCAGGAGAGATGTCAGGGCTAGAGGCAGGGATTTGGGCAACACAGACTTCGAGGTGGTAATGCACCTATGAATGAGACCTGGAATGAGGCAAGAGTAGAGGGTGGAATTCTGGGAGATGTCAACATTGGAAGTTCAGAAGGACAGGCAAGGGAGAGTATTTTAAGGAGAAAAGTCAGTAGTATGAAATGCTGATAATGAAGATAAAATTAGGAAAGTTATTCAGCTTTGGCCATTATAGCATCATTTGAAGCCCTAAGAAAGTGTTTGTTTTTATCATCACTCAGAAGATTGTTAAAGCATATTTCTTAATTATCCCATCCTATCAAACGTCAATGACACAGATAAATTCTATGTTAGTATATTATCTGTATAAAAATATTAAGATGATTTCCCCTGTCCCCAACAAGCAAACTCTCTTGGGAGAAAATGAGTGACCCAAGAATGAAGTTCAGTCAAACTGGAACAGAAGCCTCATAATACTGAGTAAGAGGGAAGAAATACTTTAAGGACATGGAGTTTGTGAACATAACCGGTGGTAAAGAGACAGTGGGACTGGAAGTGAAGCTTGAATATAGAGGAGAGAAAATGTGGTCAGGTCTTAGTAAGGTCCCTGAAAAGGTGGGAAGAAGTGAGCCAAAAGCCAGCAAGTAGAGGGACCAAGCAAGGGAAAGAAGGAACAAAGGTGTGCGAACGCATACATGTTTGTAGGTAAGGACGTTCCTATGTGGTGGTAGCCTTTAAGGTACCAGAAATAGGGAAAACTGCTTGGTAGTGTTAATGGGCATAGGGTTGAGGAGATAAAGGCTTAGAAGAGCACTGAATTAAAAGAATGGGGGAAGAGTGGGCCAGGTAGTTGTGAGGGCCCCAGAAAAACAGGAGACTGCTTGGTGCCTAAGCAGCAGTCTGCATAGCTGGAGATTTTCTCCCATCATATCCAAGTATAATAGCAGATGAAGAGGCAGATCAGTGGGTTGGTGACTGGTAGAAAAACAAGAAATACAGGTAACGGGAAATACCTACTGTTTAGTATTTACTTGAACCAGCTCTTAAGTACTTTATGTCTGCTACCTCAGTTCGAAGATTATCTTGCTAGGACAGGTATTACCCCACAAAATATTCCTGCTACCATAGCTTTTATTGCCCCATTCTTGTAGAGGAGACGACCAGAGGTGATGTGTATGGATAGGGTTGGCAGCTAATAGTGGCAGAGGCAGCAGCAGAGTCCAGGTTAGAATCTTCCCCTTAGGGCTGTGCCTTTCCTCCCAGGCTGTGGGGCATTAGTAACAGAGCATTGCCCCTGGGACAGAAAGCACATGAAGGACTCTGTTCATGTGGAAGAAAGAAATGAAAGAGCTCTATGGCAAGGAGGCTCTGGTCAGAGTTGGGGATTTGTAGCATGGGTGGGAAGGTCTAGGTGACGTATAGCAGCCAAGGCCTCTGGGGACATATGTGGGTATCTGAATGATAAGTTGTGCAAATGTGAAAACACTGTCTTCATGCTTGGGGTCTTGCTGCCCACAGGCACAGTTGAAAGCTTGGCCTTCTCACAGGGATGCCACAACTCATTAATGACTGCTTCTCTTTCCTCTGCTCAAACAGAAGACCTGCTCTTGGTGGAAGGGATGTCAGTGCCAAAAGATGAAACTGTGGGTGCCCTCCATCTCATCCAAGCAGCAAAACTTGGCAATGTGAAGGCCCAAAGCATCTTGAGAACAGGTCAGTATATGGCTCCAGGCAGCTGCCACATGGGATGGGTTTCCAATTACCATATTTCCCTCAGGACCAGTGCTCTGGAATGTCTGTTCAGAAATATTTTTCCTGCTAATTGAGAGGTAAAGGCAATTGCATTCAAGGTGTTTGGCAGGATTGCCTTTAAGCAGATTTCCCAACTATGGAAAAAACTATTTGTTCGTTTTAGAAAATTTATAGAACTATGGGAGAAAAAGTGTTTTGAGTTTTACCTTTCAGAGATCATCACTTAACATTTCCTTCCAGTCTGTTTTTTACATAATTGAGACATACAGTATACACAGTTTTACACCCAGCCTTTAATTTCATAATCTTTTTTGCTCACATTAAGTCATGAACATTCTTTGAAATACTGCTTTCCATTAGGCACTGTGAATGGATTTAACTGTTGCTAAGCTCTTTTACCCCTTCTTTGGCATTGTTTTGGTGCTCTCCCTGAAACTTATATTTTTTTTCCTGTAGCTGGAACAGCTTTAGGTCTCGGGGTTGTGAACATCCTCCATACCATGAACCCTTCCCTTGTCATCCTCTCTGGAGTCCTCGCCAGTCACTATATTCACATTGTCAAGGATGTCATCCGCCAGCAAGCCCTGCCCTCCGTTCAGGACGTAGACGTAGTGGCTTCGGACTTGGTTGATCCTGCCCTGCTTGGTGCCGCTAGCATGGTTTTGGACTACACAACTCGCAGGATCTACTAGGCCTCCCTGGAGTGGACAAGGACCAAGACTCGAGAGCTTCTTCGTGGATTCAGGTTGTCTTTTAGATGAGCTTTTTCTTAAAAAGCAAATTTGGTATTTTAATTTGGTATTTGGCAGGCAACTTTGGCAGAGAATTTTTTTGCTTTTTGTTTCCTCTTCTAAAATAGCCTTTCTCAGGCCCCATTTTTGTAGATGCTGCTCATTCTGGGGTCATTTCAGCCCAGACTATGTAAGTACCAGTCACAGTTTTCTGTGCCAAAAATAGCTACAGTAGTAAACCAGGAAGCCTGAGAGTTCTGCTGACTAGATGTACCTTTCTCGGCATGTAAAGTTGATACTGGAATTTGGATTAATAATTTTTCCTTCTCTGAGCCTAAATAGATTGCAGAGGGATTAAATCAGGGGACAGGAAATCTCACCATGAAAGGCTTAAGTAAAATTTTTTAAACAGTTTTATTGAGGTGTTTTTAACAGCATACAATTTGATAGCCTTTGACATACGTATAGACCTGTGAAACCATTACACAATCAAGAAATTGGACATCAGTTAAACCCCAAATGTTACTTGTTGAAATGTTATTTTTTTTATTACTATTATTAACAGAACCTGTGAATAAAGTTTAGACCTGGGATCAGAATTACTGTGGCTTTAGTGATCTTGTCCTTATTGCTTAAGGACAGCTAGGAGGCCACTAGGACTCAGTCTCTGAACCATGATTAGTTGTCCCAAAAGGATCTTTGCTGCTGAAGAGCAGCTACCTCTCCCTTCAACAGCATTTCATACTATGTGGCATATGACTCAAGTATCTGTTAAAGCAGTGTCTGTTTGTGTCATCTCAAAAGCTCACATACTTGACTCTGGATCCTAGGTAAGAGTCTTATGCTTTCATATACATCAAGATAGTGTTCAGGCCTCCTTGGTGGCCTGGAGGTTAAGTCTCAGTACTAAGGACTGAGTTCAGTTTGATCCCCAGACAGGGAGCTAACCCACATAGGCCCAGCAGACCTTTACCATCTTGCCTGCTGTTCCCCTTAGAGGTGTATTTCAGTAGATCTGTCTGTTCTGCTCCCCACTGTTTCTGGTGAATGCTCTCACCCCCACCTGCACAACTCTGGCCTACACCTCAGTTCTACACACACAAAAAAAAAAAGATAAAAAATTAAAGATACAGTGTTCTTGTTATCAGCTGCAACCTGGAAGGAATACTACTATCTACTGTTTATTAAGTGCCTACTCTGCGCCAGGCTCTGAACTAGGTGCTTCATATAACATTATTATAAATTCTTACCACCTGTGAGAGATGATTTAATTCCCATTTTATATAAGCCTAGACTAAGAGTTAATGTGCCTACAGCTTTGTGACTTGTGAGTTTTTGAGACAGAGACAGGGTTTGATCCCAGGTTCCCTTTTTTTGCTAAACCATACCACCTCTCAAAAACTTTCAAAAAGCACGTATATTCTAGTTTGCTCCAAGCTATCAGATGCTTTAGTAAGAATCTCGTTTGCATGACTTCCCTCTCTCAGCGGTGAATTTAATCAAGAGTCTTCTATGTGGTGGAGATTTTGCCAATATAGTATTTGGTCTAGTGGCAGGTTTTTGGGATACTCTCAGATCTAAAAAAAGCGTATGTTTTTCAGATTGTTATTTTTAGGAAAATCTGAAGCTTTCTTAACACATGATTTCAGTGTTAGCTATAAAACTGCGTGAAGGAATCAAAACTAAGTGAAGGAAATGAACTTAACTTCCTGCCGAGTTAATGTGAAAAGGGTAGGTTGGCTGATTCCTAGAACCGTGAAATAACCTCCAGGTCCTGGTCATCTCAACACTCCATGGCAGTCCTGGGAAGGAAGCTGGTTTGCTTGGTCATCAGTGTCTAGGGCAAAAGTGTGCTGTGATAGGGCATCAGTTGGGGGGGATGTCGTGGAATCTGTAACCACTTCACAGGCCAGAAGATTGTATTGCTGCCAAGTTTTACATTAAGTATGTGGAAGGAGGATACTGAATCTAAAACCAATTCTGTTTTTATTAAATTCATGCAAAGCCTAATATATTTCAGTATAATTATTACATAATCACCCTAATTTATTTTAATGTAAATATCTTTATGTTGCTGTTCTGAGACAATTTAGAAAGAAAAAAATAAATACATTTTCCTTGTGGAAATAGTTGGTTTTTTGTATTTTGTTTTGTTCTGACTAAAAGCATTCCCCTTCCCAGAAGAGATTTTATATTGTTACTTACTTTTTGAAGGTCCTATTACTTCTTTAAGGTATCTAGTACTGCTTTCTCAACCAAAACAATCTGATGAATAGAAAGCCATTATGGAACTTCTGAAATTTGACATGACTAGCACAGTAGCCCTAAAAAAGAGGTTTGAAACTAAATGTTGCACAGTCACTAAGCCCATGGCCAAATCCCTCTTCATGAAGCCCAAATGGGTAATGTAGACATGAGAAACAATTCCAAAGATACTACAGTGTGTAAAAAATCACCTCAAAACTCAAGAGGCTTCCAACTCTTAATTTTTTCTTATGGTCTCTGTGGGCCAGGAGTTTGGGAAAGCTCACTTCTCAACTGTAGTCAGGCAGTGACTGGCGCTGGGCCAGCAGGAGGATGGGATAATCCAGACATCTCTGTATAGTCACAGGGTCTCCATGTGGTCTCTGTGGGCTTGTTTGGGTTTTCTTAAAGCCTGAAGGCCTCAAGGTGGTAATTTTTTACATGGCACTGAGGGGCTACCAGCTAGTGTTCCAACAAACCAGCCATTAGCTGCTTTGCCTTTTGCAACCTAGTTTAGGAAGTCACGTAGCATGATTGCTTTTGTGACTTTATCTGAGCACCTCTTCACCTCTTGTTCTAGGGAATGTCAGTTTTTACTTACTTTTAAAAAACTGCCACATCTTTCCTCAAGTAGTACATCTGGTGTGGGAGGCAAGAGCACCAAGACAACATCGAAAGGTGAGCAGTCCCACGTAGATCACCACAGACTAGGGAAGGCCCTGTAAAGGCGGCCTTTGAGCTAGTTCTTAAACTGGATTTCAACATTTTGAGTGGTACTATCAAGGCCCAAAAGTAAAAAATAGTCAACAGTGAATGAGTGCTTGACTGCAATAAGAAGTGGCTAAAGGGAATGAATGAGCAAAAAGGTCACCAATATGGACTAGGTCATAAGGAACACCTAACTTAAGAAGCTTGGAAAGGGGGAGACAGGAGAAATGGGGCCAACCATATGCTAATAATACCCTCCTGACTCAGGTTTACTGGACGGATCAAAAGGAGAAAGTCTCCAGACCCCCAGACAGATTCCAGCTGCAACATATAAGATCTTAGAGAAAGGGACAGTGACACGAGCCATCTGGGAGAAAAGTCTAAGGTGATGGGGGGTGGGTCAGAGCTCTGTTAGGTGGGCAACAAGGGATGCACTTGTAGCTATGGAACTCCTTTTCCAAATGAAAACGTCCACAGAACTCTACAGACAATAAAAACCAGGAGCTAGATAATGCTAAAACGAACTCTGCATTCCTTTTAACCTCACTCCAAAGGGCAGATCTTAAGGTCAATAAAGAAGCTTTATGTTTATTGCTTGAAACAGAAATTTATTCTCAGAATAATGCACAAAAGCACAGGCTGAGGCTACTGTTGGAGGCTTCTCTCTCTTCCTCCGCCACCTTCCCCTCCTCTCAGAATGCCAGGGAGAACACAGTTGAAGGAAACATGCAATCACAAACAATGATCAACTCTAAAGACAAAGGTTTGGTCCAAAAGAACTCAACATAATTAATCCAATTACTGTGAAGAGCTTCACTGAGTAGGATTAAGATATTGCAGATGTAGTGTTCCACGGGGTGGCTCTTCAGTGCACCAGGGGGGCCTGCTTGAGGGAGATGAGGACAGAGCGCATGCGGGAGACGTCTTTGGCCTGCTTGCTGGACTTGGGATTAAAGTCACACAGCCGGGCCACCCGTTCCCACTCAGTGCCTGGGGATGACTCATCAATGTCGTTTACAAAGGCTTCTTCTGCTGCCCTGGAAGCAACAATAAAGTATGTTGGTTTGGAGAAGCTCCTCTCAGCTACATGGCTGCTGCCTTGTTATAAAAAGCAACTGCCTCTCCATGCCTGACTTAATGGCCTTCTGGTTTTCCAAAGAGCAACAGCCCCTGGTCTACAGCAGACACGTGGCTAGCTCCCCTAGGCACCAGGTGCCTGGAGTGCTGTGTAAAATGTTGGAATACAGGTGTTTGGTTCAGGGCTCACTCTCTCTTGCTCTGTCAAGACAGAGCATTAAAAAAAGCAAGTCCTTAACAAGCTACACACTGCCTTCATTAACAAGAGCGAGACAGGAGGCTGGTCAAGAACTTAAGCAGTAGTTCATGTTGGGCAGCCCTGAGTTTCAAGTAAATTTAGAGACTTCTAAAATGCCCACAGGTCATTGCACGATAGCCTCTGGATATATTCCTAAGGCTGGAGAGAAAGAAGGCAGATCAAAAGGAATTCAAGACAAAGCTTCCATGCTAGCAGGCACTAGAGAGTCAAGCCATTCTGGAAGGGGGTTTGTTAAGACATTCTCCAGTTCAGCCAAAAGTTGGTCATTTCCCCTCAAGCCAGGTGCCTTGGGCCGCTCAGGACAGATGGGCATCCCTGCCCATGGCTAGAGAGCCAATCAACATTAGTGCGGGTAGGATGCTGCTTCAACATTCTTTCATGTCAAGGTCAGCCCACCCCCAGTTGAGACCTAGACTGGTGGGAGCTACAGCCGAAAGGACATTGGTAGGAGGAGGGAAGACACACTATATTCATCTACTCCAACAAGCATCACGGGCAAAGCAAAAGCGATGGAAATGACTGGTCTGTGGGGACAGGGTGGCACTCTCACAGGGATGGCCGTGGCAGACACCGCTGAAGCCCAGAGCCACTACAACACGGCAACTTCATGGCACACACAGTTAGGGGCAGTGAGAAAGGTTTACTTAACTGTTCTAGGCTGTAGCAAGGATGGTTTATGTTTGTGCTTAAGGTGAAGAGAAGAAAAGAAACAGGAGAGAAACTTTAGGTCAGATATAGAAAATGAAAATGAGCTCAATGCAGATGGTCAGTAAGCTAGACATGCCCTTGCCACTCTCTATGCTTAGGAACGTGCAGCTGGCTTTGCTGGGCCACCCCGCCGTCCAGCAAACCCAGACTCGACCTTGCCAGTCTCCACTTCTACTCCAGAGAGAATGTGCAAAAGTCAGATCCAACACCACCTGTAAGTCCAGCATTTCACAAGATTCTCGTTGCAAATGCATCTGGGGGCCCGGGAAACCCAGTTCTGTATTTCAAAGGGAGGAACATCAGGACACAGTCCCTAGGAGACTCTACAGACCCTCTTCATCCATCCACCCTCATCTCCCTATATCAAAGCTAGTTCTAATTTTTTAAGGTGGAAACAGCAGGAGCTGATTCCAAGCTTTCACTAAAAGTTCTTCGATACCAACATCCTTTAAATAAAAAGCTTTTCCAAAGGATATGCACTTTTCTTTGTGGGAAGCCAAAGTGGCCCATATTAGACAGCTCTGGCTGTCTTTACCTCAAAGTTGGGGGGGGGGGGAGGAGGCGGCTCTTTTGTGTCAGGGGACGCTAAGACAGGGCATCAGATGCTGGCCACTAGACAATTTCCAACATGGAAAACCACAGACAGTGACATGGGGACCACCCTCCCTGCTCTCACTCCTCTGCTCTGAGGGAGAGGCTACCAACCCTTGTCCTTCAGAGGAATCAAGTGTAGGAAATACTGCTTCAGTGGCTCCTTGGCCCAAGACTCTGCCTTCCCACCTGGAGCAGGGAAGCAGCAGTGGGGGTAGCAAGAGGTCAGAGCCCAGCCCTGCCCCAAGGCCTGCCTAGAGGAGACCATGAATGACCCACATTTGGAAAGGGCTTTGTGATTCTGCAAGGCAGTCAATGGATCACTCCCCCAGCTTATCAACGCCTAGGCAGCCCCCACAGTGCCAATTTGAAATAATTTAAAAAGCAAAGAAACTTGTGACATAAAAGGAGCATTAATTCTAAATGAAAAGTAGAAAGAATCAAAAGAAAAGGAATTAGTTTTGCAACATACACATAACCAATCACGTCAGCGAAGGGTTGTTTGTAGAAAGCTTCATCTGCCACCCTAGACAGCAAGAGGTCCAAAAGGCAGGCAAGCAGGCAGGAAAAAAGAGAGAACATTGAGAAGCAGAAACATCTGAAATCCACAGTAGAGGCACGTGTGTGCTCTGGAGAGCTGCTCCCAAGGCTCCATTGTAACCCCATGGGCTTGAGTGCTGGAGGCCCCAGTCGGGGTATTTTCTCACTGGCCATCACCACCAGATGCTCCAGTGTAGCTGCTGTCAGCTTCACCCCCTCCCCCTGCCTTACCCAGCAACAACCAGCATCTCATAAGCACCCACTTACGGGCTGAGCCCTTTTACAGACATTATGTTGACTTGCTCCTCAACCCTAACAACCTAGGACACCGAGCATTGCCCAAAGCCTGGAGATGAAGCAATTCAGCCGCAAGTGGCAACCCTAGCAGCTCTCCTCATTCTACATTAGTGCTTCTTTCCAGCTGGCATGTGCTCAGGAAACCAGGCTACCTCTTTGCCAGTTCCAGTCAGCATCACTGGTACGGAGGCTGCCAGACACCAGATGCAACAGGCCCCAGAGCCAGTTTTAGCTGGGACTGCTGCTTCCCCACACTGGCTGGATGGGATCAATTTTCAGTATCCTGGGAATACACAGTCATTTCAGACTAATGGCTGGTGGAAACAGGCACAGATGAAGGTCCTGGCCTTAGCTTTATCCCTGACCATGACTGGCAGTCTGTGCCAGACTTGACTTTCAAAAGGCACAGCTCAGAAGCCAAAACTCCCTCATCTCTCACGTCGGGACTGGATCAAAATGGTAGGGGGTCTGGAACCTTCATGAAGGGGGCCATGCTGGGTAGAAGGTTTACACTGTAGTAGACAGGCTTTGGCTTGTCCCTGGCTGAATTCTGGGGCCTAACCAGCCCATCGTGTGTACTGTGGGTGGTAAGGGACCCTTTTACAGGAGTGTCCCTGCCCTGTCCTTTACAGGTTAGTCTAGGGCATGGATGTGGAAAAGACATTTTTATGGACAATCATGCCTGGTCATTAACCTAAGTGCCATATTTATTTGAAGAGAATTCTAGTAATTTTCAATTTATTTTTAAATGCACACATACCCTCCTTTCCATTTTGGTTTTGTGGAAATTTAAAGAAAGGAACAGCCTGACTGCAACTCAAAGTGAGTCAGCAGGAAAAAAAGCTGTTTGTGGGCAGAATGAGTGGGAGAAAAGGAAAGGCAGCACCTTGTTAACCCATAATCCTTGTAGTTTACACAAAGGACTAAACCTAACGGATTTCAACTGTGCTTGTCTGTTGGAAGAAAATAAAGGTTCCAAGACTCCTGTCAAGGCATCTCTTAAGACAACAAAAAGCTAAAATGTCAGTGGCTCTGGCTCCTTTGCAGTGAGTCAAGACTAAAGAGCGTGTTGGTGACAACACAGCCCTGTCACACTGACAGCCACAGAATGAAGTGAAACCATACACACCAAACACAGGCAGCCCCTGATCTGTCTGTTCTTCACCCACTAGACAGAGGGGCCTAAAAAAATAAACAATAATAAAGGGGTCCAAGAACCACAACCCTCAGAGACAAGAGGCTAGGGGGGCCTTGGGAGAGGGGAGAACGTGAACCACCTTCAGGCCCCACCCCAGGGCACTCAGGAGGCCCACACACATTTTGAGCCCAGAGTAGGCATGGGAAAAAGTGTCTACCATCACTGAGAACCATGGATTCTACAAACTTTTACAAGACTTGACAAGGTCTGCACAAAGTTACCTCTAATTGGAGGTGTTTCTGATTTGGTTTGGAAAGGAATATGAGCTGGGACAGTTCTTGATCAGTAAATTTATCCAACTGTAGGAGCCAATGACTCTTCAGACTGGCTCCTATGAATAAAGCATTCCTTTCCACAGGCCATCACTTAGTAATTCATAGCTTCTGTGCAAGACACTTAGGCTCCAACTTGGTTATAAGGAGGGAGATAGCCTGAGGACACTAAACTATAGGAGGGCAAGGCCATCTGTCGATTTCATGTGCCCCCACCCCCACCCCACCTCCACCCAGCAGTACCTGGTACAGACAAGCTCCCAAAGCTCTGGTTGAGGGCACCTGGAAGTCGGGCAGCTTAATGATATTCTCAAAAATAGACCCTAACTTCCTCGAGTCTCCTCTTTCCAACTGTCTTTCTAGTTCATCTTTGTGGTCCCCTTAAACATCCAGGGAGGGAGACACTTGCTGGAAATGAGCACCCTAAATAACTTTCTTACAGTATTCATTTACACCTATAGGCAAAGAGCTATTTTACATACAGGAGTAGGACTTTAAAATGTAGTAACTAACATGGGAGGGGAAGCAGTCGGCATTACCGAAATCTCTAGGGGAGGGCACATGTCACTGGAAGAAGTCCTCCAAAGAGCTTCTATAATGGTTCCCACCGAAGAATCTTTGGAATGAAGTAAAAAAACATGCCTCCTGTCCAGGAACTCTGGCAACAATGGCTAGTATGTCACTAGCTTCACATACTCAAGGTCCCAACTTTGGCTGCAAATTTTCCACAAAGCAAGTGACCCTCTTTCTAAATAGCTTTCCATTCTGAGCAAATGGTAATAATGTACCTTTCCTTCTTTGAACTTCTGAGGTTCATCGATGAAACCATCCAACCCAACCTTCTACTATCCCAAGTAAAGAAAGGTACCAATGTCCCAAATCAGTGCCTGGAGGGACTAACGCCTTAAGACTGAGCTCCTAAAAAGAACTAAGATTATCCTAAGAACAAATGAGTCTATAGACAGAAAAAAATTCCCAACATAATCATTTTTGAACTCTTGAGATCTGACTCAGGGCCCTAGAACCAGAAGGGTCAGCTGGTTACACTGAGCACTATGGAGGCAGCCTGTGGATGACGGCTTCACACAAGAGTTTGCACGAAGCACCAGTCACCTACCTTTGAGATGTGAACTACATCTGGGGAAAGCACCCTGCACGAGCAAAAGGCAAAGAGCCACAACCTGCCAGCACTTCCCATTAACCACGAACTCAGCAGAAGCACTGGCAGCTGATTCCCCCTCAGCACCTCGACAGTAGGATAGGAAAAAGGCCATTGCCATACCTGTCAGAGAAGCCAACATTCTAAAATGCCTAAGCGTGCATGCCCCCAGGAAGGAGGCTTGAGCACAGCATCTGGGGGGCAGCTGATAGAACGCCAGGTATGCCCAAATAGAGATTAGTAGCTAAAGCCTGCTACAAAGAAGAGCCCATTTGTTCTGCCATAGTTGACAGTTCCCTCTTCTCTGGAGAAATTCCATCTGCTGGAGCTGCTGGAGATAAAAGCACCTTGACTCCCTGCTGCCTGTGAGGACAGGAACCTAAAGCTCTTTACCCCTGGTTCAGTCTGGCCTATCTGCACACTGAAGTGAGCAGTATGGTGGTCAAGTCAAAGTTGGGGTCTGAACACAGCAGGGGGAACAAGCCTGGCAGAGGCAAGCAGCACTGCCTCTGCCTCTCTGAGCTACACAAGGAGCATAACAGACCAAAGTTGCTGGCTGGTAGTGATGAGAACCAATGTGTTTTCTCCCCACAGCTACCTAACCTTCAGTGAGTGGGAAAATTCTGAAAAGGTCATCTTTAAAAAGTTAACTCAATATTTTCTTAAGCACAGATAAGTACCCAGAAAACCATTAATTCTGATGTCATTTTGCTGGAACACCCTGGCAACCTAATTACAAAGCACATTTCCCTGCTAATGGATCCTTCTTTGTAATGCAACTTTCAGGGAACAGGGTTGTCTCAGGAGATGCAACATAACCAAGGCTGTAATCATCTCCAAAGTACTGAGATCCTGGCACATTCATGAGCGCAACCTTTCATTTCAGGGTTACATCTTCACAGATGGGCCTAATGCAAGAGATGAAATGCGGTGATGCATTTCAGCCAAACTATCAGTAGAAGAACTGAGCTCCCTCCAGCTGGAATGGCTAAGTCACAGGCTGAATTATACTCACAAGACCCAAGAGACTTGCGACCCTTCTGCCTTGAGCACTTGTAAAACTCTGCAAAGACATTCCACCCTAAAAGACGCAACAGCTAAGCCCCTACACTGGCTGTTAGAAATGAATTTGATTCAATCTTGGAAACCCTGCCGTGTCAGCACCAGCGTGGACTAACCTGTTGTTTGCTTTTGTTTTCTGTAGCTGCTCGTCCTGCCTCGCATACCACTCTTCTAGCTCCTTAATCGCTTTTTCTTTCCACTCTGCTTCTTGTTTCCGAGAATTGGCATCTTTGAAAGGAGGAAAAAGAAAGATAATTTAAATGAGGCAAAATAGAAACCAAAGTTCATTTCATCTCTTATTAAGCGCACATTGTGTGTGTGTGCTGGAGGGAGAGTAGGGAGGGAAGAGCTCATTTTCTCCACTTATATACTCAGCTCTGGGAGCACTCTTATTCCCCGTGCCTCACCACATGTCACCCCAGTCCACTGACACCTTAGTAGATCACAAGTTTTGAGAGCTTGTGGGGGGAGAGAAGGAGTGTGTATATGGGGAGTGATAGAAATATTATCTTTTGATTTAAAAAAAGCACCAACTGGGGCACCAATTTTGGGGCACCAAGTGGGGAAAAAGCAATTACAGGTTATTCTTTAGTAATACTGACATTATTTCAAGATGGATGCTAGATAACGGTCTATTGATAAGTCTTCTCACAAACTATTCTAGAGATTTGATGATTAATGCTTTTTTAAAATTAAGGTGGCACTCATACTGAAGCACTTTTATGAGCCAGAGAGCTATTAGAAAATTACTGGCAAAGGGCCTCCCTGGTGGCGCAGTGGGTTAAGCAATGCACTATGAAGCGGACTGCAGCTACTGCAGTTCGATCCCTGCCTCCAGCTGGGGCGGGGACCCACATGGCGCAGCAGACCTCTCCTGCTGTGCCCGCTGTTCCCCTCAGCAGCATACTTCTGTTGATCTGCCTGTTCTACTCTCTGCTCTGTCTGTGGTGAATCCTCTCAACCCCCCACACCTCTGACCCCATTGCTTGTATGCATAAATAAATAAATCTTTAAAAAAGAAAAAAAAAAAAGAAAGAAAATTGCTGGCAAAGATTCAGGAACCAGGGAATGATAGAATATAGATGTTAGCATTGCAAAGGCCAGAGTATCTATTCTCACAGACTACAGGATGAGTTTGTACAAAGCCAGCATAGAACAAAGTAAAATTCTTGTGAAGAGACCTGTGTAGGGGGTGAGGGAGGGGAATCATTAAAAGATAACCAAAAATTCTAGGAATAAGAGAGAATGTACACCCATGAGGCTTGCCAGACTGGATTCTTAAGCATGAAGTGTCTTAGGACTAAATACGGGCTTTCCTGAGAAAGTCACTTAAAAAGACACTTGTTAGCAGAGATTAGGAGAGAAATAAAGGCCACAGCTATTGCTGCAGCAGACACCTGATGTTACCCTTTACACTTGGTCTGAAGGACATCCTCTCTGGCAAGTGTCTGTTTTATCAACATCTCATTTAATGCTTACAACAATCCTAAGAATATAACTCCAGTTCCATGCTCAGCAGTGAGAAATATAGCTCACAGAGTTTGACTCCTCTTCCGCAAGGTTTTAGTAAGTGGCAGAGCCAACATTCAAGCCCAGGTCTGAGCCCAGCAGACTCTTACTCAGTATGCTGCCTCCAGAGGGACAGAGAGGGAGCAAGCTTAGAAATAATCCCAAGATCTGAATAGAAGGTGGTCACCACTGATCCAGACAAGAGTCAGAAGAGCCACAGCCAAAGCTGCAGTATGTGTTCGTGAAGACAGACTCTACTTGAAGGGACAAAATGAAGTACCCTGGGGCATTTTTAGGATCCTTGCCAGAAATGTGTTATAGTGACCACCTGCAGAAGGCAGTGTCTACACCTACTAGAAACTGCTAGTGAAGAGCAGCCAGAAACTGCCCGGAAGGTTTCAAATAAGGAACTTCTTATCTATTATTTAACTTATCAGAAAGTGTTTCAATCAGAATTATTTTACTTGAATTTTCCATTGATGACTTGAGTATGTAGAGTAAGCTTGTGATGTGCCTCTGTCTGTGGCAAGAAATGTATGTGTGGAGGTGAGAGCTCTGGGAAGCGATGAGAGATGCCGTGAGCTGAAGGTGCCATGTGGACAAGAAACTGAGAGACACTAAATTTAAAATGCACATTGTGTTTCATTTTCAAAGTGGTGAAATCACGTCCCCAAAATTACTTTTTGAGTGGAGACGTCTTTTAATGTAGTCTAATGATCATTTTTATCTGGAAAGAATATCACGTATCAAATATGGAAATTTATCTATGAAAAGTTAAACTTATTTAAACTGTTACCAGTTGCAGATTGTAGTTACTACATAAAACAGGCCCTTTATATTATTTTTTTTGCTTTTACTGATTTATAAAATGATACTAACAGTAAGAATTTAGCTTCTGGTTTTACTGCGTAGACGAAATGGGGCATAGGCCGAAGGTGTGGGGGGGGTGAGAGGCTTCACAAGAGACAGAGTGGGGAGCAGAACAGGTGAATCTACTGAAATATACTGCTGAGGGGAGCAGTGGGCGAGACAGAAGTCTGCTATGCCACGTGGGTCAGCTCTCTGCCCAGGGACTGAACTCAGGCTGAGACTTAACCCTTAGGTTACCAGGGATGCCCAGAATTTAGAATTCTTAAATGCATAGCTTGAAGGGACAAAGAATGCAAGTCTAATGTGATCTCTCTGAATCTGGGAGAGGGGAGAGAAGGAGAAAAAGAAAGAATAGCCCTTAAAGAGCAGGGGTGCTGCCAGCTGTCTCTTCCTGAGGCCTCCCCCAATGTTCACAGAAAAGTGAAGTATATGGGAATGTAGCAAGTATTTAAGCTGAAGCCACTGGCACTGATTCTCTACTTTTAGCATCTTGTGCTTTCTCACAGTTCTGACAAGGAAAAAAGGTGAAACTAAAGGAACACCTAGTTCATGGACCAGTTTAATTGAATTGGAATACAAGGCTAAAGGTTCGACTTCCCCCAAGGGGCATCCTGACTTAAGAGAACTATTCCCCCAAAATGGGGTAAAGGCAAGGGGTTAAGGCGCAGCACTGTGAGGCTGTCCACAACCACTACAGCTGGATTCCAGGCCAGGCGAGGGAGGTGACCCACACGGTGCAGCAGACGTCTCCTGTCTCGCCCGCTGCTCCCCTCAGCAGTGTACTTCAGTGGATCTGCCTGTTCTGTTCCACACTCTGGTCAATCCTTTCACACACACACCCCCCCCCCCACACACACAGACCTCTGGCCTGTATCCCAGTTCTTGTATACATAAATGGGGGGTGGGGGGAACTATTCCCAAAGTATCCAATTTGATAACTGAAAATGAAAATGCAATTTTTGCAGGCACCAAAGTGTTCTCTCTCTATGGATAAGACAACTTTGCTAAGCTTTGGGAAAAGAAAAAGGATAAAAAATGCTCCAGTAGTATGAATACCAACTAAGTCTTGCCTCAGTGTAATCAGAAGAGAAACATAAAGAACAAAGATGGACCAAGGCTGCTAGCACCAAAGGAACCTGTGTTAATTTTTCTAAAACTACACTGGCCACTACCTATTAGCCATGTGTGATTATTTACATTATTAAAATTAAATACACTGAACTGGAGAGGTAAGCAGTTTAGGTATTGCTTGCGTTATCTAGGTC
Source organism: Galemys pyrenaicus (assembly GCA_019455555.1). Lineage (NCBI taxonomy): Eukaryota > Metazoa > Chordata > Mammalia > Eulipotyphla > Talpidae > Galemys > Galemys pyrenaicus. Next base: position 11,954,043 of record JAGFMF010012271.1, read on the forward strand.
AAGTCCCTTCCTAGTTCTGGGTGTGTCACCCCATCTGAAAAGTAAGGAGTTACATGTTTTTACTATTCAGTGATGCCCACGGAGGAATACTGCTGGTGTGGTTACACCGAGTAACATTTCAATTTCTAGAAATACAATAAAGTAGGCATGAATTATGTGATCTTTATCTTAAAGGGAACCAGTCAAAAAGAAAAATTGTGTTTGTGTGTATGTGCCTCCTTTATATAAAAATAAACCAGAATGGCTAAATGTTAATTATGGAATCTAGGAGGTATAGATGTTTTATTCTTCTTTCAACTGTTCTGTATTTCAAATTTTAGTAAGAAGATGAGGAAACATACACTGTGGATAATATCCCCATACTTTGCCAAAACCTCCCCACCATGTAGAAATACCAACTCTCTCCTAACCTTGACCAACAGCTGATATTTTGTGTACGCATCTTCACCAAGGGCTAGGCTGGCTAGCACTGATCTCGGACTTGGTTTGGCTGACGAGACAGTATGTCCACTACATGCACGGTGGCTGAAGGGATGGGTATGGACTCTGAACAGAGCAGACCTAGGCTGAAATTCTGACTCTACCCACTTCTTAGCTGTGTGATTCTATCTACCTTTGGTCCTCACTCTCCTCACCCATAAAAATGCTAAAACTTACCTGACAGGGATATTAAGAAAAATAAATTGTACGCATGTCTTAACATACCTCACATTTTCTCCTAAGTGTTACCTCAAATTCAACCTTCAAATGACAATGGACTGTGAAGAACATAGTATCTTCAGATTTACAAGGCACTCTCGTAAGTACCATCAGACTACCCTTGGGGTCAGGAACACTGAGCTTACTCCACAGATGTAGAAATAAGACTCTGCAAATGTTTCAGCAACCAAGCACCCACAGCTGCTAAGAGTTAAGGATGGGTCTGAACACGGCCTTTTACATCAAGTCCAGAGTTCTTTCCACAGCACCAGTTTGCTTTTCCTGAGCGAGAATACTCTCAGCGACTCTAGGCCGCCCTAATCCTCACACAACAGCCTGTGAGTAAACATCTCCAGAAGAGTGGCCTTGAGACCTCGAGGTTGAGAATGTTTTCCCAAATACTAGACAAGGGTATTATGCCTAATTCAAGTTAAAAAGGGATAAAAGCAGAGTCAACTATTCCACTGAAAACAGACACCCAAAGACAGAAAGGAATTCCTTACCAAGGGCTTCCAAGCGTTCCATTTGCTCTTCTCTCCACTTGCGGATACTCTCAGGCTCGGACTGCAATCGATCCACTTGTGAAATAGCTGCATAACTGTCTGTCGGACCATTACTCTCCTTAACACAAAACACAATTACACTCTATCAGTACCAAAACCTCCTTTCTGAAATGTACTTTATACAAGCCCCTGGTCATTTACAGCACTGACAGCTATTGCAAAATGTTAAAGGGTTACCTAAAAGCAATAACAACCTGAGATATGCACACAGGGAGTTTTCAACACTACTGCACTTTACCCTACAATAATCCCCAAGGGGAGGAGAGCTGCTGTTATACTACCTGTGAATATATGTGACATGAGTGGGAAGCAGGAAAGTCCAGGGATGGGTAATCCACTTACTAGAAGACAGTGTTAGCAATTTTACTGTAACCACTTGACAAAGAGACTATGACATCTTCAAAGTAACAAAGACATATAACATCTTCACTATAAAAGAGCAAGTAATAGAAGCCAAGACTTCTAAATGCCATTATTCGATAGGGAAAAGGTTCCTTTATACCACCTCATCAAAAACAGTGAATTCTAGGAATAGGAAACATTCAAATGAGTCACGGTGTGTGTGGGTTCTCGGGGGAGAGGTGACCTTTCCTTTATATATGAGTAAGATTTGGGAACCAGCTGCTACTCAAGTAGAATTTAATCTTTAGAGAATTATTTCACCTGTTGAACTAGGGAATATAGCAGGTTAAACTCATCAAACGAAAAACAAAACTCAAAAGAGGACTGTTTAAAGTAGTATTAACCAACTTACTGGCACTGTCCACAAGTCAAACACATAAAAACCTTTATCCCCTAAACACCCTGAAAGGCAAGTTTCTAGTCCCCTTCATAGCTAGTGAATTGAACTAAGCACAGAAATGACACGTCCAAACTCACTGCCAGTAAGGGATAAGGCCAGGATCTGCACCCAGATCTACTTATGTTCTAAACCAGGGGTGGTAAACTACAGTCCAGGCCCACTGCCTGTTTTTGTAATTTCACATTATAGCAACAGTAGTTTGATAAACACCTTATGATCCACAGAGTTTATAATGTTTACTATTTTACAGAAAAAAATTGTCCACCTTTGGTTAAACCAAATAACTAATGTCATGCTTTTTACCAGTTAACTAGCTCAAGGATGGGCTGAAACCCAGCAGAAGCAAACCACCACATTAGTCTCCTAAACTACAGTGATTACTTTCAGCTGCTCTAGAGGGACATGCAGGCCTTTTGCTTGGAGACTAGGAGAAGTGGAAACTGCCATCTTGTTGAAGATAATACAACACAGGAGGTCGCAAAGAGATACAGTCCTTTGCCACCAGGAAGGCAGGCTGAACGTGAAACTGCCACATCCAACAGGCAGAGCCTGTCCAATTCCTGATCCAAGGACAACCAATTCTCAGTTTTTTCAATTATATAAATTACTAAGTTCTCTGTTTATACTAATGCAAGTTGGGCTGGCAACTGGAAAGCTTCGTGACAGAGGGGAAAAAACAAACACTTCCTTCCCCCAATACAACCTGGAAGATTCAAATGCTTGGCCCACCACATACTACTTTTGTTAGGTTAAAATCATTTAACCGCTGTATGCCTCAACTTATTCATCTGTAAAATGGGAATAACAATATTCAGGTTGCGATTAAATACAAACAGTTCCTGACACAATGTATGGCGCAAGCTAGCCATCACCATCATCATTAAAAGGTCATTTCTTGAGAATAAAGTTGGCAGCACTAAGATTAATTTTAGTGTTAGGTCACTGAGATTACTAGAGAATGTTCTAGTAATACCACTTCTCATCAAAGCCTTCCACTTTGGCAGGTAACATATCAGCTACTAATACATCCAGGAAAGTCAAAGGAGTGGGGTCCTTTCTAGGTCAGTCAATTCACAGGAAAGGAAGACTTTTGACCACTATGAATCAACATAATCAGAGTACTCTGTACCTGGTAGTATTCGCCATTCATCACTCCGTCAACAGCATCTGCAAGACAAAAATTTCAGTCTGTCAATCAGAGCTAGTCAAATGCTGAACCTACAAATTATAAAGTAATATAATATTGTATGCTGCAGGTACTACAAGCCACTAAATGCTATCCCTGTGCTAGATACTAAATATGACACTGAACTACCTTCTATTTAATGAAAACAAGATGTGCTTATACACAATGACTTCACCTAAACATGGACAAATCCCCAAGCTCTTAAGCCCAGAGGCTTTTGAGATTCTAGACGAAGAGTCTCATAGAAGAGCATTTATGAAAATTCTGGAGAAGGCAAAGGAAAAAATGGCCTAGAATGATTCAGTAGGCAGAGGTATGCAGCTTCACATTCAAACCAAGATGCTTTCTTGGGGTGAGGGCACTCTGTCTTTTAGATGGAATAGGTCTGGTGCCCAAGGATCTATTGTAGTTGAGACTTCTTGCTAATTCCACTAACCCATTTGAAAGTAGCCCAAAACACTAAGATGTGAGCAGGGGAAATTAAACCAATGTTCTTAAGAATACAAATCACAAAAACTCAAAGTGTGATGCTGTCTCTAGTCTCATTAGCATTCAAAAGCTAAATCAGAAGAGTCCATCTCAAAAATATGAAAAATGTCTAATTAAGACCTAGAGACAAATTACCCACCCAGTACAAAATGGTGGTCCACAGACTGAATATATTTTATTTGAAATACAAAGCACTAAGTTAGGAAATTTCACAAAAGCAGGATTTCCAGGGTGGGGGAGGGAAGGCAAGCAGAGAGACAATCTGGGAATATTGGGTCTGCATTCCTAAATTGCCTATAAGATCAGAAATAAGAACAGCCTTTACATGGAGCATGCGTCGGTCAATCTGCCAGTCTTCACTAGCACATTTTTTTTTAAACCCATTCTGTGTCTAATTCAGCTACTTGATTGGTCCCAACACCATGCACTGCTAACTCCGACCTGACCCAAGAGTCCTCACTAACAGACAGTCTGCACAGGGCTGTACACACCACCCTCTGGACTAGCTGTTCCGCCTTCCCTCAAAAGTCTCAATACAGGCAAATAAAAACTCAGCTTCCATCTACCCATTCTATATTCTTTATAATGTTTGTTGACCCACATGTCTGCCTATTATGTAGGGCTCTCCAAATTTTTTTTCAAACTTCAGTAACCATCGCCATTGCAAAGGGTGAGAGAGGGAAGATGGGAGACAATGAACTTATAAGAACCTAAGTGGTAACAGGAATGCTCAGCAACTAGTGCGGCCACCATTACCAGGCCTCCAGAAGGTAGTACAGCTTTCTGAGAGGCCTGGGCTAGGGAGTCTCCTGCTAACAGATTTCATCTGACCACCCTCTGGTCTTCTTGGTTCCTCACTAATTAAAACTAACAAACTGCCTATTATCCACAGCAACTCTAACATTTATTCATTCTTTCAGTTCTTCTGCTTCTCCCAATTTACCTACGTTTTGGGAGTACAGCAAACTTTCATAGACCATTTCCCCAGTATGTCTGACACCAAAACATTGTTTTAAAAATGGGGAAATGGTCAATCAACCCATTGGTTTCTATCCTTTTAGTGTATCTAATCATATACCAAAAATTTCAGTAAAACCAGACCTCCACAATATATGCTTTCAGTAATCCATTCATCTGTTTCATTAAGTTCTCAAGGAATACTCACTGCCAGGTAGTGTTAAACACTTTATATAAAGTAAGTTTTAATCCTTACAACAAGCCTATATGTACTAGCCTTTCACAAGTGACCTTAGAACACAAAAATGGTTGCAGAAGTGTTGAATAACTTCAAGGGGTAGTGTTTTCTCTCTTAAATTTACATTTTATATTTAAGATACATGAGATTAATGCATGTATTTGAGATAACTAAATTTTATCTAGTTTTATAATCAGCCTTTAAAAAGTGGTGTTATATCCCAGCAGGAGATCTAGCAGAAATTAGGGGAAAGATCATCTGTTAATCTGGTACATACAAACCCAAGATCTAAGCACTGACCACCCATCTTGGCTTTGATCTGTTTCAATTGCTGGTTATATGTCTTGATTATTTCAACATATTTCTCATAACCCAATTTTCCTGTTTTACTCTTGTAATTTATAATAATACAAAGATGAATTTCTTACAGTTTTTGTCAGTGGCTTTTTATTGCTTTAAGCTATTTCTGTGCCATCTATCCATAAATTTTTTAAGCATTCTGTTGAGTACTGAAAATAAAAGCCTACCCCAAAACTAATAAAAGCATTTGGGGACATACTCAACTGTTCCTTGTAATAAATATCTTGATGTAGAAATCCTGAGCAACAGGGTATGTGTTTTAAAGACTTCTAAAACACCAACTCTGCTTACCATTTATATTCAAAGTAGCACAGCACTTGAGTACTCTTTTTCTCTGACCTTCACTGATTAACGAGAGGTGAGTTTTATTGTGTTTCTACATTTTTGCTGATTTGATGGGGGTTGACTTAAGGTTGTACCAATCACACAGCGGACATGCAGTTTCCTTTTCTACTGAATTGTTTGAGTTGTGCCGATTTTTTAGCCTTTTCTCTCTTAGTATTATCTGTATTAATTGTTCTTTCTCTGATATTACATTCTCCCCACTGTCTTTTTATATGGCTTATAATATTTACACCTAGAACTATTTAACCTGTAGAGAGACACCATCCACTTTTCCTTTATGATTTCTGTGTCTGCTTTTATGCTAAGGCCTTTCCTATTCTGAGATATTCACTTTTCTTCTGGTGTTTAAAAAAAAAAAAATGCCCCTAATCCATCTGGAATTCATTTCTGCGTAAGACAGAAAAGAGCAAAATCTTAACTTAGAGCTTGCAATGGCCAGTCTAGCCAGACCTACATTCTGGTTAATAATTATAGCTAATATACCAACTATCCAGTTAAAATATTCCAGCCCAGAGCCATTCCCAATTGGAGAGACTTTGATCACTATTCCATGCACAAAACTAGAAGCAATTCTCACCCTGTATTGCCTTCAAAATCACATGGTGCCTTTAGGTCTACAGACTCATCCAGACCCACCAGCAAGTACTCTAAGCTTTTATTAGTTACTGTACTAACTTACAGACATTCAAGGGGCCCAAGTCAAAGGATGGTCTGTTGCTATAGAAACATGCAGACAGGTCATCTAAGGCTTTGACTTATTAGGAAGAACAACTAAGCTAAGCAACCTGATGCCCCACTAGGAAATTTTCTAGGGCAACTCAGGAAGTCCAGACAGAAACAAGTTTGCAGATATGAAAGACTGTTTGGTCCAAACACACCTTTAATTTCCCATATTCCACAGCCACCTAAAGACAAGCAGACCTGGGGTCTGAATCCCAGGTGAGCCATTTATTAGCTTACTACCATGGCAAACTGCATAACTCTCAAGATGATCAGTTCTCATCTCAAGTCGTGATACTACCACTTAGCTTAGAGTAACTGTGTGGATTATAAAGTACAGAAAGTACCCAGTATAAGTCAATGTGCAGTAGTACTAAATACTATACATGAGATTTCCCTGAACTTCTCTCTACCACTGTACCAAGAAAATTACTCTCTTCCAGAAAATTTTCCTTTAATTTACCTTTCCTTTCATGTACTTCTTCCTTTTTCCTCCTCCAAGAAAGTACTTGTCAGAAACCTAACAGGGCCGCATTGTCATACTCTCAGTAGCTCCTTAATCTTATTTTCCTCCTCCCTTTTCAGCCCGCATGATTGAGGGCTTCTCAACAGCTCGACTTACACTACATCTTGCCTTACTACTTGTTCTTCCTCAGTAGCCCCTGAGCCACTTCACCCAGCCCATTACCTCCCACCTCTGAACTCAATCTCTTTTCCAAAGCTCCTAACAACTTGGATGAGGGAGTAATAAAGGGTTAGGCCTAAACTCTTTGGCTTTGGCCTGCCTCAGCCTTCGTGGGAGTTGTCCCCAAGGCTGGGGTGACTGAGATATATATTCTCTCCCTACTCCTCTCTGCCAGCACTTCCTGCCTGTACAACAACGGTCATATCAAGAGCTAGAGCTCCCTCCTAAAAACTCTTTCCTCAGGACACCCCACAACATCTTGTTACAACTTTCTCTCCCGACTTGCAGGTACTGTGCACAGGTGCTCTCTGATGCAATCCTACTAATAATCCTCATGTGGTGTGTATTTTCACCTTTTACAGTGAAAAATGAGGCAAGGAAGTAGTAGCAGTGGTGGTTATTCAATGCTTGAGATCACAAAGCTAAATTTGCACTCAAACTATCTAGGACAGCACAAAATCTTAACCACTAGAATGCTTCTTAGAAGAAAAAAAAAGTGTCCAACTACTGTTTTCCTTCATTATCTGTAAGTAGAATGTTCCTTTTTCATGTAATCTGCAGGTTATTTTTTGGGTCTGGGAATATAATTACCATTAATTTATGTGGAAAATACTCTGAACACTCTCAGACCCAAAAAACAGCCAACCAAACAATACCAAACAGGGACATTCTACTTATGGATAAAGGAGGAAACCTATAGTTCTGTAATCCCAAAGGAAGTGCTAACCACTGCAAAAAAAATTTTTTTCCCCTGACCATTGCACTATTACTGACCTTGCTGTCAGATATCTGGCTCCAAGTCACTAAAAAAGTTCTTCCTAGAAACTAAGTCAGCAATCATCCCTTCCTTCCCTTTGCTGAAAGCTTGATGCACAAGGGACCTGTACATCCAACTCCAGTCTCACCCTTTTTAGCTCCCCATATTGCCAGTACAATCTGCTGGTTCTACACAGGACCCTGGGACCTAGCATTTTTGCCCATTCCTTTCTATCTAATATGTGTGTGATGCCCTTCCAGGCACTTGGGGACACAAGAGTGAGCAACAGTAACACTGTCCTTAGCCAGGCCCTAACTATGGGTCCTTATTCTCCCAACTCTGTCATACGCAGTGCAGCCACGATTGCTTTTCAGAAATGACAAACTCTTATCACAGTACACCCTGCTAAAACACCTGCCAACAGAACATGGTACAATGGAAGAGAGGGAAGACTCAGGGCTCAGTTATCATCTTATCTTTAAGCAGTAACTAATCCTTAAGCAAGTCATTTTATGTAGGATTCAGTTTTCTATTAAGGGCAGTATCTAAGGACCTAAAAAGTAAATTTTATGATTTTCAGACAAATATTAAAGAACGCCCAACAGAAAAATCCTAATTACCTAAAGGCAACTTCATCTCCCAGAACAGTCCAGTTCAGTCCAATTTGTATGCAATCAATCACATTTTTCAGCACTTTACATATTCTCATGTTAAGTTCTTACTGGGGGACTGTTTTGCTTAGGAGAGAGTATGGTGTCATATATAAATTTAGAAGCTGCAAACTAGCACTCACTCCCAAAAAAAAGATCCTGCTTGCTAACATAGCAATTTGAGATTTCTGCGTCTGAACAGTTTCATGCACCAAAACCTCAGTACCCAACACTCCTAGTTGTTCCACCAGCGTATCTCTCTCTTGTTACTCGCCTGGCCCCTTAAGGTTTGTGGTATAAACACAGCTACCTGCCCCATCAATGCCCCATTCTCCTTTAATTGCATCTCCCCCCCCCCCCCCCCCCCGTAAATGAAGTAAGGTCTCATTTCTTCTGGCTAGTTTCCTACTTCCTTATACTACTTATACTACTGAAAACATTCCTTCCATTCATCCTTTCCTCCCATCACCACAATCCTAAGCATCACACACAGATAAGGCATTCAGAGGTCAAACTGGTTAATCTGAAATTCTGCTTAGGTAACACTGCCTACCAAAGCTGTTCCTAGAGGAAGAAGGGCTCCAGAAATCCTAGCTCTAACTGGCTCAACAAATGATAGAAATCTTGTCTCTCTCTAGCCTAAGTCTTTCTCCAAGACCATCTTTGCCGAGACCCCCCCATTCACACTTACTTTCCTCCGCATAACCCAATCCTCTGTACACCTACCGTGCTTAAATGCCGAACAGCGTTGTCATTTTCATTTGTATGCCTCAAAAACTATACCACTATTCTTACTAGTTTTCTGCTCTCCTTTCCAGTAACTGGTCTTTTGGGCTTAACCTTGTCAGTAACTGTGGTCAAAGTGCGCCAATGCGGCTGTGCTTCAGAGGCCAGGCTCAAGGCCCACCAAGTGCTCAATGAAAAGTTCCTGTGTCGAACGGGCTTCTTGGGCTCCACAGTCTGTCACCTCATTCGCTTTGCTTTCTCGCTCCACCAGCACCCAAGAGCGCTCAAAGGCGTAAGTCTGAGTAAGCTTCCCGAGCCTAGACTTCTCTGCATGGCCGGGCCGGGGTCTCATTTCCTCTTTGCACGCCTCCTTAGCCTCTCGGTTCAGCAAACAGGAGTTACACGTACTCAAACCCGGTCCGGGCTGAGTTCCTACTCAAGTCCGCCCGCCCCAAACACGACCGCGCTCTTACCGGGACCCCCTGGAGGCTCGCCGTGCGGCTGGGGGCCGGGGGCGCCGCCGTCCAGGATGGCGAAGGCCTCGTCGTTCTCGATGCCCGCAATCTCGCTCTCCTGCTGCGCCAGGAAGGCCGCGGCCGGGTCTTCTTCGCCGGCACCGGCCACCCCGTTCCCCAGCGCGGGACCGCCGGGAGCACCGGCCGGGGCACCGAACGGGTCCAGCTCAGCCATAACGGGCAGTTCAACGGCACGGACACCGACGTTGAAGACCAAACCAACCGACCTACCGACACAGCGCCCGGCAGCGGCCGCTTCGGTGGCGACTGCGATAGGAGGACAAGCGGGAGGAGGGAGAAGGCGGAAGCGGAAACCCTACCCGCATATCCGGTTAGTGTAGGCGGTGTTGGAGAGCTGAAAAGCAACAACCAATCAGAGGGCAGAAATGGTTTACGAGCCACCCAATCAGCAGTGGGAGGGGCGGACCCGGTGGGCCTCCGCGGAAAACTCGTGACTTAGGCAGCGCCAGCTGTGAGGGCGGGGAGCCCCGCCGGGCCCCGGGAGGCGGAAGTAGCTCTAGACTTAAAGCTACGTTACCCACCTGGCCTTTAGGGCTGGACTGACCGGACCGCCACTACTGGTGATTGGTTGATTAGAGAAGAGGTTGGCTCTTAGGCGTTCTGAACCTCAGTTTATTCATTTGTTAAATGGGAACAAGAATCCTGCACTTACGCCTAAACTTCTTGGGAATACTGAATCCTTTTACAGCTACAAGCTGGCATAAAAAATATTTATATTTGATAACTCATTCATCTTACTTTCTGCTTCAGAGCCGTCTGACTTAGGTGTAATTGATTCAAATCACCTGTCACCGCCTTTTAGTACTTTGATAAAGAAAAAAAATACAACAAGAAAACAAATATGTCTCCTTTTGCAAAGCCTTTTTGCAGCCTGAACGCCTTTTCAGAGTTAGCCAGAAGTTTCTAGACCTGGGAAATTCCTCAGGGCTCACTCGAGTTCTTCGGGAAACTGGAGGCCCCTGTGTGTGAAGGATTGTTCCCACGGGGAGTGAGCGGTCGGGAGGAGCCTGGGTCTCATGGGCTCCTCCATGATGGCGCTAGACACAGCAAGGTGTGTACACACTTTCCCCAGCTAAGGACAGCAGTAACGACTTTCTTTTAAAAGTTCCTTCAGATTTCTTTTAAACCAGGGGCAGGTTAATAACATGGCTAGTTAATTTTCTCTAAACCACAGAAACGAAAATAAAGTAATTCCAGGGTCATGTTGAAAGGGGTCTTATGCAATGGTCAACAGAAGGACCTTTCTCCTTATGTAAAAAGTAAAAACCAGAAAGGAACCGACCCATGTCAAAGAGGCCTACCGAGGCAGTAAGCAAGGGACATGAAATGGTTTTTTTAAAAATTTGTGTACTTTTGGTGACAAAAGAAAGGAAGAGCCCTGAGTTCTAGGAGGAGGCAGAGCTTAGACCTGTGTAAGTTCTTTTTCCTCCTCAGCACTCTCCCAGAGCCAGACCAAAGGGTGCCCATTTGCTTCTCAGCTGTCCTGCGTGAGTACTGAGAGAAAGATTACACCCTCGAAAGCCAAGAAAATTTAATCCAGGAGAAGGAAGATAAGAAATTTGTACAAATTGATGTGGAGAGGACAGCAGTGAACAAGGGGAAAAAAAAAAAAAGAGCCAGCAAAAAAGAAAATAGAGAAGGAAGGCTAGGGAAGTTTTATATATAGGAATATATAGGAGATAAATCTTTTCTTGGTATATATTTCTCCCTCTAGACCTTTAGCAGACCTTGTCTGCCTAACTCACCTTTGTATAATATAGAATACTTTGTATTCTCAGGGACTTTCATTAGGCCCAGCACATAGAAGGTGCTCAAAAAATTTTGGCTGATGGAATGGAGTAACACTTGAGACTATTAAAGAGGAGAAACAGGGAATCCCTGGTGGCACAAGGGGTTAAGCACTGCATTATGAAACATCTGCAATCACTGCAGCAGGAGTCCGATCCTGGCCAGGAAGGTGACTCCCATGGTGTAGCAGACCTCTCCTGCCTCACCCACTGCTCTCCTCAGCAGTGTACTTCGGTCTATCTGCCTGTTCTGTTCTTCGTTCTCTCTTTGGTGAATCCTCTCATCCCCTGCCTTGTACCCCAGTTCTTGTATGCAGACTCTCTAGCGTATTTGCTGAAAAGGCTGCACTGTGTATGTGTACGTGTTTGTGCATATGTGTGGAAAAGTAATGGGTAACTTTGAAAGGGAAGGTGGAAAAGAGAACTAAAACAAATTATTTTAAGTGTGTTCTCACACAGATCAACTTCAGAAAAGAAATTGAAGACCTGGAAATTGATTCCGTTAAAACTATGCATCTCTGCAAAAATATGAAAAAATAGAAGCTAGACATGTCTAAATTTCTTTTGGAAATTTACATCTCCCCATTTGAAGACCTGAGTTGTAGCTCAAAAGCCTTGTCTTTCAAGACTATAATCTCTGCAGTGAATTGGTAGAGCTTGCTGAGCAGCAAAAGCCCAAAGTCCAACTCTGATTTCTACATTCATCTGTGCCAGGCTCAAAGTGATAAACCCCACATGGTTCTTTCTTGTGATACAATTTTAATGTGAGAGGGGCTTAAGAGAAAGGGAGGAAGGAAGAGAAGAAGAGAGGGGGGGAAGGGAGGGAGGGAGATTGCTTAATATATCAAATTATGACCCCACCATGCCAAAGATCTTCTTTTTCAGCATACACTCAAGAGATTCTGATTCAAATGGAGTGGACAGTGGTGTCTGGGGCTGTGAAGAAGTATGACTAGGAAAAATGATAGAGAGGACAATGTTATCAGGAGGCATTTTGGTGGCCAGAACAGAAGCCAGACAGAGCAGGTGAGAGTTTGATCTGGAAGTGAAAGATGGAGCCAGCAGACATACACAACATTTAGGAGGGTCAGCTGAACAGAGAGAAGAGAAGCCAACAAGAGATGGATCTCAGAGCCAAGGGAGTTTGTTTTCAAGCTAGGAGAAATTTGAGAATGTTTGTGGAATGAAGAGAGGAAATTGAGGACCCTGAGTAATTGTGAGGAGACAGAATGGAGATATAGGGCAGGATTCACTTTGAATCATAGAAGGACACCTCTTCCTCTGAGGTGAACAAAAGAAGCAGAAGCATTGGGGAGATTTTTGGTCAATGTGACTTTATTATGGAACTCAGCTCACCTGACCTTTCTCTGGTAATGTGGGGACAAAAGGAGAGGTAGGTTAACTGAGAAGAAAAGGGAAATGGACACTGGAGAGAACAGCTGTGGGAAGGTAGTAGGCCTGGCTGGTGGTTAAGACTTAACCCCTAGGCCATAAGGGAGACCACGATGAATACTTTAGACAGCCTCATGGTTCACCTCTGCTCCATCCCCTTCTTTTCCCACTCAGTCCTGCTCAACTTGCTCAGCATCCTCTTCCTGCCTCTCCCTTGTGTGGCCTTTCTCTTTAAAGCCTACCTCTCTGTCCCCAAATTGTCCTTTCTTCCTTCCAGGCCAAGACCTGGGAATAATAAGAGTGCTCTCATTGCCAAGGCCTGAGTTCAGTCCCTGCCCAGGGAGATGACCACAGGGCGTTGCAGACCTCTCCTGTCTCTCCCACTGCTCCCCTCAGCAGTGTATTTCAATCAATATGCTTCTTCTGCTCCCCACTCTGTCTCTGGTGACTCCTCTCACTCTCTACACTTCTGGCCTACACCCCAGTTCTTGTATGCATAAACAAATAAATAAACCTTTTTAAAAAAGTCTCCAGTGTTGTCTGTACAGTAGCCACTATGCCATGGGGCCTCATGTATGAGGCCAGGCCAAACAGGGATGTTCTAAGTGTAAAATACACATCGGATTCCAAAGACTTAGTATTTTGAGAGAGATTAATTTCTCATTAATAAAGGTTTATATTGGTTGCTTGTTTAAATGATGGTATTTCAGGTGTATTGGGTTTAAGTACAAAATAAGATTAAATTCATTTCACTTGTTTTTTACTTTTTTAACATGGCTACTAGAAAAATGTAAATTACATATGTGGCTTGCATTCCATTCCTGCTGCTTGGCACTGGTAGAGCTGCCCCCTCCCAGCCATATGGTTGTATCATATCTGTATTCCACCCAGCACCCACAAAAGGGACCTGGCACAGAAAGGTCTCAGGGGATGGTGTGTGTGTGTGTGTGTGTGTGTGTGCGCGCGCGCACATGCATGCATGAACTGATGGATGAGAGAGGTAAATTCATGAATGAATGAGAATTACATGTGGCTTTCTAGGAGCTGTTTGGTTTCTTCTAAATTGTTGGAGTTGCAGGTGAGCACACAGACAAATGAAAAGGAAGAGGTGATTAGAATGGAGGAAACCTAGAGAAAAATGAAAAAAGAAAAAAGAATGGAGGCAAGCTCACAAAGGCTTTGAAGTAAGGAGTCTTAAAGATTACTTTATGGGACCTAACTTAAAACAAGGGCTCAGAGACCTGGGCCCTTGCCTCATCCGTCTTTATTTTTCTTTTTTAAAAGTACTTCTGGAGCACTTGACTCTACACCAGGGATGGTTCTAGGCATTTTACATGTATTGAACTCATTTAAACTTCACATCCACCTGGTGGTAGGCACTATTATCCCCCTTTTACCAATAAGAAAACTGAGGCACAAAGAAGTTAAGTAACTTTCCCAGGATTACCCAGTGAGTGATGGAACAGGTACTCGACTGAGCCATCTGGCCCAGTGTGCACACCTCTAACCAGGACACCATCCCTTATTATTCATCTTGTCCTCTCCCCTAGCTTTTCTGTAAGTAGCTAAACAGGATTCTTTTCTCTCCCTTTACTAGTTCCTTCTCTTCTAGTCTCTCAGACCTTATTCCTGGGGAAAGTTCTCAGTGAATCTTGCTTACTAGAAATAATCAGAACCCCCCCAACTTCTCTACAAATGAAATGCAAACAGACACAACAGCCAAGTTAACTCTCTGCCACCATCCCTGAGCTTTGCCCATGCCACCTTCTCTCTCCTTGGCCCAGGAGACTCAGACCTGAGATTGGCATCCCCCTGCCTTCCTGGGCTGACTTGAGGACATGAGTGTTGGAGGAGCCTGAGGCTTCACAGTTCCAAGTCTAGCAGATGCCAGCAAAATGGATCCCTGGGCACAGAACAGGGGACTTCCTGCGTGTCACCTTGGCAGGGCTGGGAGCTACCTCAGTCCCACCCCCCAAGACTCCCTCAGCCTCTGTGTGGATCCCTCCAGGGCAGAGTGACCCACTGGAAGCAGCCCTAGCTCAGATCACCACCTTCAGGGGCGAACAAAGTGGAACTCTAAGAAGGAACTGAGAGCTCATCTTCCTCTCTTTCTCTCTCATTAAATTGTGAATAATAATGCATTTACTTATTCTCCCAATTAGAAAGCTGTTTAAATCCTTTGAAGAATCTTGCAAGGCAGCTTGGCTAGACAGCAGGCGGGACAGTCCAGAGCCTCCGGCGGGGGGGCCAGGGTCTTCCACTCTCCTGTCTTTTGGTCCAGCAAGTAGGCATTTGGGTTGATGGTGTAGTCCTTGGTCTGGACGTCACTGGCTGTGGTGACACCCCCACATACAAAAACCCTGTTGTCGCCAATGGAGCATATAGCATGGGACACATCCAAGGGACAGTTGTTGGGCAAAAGAGGCACTGAGGTGGTCGTCTTGTTGGCCTTTATCTTCTGCAGGTTGATCTCCACACTCTGCCGGTGGCTGTATACGCAGAGGATGTTGTCCTGATGGAAGGAGAGCAGGGGCCGGTGGTTGAACTCAATGGGGAAGGTGATACACTGGACCACATCCCCAGTGTTGGTATCAAAGCAGTCCACCACCCCGACCCGGGAGATGTAGCCCTTCACCAAGCACCGCCCAGTGACGATGTACAGGTTCCGGTCACCCTTGGTGAT
Organism: Galemys pyrenaicus; assembly: GCA_019455555.1. NCBI lineage: Eukaryota > Metazoa > Chordata > Mammalia > Eulipotyphla > Talpidae > Galemys > Galemys pyrenaicus. The sequence goes on from JAGFMF010012271.1 coordinate 11,969,618, forward strand.
CACGGCTGTGCCGTCCATGGGGATGCTCATCTTCCCCGCCAGGCACCAGGCCTCCTTGCGCTCATCGTAGCGGTAGATGTTGGAGACATACCGTCTCGGGGCGATGCTCCCCCCGACTGAGTACACTGTCCCTCCGCAGGTCACCATGGTGTGGAAAACAAGCCCAATCGGCAGGTCAGGCAACTTGGTCCAGGAGTTGTCATCCATGTCATACCGCCAAGCCGTCTTCAGCCCCGAAATCTGTTCAGTGGTGCCACCCGAGATGTAGATGTAGCGACCAGCGGAGGTGGCACTGAGTGCTGCTGCGCGATAGGGCATCTCCGAGAGCTTCAGCCACAGGTTCTCCTGGATGATGTACGCAAACACGCCATCGTTGAACTTGCCGTGGGCCTTCTGGCCGCCTAGGATGACCACTGAGTCAAGCAGGGCTCCCTTCCGCTGGTAGCTCAGCAGGCTGGTCGGCCGCTCCTGCTTGCGGTCCATCAGGACGCTCTCAATCAGGGTGGCGTGCGAAGAGCTGTTCTCCATCCCCATCAGCTTGTTGCTGGCAAACATCAGCGTCTTGTTGGAGACAGCATTCAGATTGATGTAGTTGAAGAACTTCTTGAAATACTTCTCCCGCTCATCCTTTCGGAAGTACACCCAACTGATGAGTGCACTGAGGGCCTGGTCCTCGTTGAGCACGTGCAGGTTCTCATCCCGGAGCAGGCGGCCGAAGATGACAGGTGGACAGCGCATGAAGTGCATGGAGCCCTCAGGACTGGCCCAGTAGTGGAAATTGTCGCGAATGCCCGAGTAAGCCAAGTCTGACACCTCTTTGAGCTCAAATAACTCAGCTAAGAAGAGGTAGCGCAAGCAGTTGGCACGGCGGATGGACTTAATCAGGAAATCATTGCAGTGGATTCGGAGGCGTGGTGTGTTGAAATACTGAGCCCCACGAAGGAGTTCCTCCACGTTCTGCTCTGAGATCACCACCTTACCGCTGTAGAAGTAGTCCAGGAGCTGGTCCACTGTGGTTGGACTTAGGTAATTGGGGTCAATGGTGATGAAGAGCTCATCGGTGGTCTTCATGTCGTTGCTGGAGACGAGGCTCTTCACTAGGGGAGAGACGGCAGCCATCACATTGCGATGAGCAAAGAAGGCATGGTGATCCACAGTCAGGGCCATGTCCCAGTACTCTTTGCGTTTCCTCTGTTTGTTCAGGTTCTGCAGCATGAAGCTGTTGTAGTTTTTTTCAGTGAACTCCAATTTCATGGTGCTTGAGCTGGCTGAGGCAGGTCAGCAGCAGGTACTGGAGAACAGACTTTCTCAGGCCTTTGGGATTCAAATTGATGGTTGTTTGCAAAGCAGTTGATCAGGGAGGAGTGGGGGTGTGAAAGAGGATGATGTCACAGAATGTATGAGATCATCACAATGCAGACCCCCACCCCCCACAACCCCAGACCTCATTCAGTGGCATGGGCATGAGGTCTTTCTCCCATCAGCTGACTTGAAACCGCTAAGGCCAGATACCCTATGAGGACCTAGTACCCTGGTCCCAGACTTCAGGAGCAGAAGGAGAAGAGTTATAACTCCCCGTGGGAGTTTCAAGCCTCAGTTCAAAGCTGTTTCTGGAATATCAGACCCCAATTGGTGGAGGGTGTGTGAGGGGTGGAGGTTGGTGTGTGTATAGGGAAGTCTAAAGTAATCCTCCCATTGTACAATAGGGAAACTGAGGCCCAGAGGAGAGAAGGGATTTGCCCAATCACATGGCCAGTTAGATGCAGATCAGGACCTGGAACCCAAGTGGTCTGTAACTTAGAGCTCTGTCTACCTCCCAGGAGTCTCCTAACTACTCAACTGACCACAGGCTCTGCTTCTCAGGCCTTGAGGCACCTTCTGCCAAGGCTTCTGGCCAACGAGAAGAAAGCTCTGTGCTCTGACTTTTGGCCAGGGACTCCATTCTTCTTTAAAATACTCAAATGGATGCAGGAGTTGGCCAGGCAATGGGAGGGGAGAGGTCCTCTCAAGCCTTGATTAAGTTCCAAACTGGTCAAACTGGGACGTTCTCTCCACATTTTTTTAAGTTGTAAAATGTTGGGAGCTTCCCTGGGTCAGTTCTGTCCAGCAAGTGCGGGCTTGGACAAGTCGCTCAGACTCCTCAAACCTCAGTTTTCTCATTTGTGCGGTGGGAAAATAATACCTGCTTCAAAGATTATTGGAAGAGTTCAAATGAGAAAATGACTGGAGAATGTTGAGCACGGTGTTTGGTTCATAGCAAACGTTCGGTAAACGCGAGCTGCCGTTGTTTTATGAACTCTACACCAGTCGGCCAGGCGCTGTGTTCTCTGCGGCTTCTTTCAGAAATGCGGGCGGTGGTTCTTGGTGGTGAGGAGTGTGGAATCCCCTGCCGGCTGGACGCCACGCGGTGGCGCAGCAGAGTCGCCTGCCGCCGGGGAGCCGGTGGGTGGAAGCGCCCGCCCGACGGTCTCCAGGCCCGAGAGCCCAGGGTTCCCGGTTTCCGCAGTGCTGAGGCGGCTGCAGCCCGCTGCAACCCTGGAATCCACAAGGGAAGGTCTCCTAAGATCAAACACACACCTGTCCTCACTTTACAGATGGGGGAACTGAGCCCCAGACGGAGTGCGCTTGGCAGCCTGCGAGGAGAGGTCTCAAACTAGGGGCTTCACCTTTAGGTGCCTGTTGAGTGGGGAGCTCACAAATTCCAGCTCCTAAGGCCTCGGCACTCCCTGCCTCCCCTGGGGACGTGGGGCTCCTGAGTGCCCGGGGTGCCTGCTGCCTGCACTAAGGAGGGGGATAAGGACCAAATGGAGCACTCCACGGAGGAGGGCCGAATCCTGAGGATGACCCTAGCTCCGCAATCCCACAGAACCAGACTTTGGGGGCTCCCAAGAAGGGAATTACGTGGTGAGGTAGAGTGGCTAGGCCTGTCCCTGATGGCCTCCAGCCTGGCCGCTGGCCCCACTCCTGACTCTGGGCGTCCTTAACATCCCTACCAGGGAAATTCAGCATCACCTGGAGCCTGGCCTTCTGGCGCTAGCGGTCCCTGACTCAGACAAGTTTTATGAGGTGCTGGCCCACCTCAACTGCTGGGGCTTCTCTGCCAGTGGTAGAAGTTAAGTAGGTCAGGCCAGTCTACTTTCCCTATATCCCCACATTCTTCAGCCTTGGGGACATTTTGGGGGAGGAGGTGGCAGTGCCCCTTTGCCTTTATTTCAGGTCCCAAAACACCAAAGCATCTCTCATCAGATGTTTCACCTGAGGAAAGTTGGGCCCAAGACTGTCCCAGAATCCTGAGGGGGTCCTATAGACCAAGTTCCATGTGTCAGATCTTGTACAGCTGGACAAACTGGGGTGCAGAGGTGGGGGGCTTGCTTGACTCAGAATGTGTAGAGTCAGGGCTCAGAGCCAGAGGTCTTGACTCCTTCCTCCTCCCTGGGGCTACAAAGAGAGCGGGCATCTGGCTGTCCTTTGCTTTTGTTGAACTTTGGGCTTACTGTCTTTAAGAAATGCTTTAAAGAAGTTAGATTAGTGCCCACCTACCCAGCCAGTTTTGTTGTCTGACTCTTCCTCAGTCTGGAAAATTCTTCTGGCCAACTTTTTTTCTTTTTTTTTCCTTTTTTTTTTTTTATTGGAGAACAGGAAAGGCAGATTTATTAAACACCCTGCAAGGGAGCAGGGCGCCATATGGGAGATGTCATCTGCACATGAAGAAGGGCTTGAGCCTCTTTTTTACTTTCTTGGTTTGCACCATTTAGTCATCTGCTGGGATGTCTGGTTTTGGACTTTTGACACAGAATGTATCCTGAATCTGCTTCTGCATTGCTGGAGCTCTGCTGGTTAAGGTCAAGATGCTGGGTCCTTTGGCAGGTTCCCATGGCAATCTTAATGCTTCCCTTTATCTACTGGAACCTTCCAAAATTGCTTCCTGGGCAAGGAGTCTATAAGAGACATGAAACTAGACAAAAAGATTAAGAATTCAGGCTCTTAAAAAGACTGGAGGAATTTTGTAAAGTAGGCTGTAATTCCCTTTGGGCTTTTGGCTTGAGGGGACATTGTGACTTCCCAGGGAAGACTTGAAGCACCTTTAATTGCACCCTAATGGGCAACAAAAATAGCTCAGCCTGGGACCGTGGTCAAACAAGAAACTTGTATTTAAAAACCTCTAAAAATTCACAGGCCCAATAAACAATTCAGAAGTTTTTTCAACCAACCAATGAGCATCCTTTACAGCCTACTAGTAAGTCCAAAGTAATTTTAATCATTTTTTACCTTAAGCAGGATCTGAAAGTGGCCCTTTTCAAGACTAGGAAAACAGGAAAAATGGAAGTTCCTGCCTGTGAAATAGACCTGAACCATATCTCAAGGTAACAAAAAGGAGAGTCCAGCCCTCCACAGCTGGAAAGCAGCAGACATAACAATGATCTCACTCTGGATGCAGGTGTTTGGTTGGCTTTTTCTTACACCAGTCAGTTAAGGAAAGATTCCAGCCTGAAGAGGCTGGCTGGGTGCGTCTCCCACCTGGTGTTGCCTGTGTGTTCGTTGGGGGGGCGGGGGTGGGGCATGCAGAGGGTACCGGGTTTTCAGGAACCGCCAGGAAGCGTGTTGGTCACTGAATTCTATTCCTCATGGCAGCTGCTCCGTGTGACCTCAGCCCAAGTCTCTTTAACCCAACCATCCTCAGAGTCCTACCCAGCTCAGCATTTTCTGTTTATGGAGACTCCCTGCCTGGGGGAGAGGACCCTAACAGCCTAACCTTCTGGGGACCATCAATTACCATTTCATTGAGAAACCCTGAAGGATATAAGGGTCTAGATATACTGATTTGGCTGGAAACCAGAAAGCCAGGAGCAGTATTTCAGTATCCCAGTCGCCTTTGTATCTCTAACAACTAACTTCCTCACTTCCATGTATTTCATATTTGTAACGGGGCTTGCAGAACTTTTCTGTACCATGGCCTACATTCAAACTCATAGCATCCTAATTTTTTCAGTTCCATTGGTAAATTCTTCCCATATTTCTTAGCTCAAAGTTCTGGTCCAAGCAGGCACAGGGATCAGCTGCCCTTGGATCACTGGTCCACCGTGGTCTAAGCAGCTGAGTGGTGGCAGGTCATGTGGCTTAAAACGTGGCCTCCTAAGCACAGTCCACAGGGGAGAAGTTGGGAGTATTCAGGGGCTTGAGCTACCTGAGAAAGGAACTCAGGAGTTGTGGGTTACCTTAGTCACCAATTAAGAACCAACCATGAGGGGCCTCCCTGTTGGCACAAGGGGTTAAATCACAGCACTATGAAGCAATCTGATCCCTGGCCAGGGGGGTGACCCACATACTGCAGCAGACCTCTCCTGCTGTGCCCACTGCTCCCCTCAGCTGTGTATTTCAGTAGATCTGCTTTTGTGTTCCCCACTCTGTCTATGGTGACTCCTCTCACACACACCCCACCCGCACCTCTGGCCTGTACCCCAGTTCTTGTATGCATAAATAAAATAAATCTTAAAAAAAAAATCTGGCATGAATAGCATGGGAAGAAGCTATTACGAAAAGAGAAAAAAGATTTATTGTAGTCTTAGCCAATATCCCTGTGTGAGAGGAAGGGCACAGCTCAAGACTGTTCACAGTGCATCGGAGACCTCCAGAAAGCAGCTTCAGAGACTGGCTGCTCAGACTCCTGCCTCAAGCCAGCAGCCCTGTGCCCCTGCACTCTCCCCCCCCCCCACCCCCATCCCCAAAGCTCACCACCTGGAGATGCCCTGGCTCAGGGAGACTCTGCTAGGCATAGGGTTGGCCATTCCCACACAGACCACATGAAGTTGTTATTCAGATGAACTTTGAGTAATTTGAGGCAAAAGAGTTCCAAATTAGTACTCTAAGGCCCTGCATGGGTTTCTTCCTGGAACATTTGGGCCTGTCACACATTCCAGGGGTGAGCAGTAGCACAGCTGCAGTAACAGCTGCCAGGAACAGGCCTGGGCTAAGGCCCGTGGGGGAAAGGGGCAGACGCTGGAGGGCTTCCTCTGGGGGCCTTGAGTGAGCTCAGCCCCACCTTCGTGCTCACTGACTTCATCCATCCCAGGCAGCTTGGCTAACAGCCCAGACTTGAGGGGCTCTCCAGAACAGTCCCTAGGTCACCTTGGAGAAGTGGGGGAGGGTGAGTTCCAGGCCTAGCCCAGTTCCCCAGAAACCAGGCATGGGGGGTGGTGGTGAGGGGCTAGGGTTGGAGGGTGGGGGGGGAGAGCATGTGGAGCTCTGAAATGCCAGAAGATTTTGAGGAAAAAATAGGGGGGGGTGGTGCTGGTGGTGGTGGTGGTAGTACTTTGCCACTTCAAGGTAGAAAAATGCAAGGAAGGAACTTTTTTTCTGCAATACCAATGCAGAATTCCAGGGAGCACAAGGATGACATCATGTCTTACAACTGGAAATCTTGGTAATTCTGTGAAATGGAGCCCCTGCCTGCCCACCTTTCTGATGGAAGCTGCTTTATGTGTTTAAAGCTATACTTTTTAATCACAGTTAAATGAGGGCCTGCCATCTACCAAATGTAGATTACCATGCATAAGATCATGTAAAATGAACTTCACTTCTCAGATCACAAACATCTGGAATACAAAAAGTCCAGGGATGGATATTATTAGAAAGATACAAAAGAAATTTCTTATAAAATAGCAAAAAAATTTTCAAAATTGATCCCCTTCCCCCACAGTCCAAATAATAGTGGTCTAGGTAACCATCAAGGTAGCTCCTTCATGTATTCATTCCTTTGGTGGGAATGAGTTGGTGCAGGACTGTACATTCAAGTGTGTGTGCGAGGACACTCACAGGCAAACCCACACCCACGGGGACAGACACACAGCTGAGTTTTTGTTGTTCAAGGCACTTCATATCCACATTCTAAAGTCTGCCACCTTCCCATCACATCTACAATTTACTTCTTTGGAGGCAGGACATTTTCTTCAAAATAGCCTGCATTGACGACATTCCCTGCTGGGAAGTATCTGGCCACCACAAAGGAGGACCCATCGCTGGCAGATGACTTCCCCACGCCCATTTTCTTCGTGTTTTTCCAGACCATGGCCGTGAAGTGTCCTGTAACAGGGTGGGCAGGGAAGAGGAACATGGGTTAGTTAGCAGAAAGATGTTTCAAGGGAGTCGTGAGCCCCTGCACCATCCTACCAGGTTCTGGGAAGCTTAATCTTCACAGATATCAAATAGAAGGAGACATAAGACATATGAGCGTCTAATCTTTCTGACGTCTTTCAGCCCTTACTCAGCTCAGCACATCTTGATGCTGAAAGGTTTCATGGTCTCTCGTGATGACAAAGCTGAGCGACCCAGACAAGTAGGAGGCCATCCTCCCTAGCACCCAGCTCCAACCCATCTCCCCAAATTGCACTCTCTTCAAGGTCATCAACCTCCATGTTTCTCCCCAATGGTCACTTTTTGTCTTCATCTTACTTGACATCTCAGGATCCTTTAAGTGTTGATTCCTTCCCTTTCCAGAGCACTCTCCTATTTAATTTTCCATGACTCCGCCCACTCCCAGATTCCCCGTATTTGCTGCCTCTTCTTCCCCCTCTTCCATCTTACCAGTAATTGGTGGAGGACCTGCATTTCCCAAGACTCAACCCCAGAATCCCTTTTCTTGTACTCTTTAGATAGTTTCATCTTTACCTGGCTCCTAACTATTTCTCCAGCCCAAACCTCTCCTCTGTGCTCCAGACACCCTGATTTACTTGCATTCCTACTTGAACTTCTCATAGGCATCTCAAATGTAACCTATCAGGCCTCACTCTTGATTTTGACCCACCACGTCCCGAATTGCCCTTCTCCTCACCCTCCCATTTCCATGCGTGGTACCTCTATACACCTGACTTGAGAGGCTGCTCTACCTTCCTCCCTCCCCCTCATTTCACCACAACAATTTATTCTTCAACCCTAAAATGTATTTCAAGTCCATCCACTCCAAAAATTTTGGTCCCAACCAGAAACTATTCTCATTCAGAGCACTGTAATAGCCCTCACTGGTTCTCAGTGCCCACCTTTGCCACTTCCAGTACACCTTCTACCTAAGTAGCCAGTGATGATTTTGAGATGTAAATCATATTTGTTCACTGCCCTGCTTGAAGATCCTGCCGTCAGGGGCCTCCCTGGTGCCCTGGGGGTTAAGTCTTAGCGCTACCACCGCAACAGCCTGAGTTTGGTCCTGGCCAGGGAGGGACCCACATGGCGGCAGACCTCTCCTGCCTCACCCGCTGCTCCCCTCAGCAGTGTGTTTCGGTCAGTCTGCCTGTTCTGCTCCCCACTCTGTCTCTGGTGAATCCTCTCACCTCCCCTACCATGGCCTACACCCCAGTTTGTCTATGTAAAAATAAATAAAATTTTTGAAAAAAAATTCTGCCATCAATTCTAATGCACCTAGAATGAAAGTGAATGCTTTGGCCCAATGGCGTCCTTTCCCTTCCCTGAACCACGGTCATGCCCACCGTGGAGCATGCTGGTCACTATGCCAGATGCTCTTCTGATGACCAATGTCATCTTGTCCCTGAGATTTCAGTCTAACGTCACTTGTTCAGAGAAGCCATTCATACTCACTCTCTTCACTTCCTGAGCACCTCCCTTCCAAGACAGTCTCATCCACTTGTTTCTGTCCCCTCCCCCAGTATTCTTACCATGTGCAATGATCTATTTGTCTGTTTACTTGCTAATGGCTTGACTCTTTCAATAGGTAATGAGCCCCACCTGGGCAGAAACCAAATTGTTTTATTCCCCCAAAGTATGATCTCCATGTCGTCTGGCACATGAAAGTGCCAAATAAGCTTTTGTCAAACTAATGGAATGAATGAATGCAAGACACATGGAAGAACCATCTTGGACTCAGATTCTGCTCTCACTGGAAGTACAGCCCTTGTATGTTTTGAGCTTTTTGAGACCTTGACAAGTTAGAATGTCTGTCATTCCCTCTGTTCGAAGCCAAACAGCCCAGTCCCTTCTCAAGCTACTGCCTGACATTCTAGACATGTCTGGGACTGGCTGAGCCTTCTCAGCATCAGTAGCCCACTCTCAGCTGCCTCTGCCTCCCTCACTGGTCTTTCTAGCTGCTAACATAGCTTAGCTTCCAACTCCTCCCTACACTCCACTTTGGGCACAGAGTTTATATAAGACAACAGATTCCAAAAGTCCCACATCACCAAACCAAGACTCAAGTACTTTCAGCCTCTCCCAGAAAAGGACCCTTCAATCAGCCAATCAGGAGTCACCTGGCCAGTACCAGTAAGGTCATCTGCCTGCCAGGCCCTGCACCTCCTCTGAGACAGAAGGGAGAGGAGACAGTCAGAGAGAAATACTGAGAGAGAAAGCTGGTCTGTCCTGATTCAGCAGTAAAGGCCTATAAGTCTACTAAAGGCTCCAAAATTATCTTTTTGTCTGAGAGAACTGACAGTGAACCTACCTGGCCTAGGATGGTTGCAAAACAGTGCTGATCAAGTTTTGGAGAAATTGGAATCCTGCACATTGCTGATAGGAATGCAAAATAGTGCAGTTGCTGTGGAAGACAGTATGGCTGCTTCTCAAAATATTAAATGTAGACTCACCATATGATCCAGTAATTCCACATCTAGGAAGATCCCCGTCCCCACCTCCAGGATTTGAAAGCAGAGACCAGTGTGTTTAGGAAAGGGAAAGGAGGCCACTGGGCCAAACCATTCACTTTCATTCTAGGGGCAGTTGGAATTGATGGCATGAGTATGTACACTTGTGTTCACAGCTGTGTTATTTACAAACGCCAAAAGGGAAAAGAAACCAATTTTCATCCACAGGCAAATAGAAATGTACTCATGTACCCACAGTGGAATATTATCTAGCCTTGAAAAGGAAGTTCTGATACATGTGACAACATGCATGAACCTCAAGGACATTCTGTTAATGTAAGTCAAATTCTTAGACAGAAGATGGAATTGCAGTCACCAGGACTGAGATGGAGGCAGCAGGGAAGGATGGGGTGCTACTGTTTAAGGTGCTCAGAGTTTCAGTTTGGGAAGATGAAAAAGTTTAGGAGATGGACAGTGGGGATGGCTGCAGGGTGGCGTGCAGCCGCCAAAGCATACGTTCACAAATGACTAAAATGGTAAAATTTATGTTACGTATATTTTACCACAAAATTAAAGGGGTGGAGGATAGAAACTGAGACTGGTATCCACACTCTTCCAGTCCTTTAGGGAAGGGTTAAAGTTGATATTATGTTTTGTCTCACATACGTCATAAGGAGTGAATAAATATTCATGGAGTAAATTGTACTTTCTATCCCTGCAGATGAATTTTATTTTTATAATTTTAAGATTTGATATCATTTATTTCTTCATCTACATCCATAAAATATTTGAGGGCTACTAAATTGGTCACTGACTAACCAGACATAAATACGAATCAACAGTGCTGATGTGAGAACCAAAGCAAGAATAAAAGGGAAATGAGCCCATGGAGCAATCACACATCTTTACCAGTTAGCCTCAAACTTGTATTAACAATTGCCCAACCCGCTCAGATTTTCACCTCAGAACAGAGGACACCCACTTCTTGCTGACTCACCCTTGGTCTCAGACTTCAGAGCCCTTTGCCAAGTGTCCGACTCCTACAGTCTGTCTTAAGACTCAAGCCCTTTTTCCGCTACGCTTCCCTTCCCAAAGACCACAGGCTTTGGCCCTTGACCCACCCCCTCTCTGGGCTCCCAGATAAGGAAGAGCAGCCATGTGTCCTTTGGTTGCCAAGGAAACGATGCCAACACAACATCTTAGGAGCATGCATGCTGTGGAAGCCTTTTCCAAACAGATGAGATTGATATTTTGCCTGGCTGGGAGGCTTGTGTCTGCACAGAGATAATTAAGGATGAGTGTGTAGGGCTGAAGTGAAGGACACAACTTCCTTAGCAACTATCAGATACACACTGTTTTCTCTACTAACAGCTTCCTTTTTCTTTTTTTCCCCTAAAGGGAACACATCCTCTTTCTTACTATAGACCAGACCTTCTAGAATCTATCTGTGGAAAACACATTAATAAGTTCCATATACTCTTGCAAGGGAATAGGCACGACAGTGAGAAAGAATGTGACTCTCTTTGTAATGATATGAAATAATCCTTGACCATCTGCAATATGAAGAAAGCATTTGCAAAAGAGATCATGTATCTGACTCCTGAGTCTAAAAAGGGGGGACAAGAACACAAATACACACACAAGTGCTGGCACAGGCTCCAGAATCACACACAAGACCCCTTGTGGGTGGTGGGGGAGTGCGGGAGCACAGCGATGGAAGGGAGGATCTTCCATTTCATGTCAGCTCATTAAAACAGAATATAAGAAAGGAATTTAAGGAACCGTTCCTCTCCACTCAGTATAAAGCAAAGAACAACAGTGAGGTCTGGGTCGGGGATAGCTTATCAGGTATTTGAAAGGCCCTTTTCCCTATAGGACTCTGAACAATGGTGCAGCAGCAGGAAGCTGAGGCATGAAGGATGGGTCTGAGGCCCTTTGCCGAGGATGGGTCTTGCAAGCCCAGATAATAACACCAACCAAAGCTGTGCACCGGTCTTGGCTCAGGCTCTGTCCCCAGGCAACGCCCTTAGGCCCCAAAAGGCTATAGGGCCAGTTGCTCTGATGTTCCTCTTTAGAGGTGGGGGCTGCGGGACAACGGTGGGATAGGAGGTCAATGATCAAAGCATGTTGCATCCCATTCCCACCTCTGACACTTGATTGCTTCCCACTGTGGGCCATAAGCCACGGGAAAAGGATCAGACTGGACACAGTCTTGAGAGAAGACTCTTCCCTTTTCTGGCCTTGGTTTTCTCCTCTCCAAAAACAGGAATAAAGCCTTGCATTCAAATGGCATCACAAGGCTGATCTGGCCACGGCAGTGCAAGTGGTGTGAGCAGTGCTGGGAACTTGCTCTGACACATGTCCACTGGCTCACGAATCGTGCTCCTAAGAAAAGCAAATCTAAACCCCATGAAATACAACATCTTCTGGATGCTGATCTCCTTAACCATGGCTAGGAGGCTGCTACTGCTCTCTCCCCACCGCTCAAACTGAAGTGCCACAGAACCATTGATCAGATCCTCACTCGCTGGTGTGTGTGTGTGTGTGTGACTGGGGTGCTGGGTGGGGAGTGCTGACAGCAGGAACACCTTGGTGGAGTCTGGTACCTCTGTCCCATCCCTGCCCACACAATTGCAAAAACCCTTACCCAAAGGGTTGCAAACCACAGGAAATGTGACTGACTCTCAGAATACTTCCTGCTTCTGAAGAACCCTCTAAAGAGTAGGAGCTCATAAGTGGAGTGGGGTAGAGGAAAGGGGATAATTCCCCTTTCCCTTTCCCTGGGCCTTAATGGTCAGGGACGCTCACAGCCCTTCCCAGCCCATCCCGGGCCCCAGGGAGAGCTGAGTGGGTTCCAAGGAAGATGAGGAACCTGAGCAGGCCTGGTGAGGGGCCAGGAGGAAGCCCAGAGCTCAGAGCAGCTGCCTGGGGCTTTGGGCAGCTGAGCATTCACCACCCACCCTGGAGGCCTGTGAGAAAGCTGGGTGGTTCCATGTCAGGATTCTCGCTAAGAGAATCTAAGTACCAGTTCTCATCAGAATGTTCCATCACCACCTTGTCCCTCTTTCCCAGGGACAGGGAAGGATAGGGAGTCAACCCGGGTTTACACAACCAGTTGTGCCAGAGCTGAGACTAGATTCAGATTTTCTATATCCCAAGCTCCCCTGAGCACAAACTGAAAAGTAGAGGTGGAGGGAGAATACGCAGGAGGCCTGTGGTGTGGCATGTGGCCAGAAGGATGTGGGGGAGGATGTACGGTGTGAAGGGAAGAGGGGCTGTCATCAGAGGTGTGAGCAGAATGGCGGTTTAATCAGAACAACCTGGACAGACAGGGTTTTAGAATATTCTGATATTAGATTGGAGGTGAGCAAAACCACACAGCATGACCAATTTAAATGTGCAGAAAGATCACTCAGGGAGAGAAGCACTATGCAGATTTAAAAGCTCACCTCCTATGACACACTCCAGTCCTTCGAAGGACTGATGTGGGGATGGGGTTCTAGCTGGGGTGCTCATACATTGGGAGGGGGGGTGGTGTTTGTGTATGTGTGTCAGGAAATGTACTGGGGAAAGACTATTGCTCTTTCTTTGGGTAAAGTCAAATCAAGAAATGCAGAAGAGGTACAACAGGAGAGAGGTGATTGATTGTCAGAGGGTTAGCACATCTCCAAAATGAGACACCAGACTGCAACAGGGCCAGAGAGCTGCTGGACCCACCACTCACCAGTCCCGGAGGTGAAGCCAGGCTGCTGGAAGTTGTAGCTCTTGATTTCACCGTACCATCTATCTGCCACCTCCTGTCCTGCACAGAAAAGACAGAGTTTTAAAACTCAGCAACAAAATCAGTCCATTTTCTATTTTCCCATCTTCTTCCATCAACCCCAAAGTACCCACCCACCGCCAGACATCTGAAAAAGCCCCAGCCAGTTGGAACAGGAGCATACCCAGACTGAAGGGAGAACCCTATTGGGGTTTGGGAAGAGCCCTGACCTGGGATCTGGGACCTCTATCTGTGTCCTCACCCTGCCACTAACTCACTATGTAACCTGGGGCCAGGCCTTCCCCTCTCCAGGCCTCTGCACGAAAGGGCAGATTCCAACCTACTCCAAGACTTGTAATGAAGCTCCCAGTTTCCAGGACACTCTGCCTTCAGCCCACCCAAGTCTGGTTCTTGAAATATCTATAGGAAGAAAGGCGACTGAACTGGTGGCCCAGGGTATCTGCTACAGATGGGAAGTCCTCAGCTGGTGATCCACTGGCCTGGCAGGCAGTGATATGAGAAAACCCACAGCATTTTCCTGGAAGCTGCTGCTCTCAGGTTCTACTTAAAATGCAGATTCTGCCTTCAATAAGACCAAGTGGAGCCTAGGAGTCTGCCTTTCAAATCATTCCCAGACCTGGCTTCTAGCTGCTGGTGGGTGAACCACACTGAGTAGCAAGGCCTTGACCTCACCTGGGGAGCATCTAAAAATTACTGATGCAGTGGCCCTGCCTAGACAGTCTCAGTGACTCTGTGTATATGTGAAAGATCCCAAAGTACAAACCAGAGTGGAGAAACACTGCCCTAGAGGGGCCTCCCTGGTGGCGCAGTGGGTTAAGCAATGCACTATGAAGTGAACCGCAGTCACTGCAGCAAGAGTTCGATCCCTGCTGCCTCCCAGGGAGGGGACCCACATGGCTCAGCAGAACTCTCCTTCCTCACCCACTGGTGAATCCTCTCACCTCCCGGGACTCTGGCCTGTACTCCAGCTCTTGTATGCATAAATAAATAAATCTTTAAAAAAAAAAAAAGAAAAGAAACACTCTCCTAGAGACCACCACCCCACCCCCTTTGTAGAGGTGGGGAAATCAGGGTCATAGGAGTGTGTGTGTGTGTCTGCACCGCCAGTAGCTCAAGGCTGCACAGCCAAGGCTGGAGGAGCAGATGATGGTGGGGAAGTGGGCTGATTCCCATCCCCCTCTCCCCCTCTTTCTCTTACCCTGGCCAGGGATGCAGGCCTTCCAAGCCTTCCACAGGAGATGCGCACACCTTCTCCTGCAGGGGCTCAACACCCTCCCCCCCACCTACCCCCCTTAACTCCGAGGGCCCAGGCTAGCCCTGAGCTGCTGGGGAAACCATGCAGACGCTCTCTTGGGCCTCCCAGGGGAACTCCCAGGAATGTGAGGGCAGGGAGGGAGGGGCCTTTCTCCCAATGTGGTTTGGAGACTAGGTTACGCCAACATTTTTCCTAAAAAGCTGCATCAAGGCTGTCGGGCTCAAAAATGTTTGGTCACTGCGTTGGGATCACCACTTCAGGCTGTGACCTTGGATGTAGGAATCGTCTTTCCCATCAATTTTTTTTCCAACATAGGACAAGTTCTGTTGCGTTTTTCCAGTGATAAAATTCAATCATCAGCACTGAAAATGAAAATGTAGGAAAAGGTGGAGGAAGTAAAATTCTTCTGTAGTTGGGGCTGCTTGAGCGGCGATGGGGGAGAAACTCGAGTCAGGCTGAGATTCTGTCCAGAAACCACTGTTCTGTTCCCCGCCCCTCAAACGAGCCCTTAGGGGAGGGGAAGGGCAGGCAGTCTGACTCAGTCTGTCCCTGGCCCCAGCCAGGGCCTGGCCCTGAGCCACCCATCAGAAGCCTTGAGAACCGTGGCAGCCTTGGGGAGCAGGCAGCACAGCTCTGGGGCTGCTTCCCCTTTCTGGTCTGAGGCTGCACCACACTGTGCTGGAAGGTGCGGGGGCCAGGGAGGGCCTGATGTTGGGGGTCTCTGGCCTGGCAGTGGGAGGGAGTCGAGAAAGCCACCCACCTGTCTGATCGTAGGACGCCCACGCCAGGTTCTCTCCACACTGGCCACGACTGGATTCCGGACTGTGCTTGAGGATCCTGGTGCTGGCCAGAGCCTCCGAATACCTGCCGGGTCCGTGGAGCTCTCAGTGCATGCAGCCCAGGGGTACCCAGAGCTCACACCCTCACTGGTGTAGCTGAGCTTTCCTCCCTGCCTGGAGTGGCTGAGGAAACTGAGGAGTGTCCCACCTGCATCTCTTCTGAGCCCCCCAAGGACCCCATTTTAGGGGAGCACACTGATGCTCATAGGAACAAAGGGAACCGCCTAGGTAAGAGGCAGAGTGGCTGTCCACCCGCAAACTCCATGTCCCTCCAGCCACCCCAGGGTCCCTTTGTGACTGTAGCAGCAGCTCTGGGCAGGGCTCGAGTCACCCTGGGGTGCTGGGGGACTCACTGCTGAGCTTCCCGGTTGAGCTTCTTGCAGAGCTTCAGTGGGGGGACACCATGCTTCTGTCGGTACTCGTTGTGGGCCTTCAGAACCTCATTATTAAACTGCTTGGACGCTGCAATTTCAAAATGGAGACTGTCTCGGCACAGAGAAAACACCCACCAAACGACTGGCAGCAGACTTCCCAGTGACACTCCGTTCACACCTCAGGCCGCATGGAGAAGCTGCTGTTCCCCTTTGGCACCCCAGCCAGATGGGCTGCATCATACCTCTGCTGACTCCACCCTCCCGGCGCTGCACAAGCACACCCTGTGGGGAGTGCAGGCCACACGGGCTCTTGATCCAAAGCGGTGGGAGGCTGCTGAATGGGACAGAGAAGTGAGCCGAGAAGACTTATGCTTCTGAAAGCCCCTGCTGGCTGCTGGGTGAAGGATGGGCTGGAGGCTCAGGGCAGATACCAGGATTCTGGTCAGTGAGCAACTGGGCTCTGAAAGAAAATGTTTGAAGGAGACTGGGGATCTCAGATTGGACCTGTGGTCTATGGTGGGGCCTGGGAAGGAAGGGCTGGAGGGGGCAGTCCTGAGAGAACAGACCTGGCTGGAATGGAGGGGTGCCGTGGAGTGGCAAGACCAGAAAGAGAGAGGGACAGCGGGGAAAAAAGGAGCAGAGAAGCACAATGTAAAAGTAGACTGAGGGAAGAGCATGGGAGAGAACATGTTGGTCTTGGGGGACAGGGTGTGATCAACTGAGCCCAGGCTTGCAGTTAGGGAAAAGGTAGAGCTTGTGCCCAATTGGCTCATGACCTCAGAAAGGGCAAGGTCAAGAGGTTAGGGTTGTGAGAGAATGAATGGATGACTCTAAGACAGATAGGATGAATAGTGGACAGAAGTGACTTCAGTTTGGATCTCAAATGAAGTCCCATCCATCCACCACCCTCACTCATCCATCTAGCCAACCATCACCTACGTATCCTCTATCCACTTCACCACCACAGTTGAGTTTTCTCCATCCAGCAGCAGCAGTCATCCATCTGGGTACCTCCTCTGTGCAATATACACAGAGGATACAGAAGAAGAGGTCATATATCATGTGCTAGAGACCCGAGGCAAATCAGCCATGTCCTGCCCTCCACAGACACACAGGAGGGAGCCAGCCTTGTCAACAGGTGCTAGCAAACAGTGTGATAAATGTCAAGGGGCTGATGAACACAGGTCAAGAGGAACTCAGAGAGCACATTATGTGTTATGAAGGATCAGGAAGGAGGTGAGCCCTGATTTGACACCCAAAGATGCCTGGACAGGAGCTAACTAGGTTAAGATAGTGAAGGCAGAGAGCATCAGCCTTAGGAATCTGGGAATTATTTTCAGTGGAAATGGGAGTGAGTTATGAGTGAGGGCCACAGAGGGCCTGAACTGAGCTAGTCCCATCTGACAGGAGCCTGTCCCCAAGGCCTAGCGGTGGTGGAGGCAGGAAGGGTGTCCATGGGAGGATGGAAGAAGCACCCTCCTTCCACTGACCAGGTCAGATTCACCTGCTGCCTCTTCTCTGTCTTTTCATTTTAGGGATCGAGGAGATGGCCCAGTAAAAATCCTCTTCCCTTCCCTCTCCAGATCCCGTATGTCTCCTGGTTCTTCAAGCCAAATCCCAATGGGTCTCTGAAGAGACCTGAGGGGAAGATGCTCAAGGAGCTCTGGGCCAGATGCAGATAGATGAGGTGAAGGTAACTGTGGGTCACGCCAGCCATGCCTGAGTCATCCAGAAGGTTCTGATGAATTGAGTGAGTGGGACTGACTGAGTATTCTGGGCCCATCAGGGAAGTTCACAGTAATATGGGGTGGGATGGAATGTGGGAGGTCTTGGTTGACAGGTAGAGCTGGGGAGATGCTGTGAACATGGACTTGAAGGTGAAAACTGTGGCTGTGGTAGCTGAGCATACGAGTCTTCAGGTCTTTGTGGAGTTTGGTGGAGGGAGAGGGGAGAGAAGTATTGGTGAACGGTACATGGTTTCTGATTTGCAAGATGAAAAAGTTCTAGAGCTCTGTTTCATAGCAAGTGAATATACTGACCACTGCTGACCTGCATACTTAAAAAGTGGTTAAGTGGGAAATTTATGTTACATGTTTTTAGCCACAATAATAAAGAAATTGAGTTTAGCATGACAATGTGGTATTTAGGGTAACAGAATTATAGGGGCTTTCAAAGAACGTCTTTGGGTGGAAATGGTGGGAGCCACAGCAAATGTGGGAACCAGATGGGGCTATCGATAGGTGACGAGTCACAGGGTGGCCTGGCTCCTGCACTGGCCAGTGTCCAGTCGGAATGCTTTGCCCAGCCCAGTCCTGCCCTGTCGTTGGGGTGACATCTGAAGTGAGCTCTGAAGCAGTGATGCGGGGGAGAAGGGCTAGCTATGGGGTCTTTCACAGATGGATTGCAAGTCCCTTCTAATCCTGAGACCCTGTGAGTACCCATCAGGATTGGATGAGAGGAGAAAAGAAGAACAACTGACCCCACTCCCAGGAGCTCAGTTTCTCTTAAGAGGTCAAAATGTAGGTCAAAATAAGAGATCAGGGTGGTGGATGGTGCGCATCTGAGGGACAGGAGAAGCCAGGCCCGTAATGGCAGGTCATGGTGGGATACATGGGGGACACATGCAAGGGCACAGCATGAGCAGCGGTAACCACAGATGTATCCAGGAAGGCTCCCTGGAGGCGTCCCTAGATTAGGAGGCCTGAGGTCAGAAGGCAAAGGGTACAGCAAGGGCCAGGGTGAAAGGGATTATCTAGTATCCCAGGGCTGTGAGGAAGAGGTGGAGATAAGGGGAGTGGGTGTGGAGCTAAGTGGAAGCCAGTTTAAAGGCAGTCCTGAGTGCTGGGGTCAGGTTGCACTGGACCCCATTGTGCTGTAGGCCCTGTAGTCTCTTTGGCAGAATGGGACTCTGAAGTTGCTAAAAACAAGGTCACTACATTCCCAGGATGTGGGAAGTAAAGAGAAGCAAAAGTGAAAGTTGTGGTGCCCAACCTAAACTCAGTGCCCAGAAACCAAAGCTGGTTATCATTATAGGAGGGCCAGTCCCTGGGCTGAATTTTCAGGAAGTGGTGAGGAGGGCTGTTTGATAATTAGGAGGTGAGACCTCTCTCCCCACACCTGGTTGGGAGGCATGGGGGCTACCTGTCCATATCCCTGCTGAACTCTTGGAGTTCACAGCCCCCATAGCGGCAGGCCAGCCCAGGTGGCTGCTCAGAGCAGGGCCTCAGCCTTGGGGAGGTAAGTTATCACAGGGACCACACCCAGAAAAGGCACACCCTGTTTCTGTAGAAAACCCAGGGACACAGATAATATTAAGGGGAAAAAAAAGCCTTCAAAGAAAACTCACCCATTCTTGCATTAGGTCCAGGGTTATGTCCTTATTTTGTAGGAAGGTAAATGTCATGCTGGGTCCAGGCATGCCCTTATTTACTTTTTACTACCTTTTGTGAGCACTTCCAGTACTGTGCCCATTTTTTTCTTTTTGATGAGTATACTGAGGCTCAAGAAAGCAAGTACCCTACCTATGTTCCCATAGCTGGTCCAGGTGTTGACTTAGCAGGAAGAAAACTGGGTCTGAGGGGAAGCCCCAGTGCTGGTTCAATGTCCACAACCCCAGTGACAGGAGACAAAGGGAATCAGAGAAGAGACAGAGGGGGTTGCCATGACAATGGTGGGGTCACCGCCTAGGCCTGAGGAGGAATAGGCCCATAGAGG
The DNA here is from genome assembly GCA_019455555.1 of Galemys pyrenaicus. Lineage (NCBI taxonomy): Eukaryota > Metazoa > Chordata > Mammalia > Eulipotyphla > Talpidae > Galemys > Galemys pyrenaicus. Next base: position 11,989,162 of record JAGFMF010012271.1, read on the forward strand.
GTTGCAGCTGCCTTCAAATCTCTGAGAGGAAAGTAAAGGAGGAAGGAAGAGAAGCAAAGAAATAAGATTTCTTAAGAGCCTCCTTTGTGTCAAGCCCTTTAGAGACAGACCTGCCTGAGAGGCCCCTGAGGAAAGCCAGGGCAGGCCGGGTCTTGAGGTCAGAGGTTCCGGAGGTGGAAGGTGGAGGGAGCACACTGGGCACGCTCTCTGGCCTGAGAGGAGGCTGGCTGGCCTTGCTGTCCTGGAGGGCACAGGCATCTCAGGTGGGCTGAACTGGGGGCTCCTGCTCTGGGGCCTCTGGGGCAGAAGCTTCTAACTGCTATATAGACTGTGAGGAGATCTGTGGCCTCCTCCCTCCTGGCTGTTGTTTGGGTCAGTCTCCCCTCAGCACCCCTCTTCTACTATGGCCTCCCTGTGCTCAGCCAGACTCACATCTCTGCCTTCTCCAGACTCCCTACCAAGGAGGCCCAGGATGGTCAGGGCCCAGGGCAGTTATTTTAGACTACTACTCTCTTCTGTCCCCTTGGCAGGAGGCTAGACAGCAACCTTTGGGGCAACGCTGGTTTTGCTAGTTAATCAAGAAGAACAAAAATGTTGATTTAAAAAAAATGCTTTTTGAATGGGTAACTGTTCTTTCAGCCCAAGTTCTGGGAAATTCAAGAAGCAAATTCCAGCTAGGCTTTCCCCCAGCTGTATGATCTTGGGCAAGTTGCTTAATCACTCTGTGCCTCATTTCCCCCAAATATAACATGGGGATAATGGTATATACCTCACAAGTTGTCGTAAGAATTGATGAATTTATGTAAATGCTTTAGAACAGTTCTGGAACACAGAGGACAGTCATTAAATGTCAACTATTGGGTAGAGACCCTGTAACGTGTGGCTCTGGGAGAAACTGCCATAGTCAGATCCCCACCCTAATCTTAAGGAGAGTAGAAGTGATATTTAAATTGATCTTGGATGACCTCTTTTAACATATCTAAGCTTGCATATTTGCTGAGTGAATGAATGAATGAGTAAATAAAGGAGACTTTCACAGCAATACTGGAAAGATGTGTGCATGTGCGTGTGTGTCTTGGGAAGGACTTGTGAATTGCCCAAGGTCACACAGAGCATCCACTCTAGATCCAGATCTAAGTACTTCCCCCCCTTCCTATGCCTCCCCAGCCTCATGTTGTACATACTCCACTTCACCTATATCCTTAATAGCAAAAACGGTTGCCAACAAAGAATTGTGCAGTTGCTTACTTGAACAGGGAAATCCTGAGGAGGATTAGCCCCAGTTTGTCAAGGGCTCATATAGTCTTTGAGGGAGACAAATAAAACATGTGTGGTTATGAGGGAAACAGGCCAGGCCCAGCATTCCAAAAGGTGCCTGAGTATATGGGGTTGGGGGGCAAGAGAGGAGGTTGGCGAGGTGGTACCTTCCTAAGTCAGCTCTAAGGCCTCTGCCACTGCCCCATCCTCTGAAACCTGCCTTACCCTGCACTTCCAGTCCTAGAAGGTGTCACCAGTTTCTTGCACCCAGATGCACATCACTGGCCCTTCCCTCCCATTCATAAGTGCCTCACAAAGTCAGCCCAAGGCTACCATACCCCAATACCATTCTCTCAACCCCAGATCCTACTTTCTACTTTCTAAGGAGCCAGGCAGTGCCTATCTACCTCCTAATCAGTTCCGTGATTCATGTCACAATCCAGATGAACACTCCTGAGGCAGGGCCATGCCTTTCATAGCTTTGTGTAGAGTGCACGGATGCAAACCATAGGAAGAGCCAGGCAGATGAAAAGAGAAGAATGAGCTCACAGCTGAATATTAGCAGTTCTGGAAAACTGTTTCTTAGGGAAGGAGCCAGAAACAACTGGTTGGTTCAATGTAACTTAAGAGAATTTGTGTACTTTCTCCTAGTTTACAAAGAAAGGAGTTTATTTCTGAAGCAGGACTCTCTAGGTGTTCTCTCAAGTCCACAATGCTCTTGCTCCACCATGTAGTTCTTTAACTACATGGCAACCCCCATGTCACCTTTTTTTACTGTGAAGGACCCTGGGCCACCTGTGTTGGACATATGGGGAAAGTGAGGTGAGGAGAGTAAAGAGACTTTCTCAAGATCACACAGCAAGTGATTTGCAGAGCCAGGATTGAAAGCCAGACCAGTCACAACAGGAAAGACAGGACCAACACCAGAGAAGGCCACTTCCAACCCTGGTATCTTGAGAGAGACTCAAGAAGGGACCCAGCCATTCTCATCTGAGGCTGACAAGCCCAGCTTCCCAGAGACTGACAAGCAGCGCTCTGAACTCTGTGTAACAGCTGTGCATGAAGCTCTGCTAACACAGACATGGTGGCCAGGAGTGAGGGGTATGGGAGACAGCATCCCACACTAACTGCTGGGAGGGCTGCAACAAAGAAGGCATTGGGTGGGGCCTTCCCTTTGGCCTAGGGGGAGTCAGAGATGGGCTCCCAGCCCAGGAGTGGAGCCTTGATGGTTGGGGAGAATTTTCAACAGGGAGAGGCAGAGTGGTGCTGGTGGTGAGGACTGGGAAGAGAAGTCCGGAAAAAGCCTGTGTGGGCCTCAGGATGGCCTAAGTGAGGGGAAGGGGTGGGGTGATGCCCAGCTCCCAAGAAGGGTGGTGGTGGCAGTTGCTGAAGCGTGTGTATGCATTCACCCGCGGCGAAAGGGACAGAGAGCATTAGGGTGTGGCAGGAAGAAGCTGCACTTTAGAAAGTTCATCTGAACAGTCAGAGGGGTGAGGATGGGCCCCACTCCTCAAAGATAAAGTGAAAGCCAGAGAGGGGTGTTTGTGCCCAAGTGGAGTCAGACTGAGCCTGGCACAAGACCTGACACCCAAGGAGGATTCAGGGGGGAGAGAAAGAAGAGAGATGCTCAGTGCTGCCCTTAGAGGACTGACCAGGCCATGCGCTCTGCGGTGAGAGATGCTGTCACTGCCGGGTGGCTTTTCCCAACTCTAACTGTCCAGAAACAAAGCAAAAGCCACGCCTTGCCCAACACAGAGCGCTGATTCCATCAGCGCCTGGAAACCCTCCCTGACGCAATCTCTGGCTCGCAGACAGGGGGACCCTCCTTGGTCTTGCCTTCCTCCCACTCTCCCCCGGGCTAGCGGCTTCCCGGCTGCGGTGGAAACAGCATGCGCTCAGCCTCCAGGCACTGTCCAGAACACCCCTTTATCCGGCACCCCGGCTCCCGCGGCGCAGTAGCAGCGAGTCTCACGCGCTTAGTGGGCCGCCCGGCTTCTCCGGGACCCAGTCTGCCGCGGGGGACCCAGCCTGCCGTGGGGGACCCAGCCGGCCGCGGGGTAGTGTCCCTGAGGCCTGGGTTTCCCAGCCATCCCCGCCCCCTGCCCGGAGGGCCTGGCGGACTCACCTGACTTGCCCATGGCCGGCTCCGTGCGCTCTTCAGGTCCTGCTGCTGCTGCTGCGCTGCGTCCCCTCGCTAGCACCGCGCGGCTCAGATGGCCGAGGTGAAGGCCCGGCACAGCCCCTCCCCCGAGCGGCCCGGCCCCCGCCTTATAAGGCAGCGGCAACTGCAGACTGAGGCGCCTGGGGCCACCCCGCCGGCTGCATGGAGGAGGCGCCGCGCGCGACACGGTTGGCGGATCTGCCCACTCGGTTCAAGAACTCTCCCGGAGAAGGAACCCTAGGAACTGTCCAATGTTCTCCAGGGGCGCACGGATATCCGCCGACCTGTTCCTCTCGGGTCGGGAAATAAAGGATGCATAAGTAAGCCCGAACTTCCCACCAGTTCCAGGCAGCTCATGAGAGGCTGATGCGCAGCGAGGATGCAGTTTTGCTGAGACAACCCGCATGGTCGGGGGTGGGTGCTCTTCCCTCGGGTCTGACCCCCATACCTCAAGCTCCAAGTGGCTACTTTCCCCTCCTCAGTGACACTTCAGTCCTCTCCCTAGAACACCTTTAGGTGCGAGTCCCCATTGCAGTTGGCTACTCCTTAACCCTAGTGCGTGGGTCACCTCTGGGAGACTCGAGCACCCGCACTTTGATCTGTGAATTTTTCCTCCGTTTCCTATCAGACCACCCCTGGAATCTGGATCAGATCTGTCTCTTAACTAACTTCATCCCATGCTCCAGTCCAGCTAGACAAGATCATCTCCATCGTTTGAAATTTCCCACCAACTTGCCTTTCAAACTGTTACTCCTCATCCCCCAGAGCCCGTGGGGCCCTTCAGTTCCCAGGCGCCTGGCTTCTTCTAACCTTGGGGGCAGCGGTCAGGCTGGGGACACAGCTGCTCACCCCTGTGTGAGGAAATACTTGCATGAGACTTGTGTGAGACTTGCCAGAGTGACTCCTGACTGGGGAACCCACTCCATAAATCTGACTCTAAGGAAGCTAATGTAAAGACCTATCGATGGGGGCCTCCCTGGTGGCGCAATGGGTTAATCATAGCACTATGAAGCAATCCACAGCCACTGCAGCCAGGGAGGGGACCCACATGGCGCAGCAGACCTCTCCTGTCCTGCCCACTGCTCCCCTCAGCAGTGTATTTCAGTCAGTCTTCCTGTTCTGTCCCCCACTCTGTCTCTAGTGAATCCTCTCACCCTCCCACACCTCTGGCCTGTACCCTAATTCTTGTATGCATAAATATTTTTTAAAAATAAAAAATAAAGACCTACTGATAAAGGGGCACTAGGAAAACTGACTTGCTGATTGTGAGGGAATTGTGCAGTCTCAAGGACTTCAGATGTCCCATAAGGCTAAATGGAGGACTGGGCAGGCACAGCCCTCTACACCCTCCCTGGGTTCCAAATAATCCCTGCTCTGCCACTTACCAGACATGCGACTTTGGAGAAATGGAATCTCCTCAAGCCTTAGTTGTATCAACTGCAAATGGTATTAATAATTCCACCTGTGTTATAGAGGGGTGCTGAGCATTGCACAAGACAACTAATTTAATGCATTTGGTACTATGTTTGGGGGAAAGGAATTCTTGACATAGTTGTCAGGAACCTCCTTGGTTGTTCTTAGCTATCCAAACCATTTCTTCCAGTTCTACCAGTGGCAATTGTTGGTAGAAGAGCATGTGCACAGCCTCCAACTCTCTAGTCCCAGGAGATGCTAGACTTGGCATCATGCTGATTTGTAGTATAATATTCTCATTGATGTACAAACCAAGTTAAACTCATTGCTACTGAGATTACTGAAAAATAAAAGCTATAGTTGGATGACATTACTGTCCATCTTGGATAAAAAAGAGGAAGGTAGGAAGGGTGGAGGGAGAGAAGTGTCACCAGGTCATGTCCATGGAGCTGTTGTCCCACCTTCTTACTGCGAGCATGGACTCAGTTGGCTCTTTGCCCAGAGCTTGGAAACCAGTCAGGAGAACTGATTACCATCAGTGATCAATAAAAAGGTTTATAGGGCCTCCCTGGTGGCGCAGCGGGTTGAGTACCACACTGTGAAGCATCCGCTGCACAGCAGTGTGAGTTCTGTCCCCAGCCAGGGAGGGGACCCACATGGTGCTGCAGACCTCTTCTGCCTCACCCTCTGCTCCCCTCAGCAGGGTATTTCAGTCAATCTGCTCCCCACTCTGCCTCTGGTGAATCCTCTCACCTCCCGCGACTCTGGCTTGTACCCCAGCTCGTGTATGCATAAAAATAAAATTAAAAAAACTTTAAAAAAAAAGGAAAAAGGTTTATAGAGTGAACAAATACTTGGATTTGAAAGTAAAGGTCTTTAACAAAAAATCCCTTCTTATTGATGTCTATCTGTATTGCTAGACAAACTGTGTTCCCCTGAAGTTCAAAAGTGGAGACTAACCCCCAATGTGATGGTGTTTGGAGGTGGGGCCTTTGGGGGTGTATGAGTCATGATGGTAGGGTCCTCATGGAGGGGATTGCTGCCTCCATAGAAGGGACTCAGGGAGCTCCCTTGTCCCCTTCCTGCAGCTTTTCAGGCCATGACAGAAATTGTCTTCTGTCCAGGCTTTGCTGGTCCTGGAATGGGGGACTGGACTCTGGTCCCATGAGTGCACCCCGAATCCGGTCAGCACGAGCCAGCACCCCTCCCTGGTCATAGTGAGTAGAGTCACTTACTTCTCTCCTGAAACAGCCCAGGCTGGTCGCTTGTGAGGAAGGCACATAGTCCTCATGATAAAATGATGTGGTCGAGGAGTGTCTAGCAAAGCAAGTCTCTACTTGGGTGCCTTTAGACAGTGGGAGCACCGCTATCCCATGACACAGCCTCAGTGCTTGTGGCTAGAACTGTTTGTTGATTTTTCAATATATTTTTCTTGGACCTGAAAGTTATTTAAAATATTTATATTAATTTAATGCTAATTGTTTTAAGTTTTTCCAGAAAGAAGCTATGATGAAAACTTGACTCCACCTTTTCCAGCATTGATACCTTTTACCTCTTTTTGTTGCCCTGCCCAGGTCTGAAGCAACATTGCAGAGTCAGGGGTGGCTTCAAGCCAGTGGATGTGATCCATGTGGTGTCACATGAATCACTGTTCATATGATTGACCTAAAAGAAAGAAAATTGAGTAGTGATTCTGAAATATTTTCCTAATATGTAGTGAGTGGTCCACCCTCTATATAGAGTATATACAGAAATAAGGTGATATCTGATCATTGTTATAAAATATATTTAATGTGCTAGGTCTATATAAAGTAACTTCTTGGTTGAGAACAGAGGCCTTTGCTTTGAGTGTTTAATTTTTATAATTACAAAGAAGTTGGTAAATTGTTTTTCATAGTTTTTAGTAAAGGTGGCCTTGTTTGGCTCAGATGTTGATTTTTTTAAATTTTAAATCTCTATTCTTAGATTTTATCTGGTAGTTTGGCCTAGTAAGGTGCAAAATATTGCCCTACTGGGTTTAGGTGTGCTTGTTGCAAACACAAAAGGGACTTGCTCTTGAGAAGTATTAGAACACTTAAAATTTAATCAAGTAGTTCCATTTAAATATATATACATATATATTTGTAAATAGTAGCTTGAATTAAACCTTCCTCAGATTTTCTTAATTTAGGTGGCCTCATACTTGCCTGCTGGATCCTGATTGACATAACCACCTATTCAGCTGCTCAGTGAGACAGCAACTCACAGCTCCAGCAGAGGTCCCTGGGAATGGGAACGGTCCAGGGAAGACAGGTGAGGTGGTCCCCAGGGAGAGGACAGCCACATCACGCACCAGCAAATTGCATCCCCAATATAAAACCAGGTACCTGAGCTTCCTCTCACGGGGCAGTGTGGTCACTACCTACCCCCAGGAGGACACAGTAGGGATCCTGCTCCAAGGGGGCAGGAAATATGTATACACAGAAGCCTCTAGAAGGATTCCACATTCAGTTTGGTAGAAGCAGGGAGGGGAAACACATTGTAGGTACTTTTGCCTTTCCTTATATTTCTAGGTAATTTGGAGAATGCAGATGCTATGTTTATAATGAGAAAATAGCACAGTGAACTTCATTTTGGAAAAATGAAAGAGTGTATGGAGCTGGGGGCAGGGGCTCACATGCCTGCCGTGATTCCCACCTTACCTCACCTCCACTAGCCTGACTTCCTGAGACCACTCCAACACAACCTTAGGCTTTGCCTTTGCTCTCTCTGTGCCCCATTTTGCTCCTGCCAGTGAAAGAACAAGGTGAACTGTCATAGAGAGTGCTAGAGAGTTGTGCCAGTTACTTTTATGATTCTTCCTGCTCCTTGGACCTGTTAAACCCCACCCAGTGCCTGCCTTGTCAGTCCGACCTGATGTTGAACCCACTGTACTTGCTCACGCCTGGCTTCCACCTTCGGGGCTTTCCCACATGGCTGGCCCCATCTGTGAGAAGCACTAGGCCTGCCCAGCTGCCTTGTGCCAAGGAAAGACCATACCTGATGTTAGGCCTTGGCTTGACTTTAACTTGCCTTGTCACCTTGGGGTAGGGCTTCTCTCTGGACCTCTCTGTACAGCCCCAAGATTGTTGGTTTTGGAGGAAGGAATGTCCCTGGGGATGATCCTTCTGTTTTACCTTCCCCTCAACTGGCACAGCTGGAGAGAAGGAGAGAAGAAGGCTCCTAGAGAAGGACCTCTCATTCCTTTGAGAAGCAGAGTTCTCTGCAAGTGTGTGGACTAGATTCCCACCAGCTCAGGACTCAAGGAAAACCATCCAATCAAATGAAGTAAAGAAAATGTTTCATATTTTGTGTCAAGGTCATCAGTGCTGCTGGCAGGGTAGAGGGCGTGCGGGGGTGAAAGGGGGATACAGTGTCCTCACAGCTGGACTAAAATCATGAGGGTGGGTAGCAGCCGCAGGGGAACCTGCGCCTAGCTTGGCTCAGTTAACGTGTTCTCAGTAGAGTCCAGGAAGCTCACAGCTCAGGGGGTGACAGCTCCTGGGGGTGCTTCATGATGCTAGAGTTGGGTGCACCCAGTTCTAGAGTACAGAGCCATCCTGGCATTCAAGGCCAGCACATCTGATTCACCTTGCACCCCCGCTTGCCACCCCTCTCAAACCTGTCAGCTCCTCTGTTCTGCCACAGGAGATGCCTGGACGCTCCTGTTTCTAGACCTTGGCTCAAGCCCTGACTTTTAATTAGAATACCTCTCCTCAAAGCTGTCTGGCAGAGCCTATTTCCACCAGGCTCAGCTCAAGTCAACCCTCTCTAAGAATTAGCCTTCTTGTTCAAAATACTAGGACTTGGAAGGGATCATCCTAAGTGAAGTGAGCTAGAAAGAGAAAGATAAATGCCAGATGGTTTCACTTATAGGTAGAATATAGAGAACCCAAACAAAGGCCCAGAGAAAGACAAACTTTAAAACCAACCCTTGAAAGCTGACCATAGCTCTGAGACATCCAGGAAAGAAAGGCAGGAGCAGTGGGGAGGAAAGCACAATGGACCACAGTGTAGGCCTATTTTTGGTGGTGGGAGGTGACGAAACCTGAGGGGAGAAATTATATATTGTGAGAAAAACAAGCAAGGATGTAAAATACGTCATTAATAAAAAACAACAACAACAACAAAACCACTTATGGTCCCTCCTCCAACTCCTGCCTTGCCTCTTCCCTCCTACACACACACCCCAGATTACACATCCACCGTCTGCACTCGGGAGGGGCCATGTGACTTGCTAGGGTCAGTGAGATGTATGCAATAACAGTGTCACTTCTCTGTAGACACCTAAGGACCAGTTTGTGGTTCTGTCTCCTTTCTCCTCTCTGAGAGGACACCAGAATAGGTCCCGGAGAGTATAGAGAAGAAATGCAGCTGCTCACCATAGACGTGGGACAGGAGCAAGATGTGTCATGTTTTCAGCCATGGGGGTTCCAGGACTTTAACAGCTGAGAACCACTCGGGTCCTGATCCACAGGCTTGTCTTCAAGGCCCGAAGTTCTCTCTGGCCCAGGAGCTAGAACACAGGGCCCAAGGCAGTGGGGAACAGAACTGCCTGTCTGTTCCTGGGCCTTGGAGGGCCTGAAGCTCTCTCGAACCTGAAGGCCTAAAGCTGGGTCTTTGTACTTGACTCTGCCACTGCCGATCCTCTGCTCATGTGTGAGTCTAGTGTGGCAGCTTTGTCCAGCTCCCTGATTTCCCAGTATAATAACAGCCCCTGAGCAAAGGGCACAGCTTACCCAACAGTGAGCAATGATTGTAAATGTACACATTGCTTGGAAGTACACATAGTCATATAAAAATCATTTTTATTAAAATATAAAAAAGCTTTCCAGTATATTGCATTGAAGACATTTATATAGTAAAAAGCAATTGCCACCAACATGCTACATCAGCATTGAGAGATTCTGGAAACTCTAAGTGCCCACTTTTAAACAACTTTTGGCATAATAAGCATATCCTTATATATTTCAGAGGGTACATATAATACTGAAAAAAAATACTTCATGTGAAATCTAAGTGTAGGTACATACCAACAGGAAGTATTCCATTGAATAGCTTATTTCAAACTGTGACACACATTCAAAGTATTCAATTTCTTAGACAACATGCAAATATTTTAATACTTAGATTGACATTTTAAATATATAAACCACAATTCTTTATAATTCTATATCAAAAAAGACAGAACATTTATCTACACTGTGCATATCACAAAAAGCAAAAATGTGTCTTCATGAACGGAAGGTACTGGGTCGACACACATGATTGTCACTTTACAAATATGGCTATTCACCTTCATAATAAAATAGAATAATCATGTATTATTTACATGAACTACTAATTATTTCACTTTTTTGGCAATTATATAAGTAGCAGCAATTGGTTTAAAGACTGATGTTTAAAAACCCTAATTTGGAGGAATACAGAAGAATACACTTCTGGTTAATGTAAAAATGCATGATGCAGGACACTCTGATGCACTGTCACTGCCCCTTTCACAAAGTCAGAGACACACACTGGTAACACTGAGATTAGCACTAATGCCGTGTAACTGTGTCACTTTGTCAGCTTGCCTTCGCTTGACACAACAGATGGGTTCCTAAGTTAAATTTTTATAAATTAACTTAAATATGCCTGATGGGTTTACATGGTAATTTTGAAGATGCTTTATTTTTACTTCCTGCTTTAAAGGCAGTGACTCCTCACAGTGACCCCTAGCTTCCAAAGAGAGTAAGTAATAACATGCAAATAAACAAATATTCTTGGAGCACCTTAATACCTAAAGGAACTCTGAAATGAAGTTTCTGTGATGTGTAGCGCTCAGTAAGATGAGTTCTCTTTCTAAAATGTATCATCATCTCACTGATCAATGCTACTGAATTTGTTTTAGAGTGGAGGAGCCACTGAATGAGCAAAATGTAAATCGGAATGTGAGGATCCAGCAGAAGGAGAAATCTTTCCATTAGTATTTGGGAGAATGCACTTTAACATTTGTGAGACCAAAACAAGACTAATAGTAGCAGATCAAAAAACAATACCGTGTGGTGACAGAGGTGACAAGTGCTTATGCTTGGCCACTGTTCGGCTATGAGCCTGCAGTCCTGTAGGTTTGTCTTTCACAAGGAAAAATAATACCACTGAGGACATTTTGCTTTTGTTACGGGCATTCAGTTATGTGTCCAGAGCAAGTGCAAGGCCAGGCCCAGGCTGAGGAAGAAAAGGTCGCAGGGGCAGGGAGGCCTGGCCCTGATGCCAGCCGACGGCACGCTGCTGGAAACCTGTACCTGGGAAATGATGAGGGCAGAGAGAGGGACGTGGGATGTCAGCGTGGGGCTGTCAGAATTGATGAGGGATTCAATCTTCTCGGCTTCTTTATTGCAGGCCTCGATCTGTGAGAGGAAAATCAGATTCTTTTAATATAAAAGCATAGAACCTATGAAAAGGCCCAATTCCACACGCATCCCAGCATATGGGATACTCCATATGGAGTATGCTTTCTCTTCGTCCTTTTTATTTATTTTTTTTAGCTAAAGTGATTTTCTATTATAGTCTGAATTTATGACATTATTACATATAATGAAAGCATCTGTGGACATCGGTTCAGAAAAGAAATGACCACAATGCCGGGCCTCCCTGGTGGTGCAGTGGGTTAAGCAACACACTATGAAGCAAAACGCAGCCACTGCAGCACGAGTTCGATCCCTGCGGCCAGCTGGGGAGGGGACCCACATGGCGTAGCAGACCTCTCCTGCCTCGCCCACTACTCCCCTTAGCAGTGTATTTCAGTCCATCTGCCTGTTCTGCTCCCCACTCTGTCTGGTGAATCCTCTCACCTCCCGCGACTCTGGCCTGTACCCCAGCTCTTGTGTGCATGAATAAATAAATCTTTAAAAAAAAAAATGACCACAATGCCACGGTCTTTCCTTTCTTTACAAGCTGTTTACCTATTAGCCACGGTAGATATTGTCTATCTGGTGAAACGCTATAATGAATACATAGTTTCAATCCCTCTTTGAATGTGAGGGATAAAGCAATTAGATTTGATGAGCTTTTTAATTTTGACAGCTTATAGACCACTAGTATTAACCCCTTCACTTGAGCTCTGGAAATTTTGATGATGAAACTTGGGCCAACATGTATGAGGTTCACCTCTAGACTGTGAGGAAGAAAAATTGGGGCCCACAAAACCTGCTTTGGTGGGAACACAGCCCTCAGAGTCCAGGGTCTGTTCTGGCTTTAGCATGCGTGACCTGGGCCAGTCCCTCTCTTGTTACTCTCCCTGTCTGTTCCGTAAGCACATTCCTATTGCCTTTGTGCCCTCTGAGTTACAGTGGATCCCTAACAGCAGGCTGCCCTTTCCTGTCCTCACATTCAGCTGTCAAGCGTGTGCCTGCCTCAGTCACCCAGGAACCCGCACAGTGTAGCTCCGCCTTCAGGGACCACCTTGCTTTTCTCCCTTCTGCCCTGCCTGGCTTTCCAAGCACCTTGGTCTCCTCACCACCTGATCCTCCCTTGGTCCTAGTGCGTATCCCTACCTCCTGACACCTCACCCCACCCTGAAAATGACAAGATGGCTGCACAACATGTGCTGAACCCCACCTGCAAAGCTTTTGGATAATGATCTACGGGGATGATCAGGATCACAATTTCTGATTCAATGCTGAAGTATCCAAACACATCGCACTGTGGGACAGACACGTGCATGCGGATTTTCTGAAGGATTTCCAGAACAGTTATTGGCTTTTTGTTTGTTACCTACAAAAAGAAATTTGTCGTATTACCTGTAGAAAGGAATGCTTTATTACTGTTTAAATAACCTGTTGCCTTGTCTAAGCCAAGGAGGTCCTTTTGATGAAGGAATCCTCAGCCTCAGCGCCTCAACAGGCTCTGCTGGCTGACTTCTAAATTTCCGCTGAGTCCATTCCAATGGGGTTTTGCTGACTCCAAAAGCTTTACAACCAAGACAAACACTTTCACCAAATGCACTTTTTTTTCTTTTTTAGGTGACTGTTCTCAGTTGAGGTCACAGGGAAATAAAGTCTTTTTGTAAAAATTTGTGTTTTGATCAAAATGGGGCTAATGTTCTAAGTAGAGACAGGAGTTGTTTGCTACATTTCTGAAACCCTGTCGCCACAAAAGTGAGCAAAAAAGTGATGGCACAGAAAAGGGGAAGGGACAGAAAAAGGGAACTATTCCAGGGAGGTGGCCAGGCTGGAGGTAGCCCCAGGGCCATGAGGGCAGGCATCTGAAACCATGCAGGAATAGACCAGTATCTATCTGTCTGGTTCTCTCAGCCCTCACTCTGCTTACCGGGCCCCAGCGGGCATTTTAAGAAAGGCTCGCCTGACCGATGTGCAGAGCACATCACACAGAGCCAGGGCTGGAGGCAAGGAGCAAGGACCACAAGCCAGACGGCTTGGGTTCAGGACGATGGGCTGTACCTTGGTCAATGGCCTCTCTGCAAATTACTTTATCTGTAAATGGTGTGGTAGAGTCCACTCTGTGGAGTTACTGAGACATTTATTAATACCATTTCAACAGTACCTGGCATATGAAGCATATTTACCTTAGCAATAGTATCCAGTTTTTCTCTGTCAAATAAAACTCTTAACATTCCAGCACATAATGGGCAACAAGCACCTGTGTAACAGAAACCATTTGATGTGTGTTCAGAATTAGGAGCAAGGAGAATGTGAAATGGTGAAATCACCCATCCTTTCTTTTGTGTGCGGAGAGTCACTGCTGTCCTTCCCAATTACTGAACTTGAGATACATTCCCTGACCAACGCGCACAGGTACCACAACCCTTCCTCCATTGCAGCTTTAATTCTTACCCCTTCTCAGGGCAAGGCAGCTGCGGCGTAAGGCGGCCTGTCAAGCCACCCTCTACCCTGCCTTGAAGCCTATCATGTGATAGTAGAAGGCTTTGCGCCTATCTGTGTTCACAGCAGCAAGCACAATGGCCCAGTCATGGAACCAGCCCCAATGCCCCTCAGCAGATGATGGGGTAAGGAAATTGTGGGATATATACCCCTAAGCTATCATAAAAGATGAAATAGTGCCTTTTGAGACAAAATGAATGGACCTTGAGGGGAGTCATAGCAAGTGAAATAACCTAGAAAGAGACAGTTACTGGATGGTTTCACTCATTTGGGGATTATAAATAACCAAAGAAAACAAAGCACAGCTAAGCATGGGCATATGCAGATGTGCAGATGTCTTCCAAATTGCACCACCATGTAAATGATAAAACAATAAAATCTGAGGAAAAAGAAAAAAATTTACCTGTAGCAGAGCCCAAATATATACATGTAGAGTAATGAAAATACCTAATGGTATGTTATGACCTAGTGGTTCAAAAGAAATGTAACTGATTTTAAAAAAATTGAATTTGTATTTTTGGTTAAAAATAATGCATCTGGGGTTTACTTTCAAATACTCCAGGAAAAAAGTATAAAAGACACATGAAACCAGAATGGCAATATCTTGATAATTGTTGGGCATGATAATGGGTAAATGATGTTCCTTATTCTCTTGCTTGAGAAACTTCATAATAAACTGCTTTACAAAACTGCTTCAATTATAATTAATTAATTACTAATTATTTATTAACATCATAAGTACATATCATACATTTTAATAAACGTAATTTTAGTAATTAAGTACTGCCTTATTTTGTATGTAAGAATTTGCTGAAAAAATATTGCCCTATTGTTTAAAAGCACCAGACCAGATGATGTCTAAGTAATGTACAACTTTTAAAGGTAATGCATCTGATCAGTATCAGAGGCAAGATGTTTTGAAACACTCAGTCAACTCCCTTGTCCTTAGTGTCTCACTCTCTGGAGATGGGTGCGACTCCCAACCCCACCCCTCCTCAACCCAGAGATGGCTGGCCTACCAGGTGGGATGATGGGTTTGCACTCAGTGGCTGAGAGCGAAGGACACTTCACAGCAGCACACTCAGCCACAGAGCTGTGCTCTGAGAGGACGCCCACAGCCTGGCAGGGCCCGGAGTAGTCGATGGCCACGCGATCCGAGTAGGCCGCACACACGCTGCTGTAGGTCTCTCCGTTGTGGCCGCAGACGGGCTCGGTGACTCTGCAGAAAGCCTGGGGTGACACAGCACATTGGTGCACTTTTCTAACCAAGAGTACAGTGTAGGTCTCCCAATTTTCAAGAAACAAAGAGGATAGGTAGAGATTCTGGGCCCCTTTCACTGAGTTACCGATGTGGCTAAACATGGGTTGCGGGTGAGGTGGCAATAAGCTGTGCCAAGATGAGTGAAAGAGATTACTTTTCTCAGTCTCTCTGGACCTTGGGCTTTGTCTCCCATCCCATATGAGATATAAAATAAAGAAACAAAGCTCTTCTTCCTATTATTCCAGAAAGGTTGTCCAAATAAAAATAAAACTTCAAGCTTCACGCAAATATAGAGGCCTTACCATGTCATGCTGGGTATGGGATGCAGAGAGGGAAGAGGAATAGGTAGTGGGGCAGACAGTCTGGATCCATTAAGTAGGTTAGGAATATGTAAGAGTAAAACTGAGGCCAGGAAAAAGGAACAAATAGGAAGAAAAGAGAGAACTGAGAGTGGCAGATAAAAATGCAATTGGATCATAAGCTCTGAGGAAACAATTCTAGGGAGAAAAGCTGAAGGAATCCTCCTCACAGTGGAGACCAGGGATTAGACACGATCACGTCAGATGTTGGCACCAAGGCCTGGTACCAGGGTTCCTTCAGGACAAGGGTCCACACGCAGGTCAGGTTAAGTGTGGGGAGCCTATGTGGAGTTGTCAACTTAAGTACAGATTCCACAGCCCTGCAAGACCGACAGATAAACTGATATAAAGAGATACTAAGTCATGGAGAAATTTTCAATGTCTTTCAGTACTGATGGAGGGTGGGGTGGAGAAGAACTCTTTTCTTGTTTGTTTTAACTCACATTCTACCTGATTTGTTTTCTTATAAGGGCCTACAGAACCGCAGAAGTGAAAATAGTGTTGATGCACTCCAGGGGTGTGAAGCTTCACATTCTTAAGAGCAGGCTGTAGGAGGCCACCCTACCTTTGTCTGTACACTGGTGGGCAAAGGGACACTCTGACCCTTTTGAGTGACCAGAAGAATCAGTTTGGGGATGGCTCATTTTTCTGGAGGATTGAGCTCTCTAGATTTGACAGGTTTCGCAGAAAACCCTCAAGTAGAACATTCCACGCTGATATACATGTAAAGCCTGTAAACCAATTTTATGCTCGTGAATTGGGTTGATGAGACAAGCAATGGTACCTGGCATGGGCCCTTATATAAGAGGCTTCTCCCTCTCTGGTACAAAGTGCAGAGGTTGCTGTGTTCCATGTGGCTTGTGTCACAAACAGGATCGCGGACCTGGTCACAAGTGAGCTGTCTTGGCAAACACTCATACTGGCTACATCCAAATGTATCAAAAGTTGTCAGGCAGACCTGGGGCTTGGAGATGCATCTGAAAACACAAATGCAGAACTATGAGCCCCGCCGGGAGGGACTCAAGTGGGGCCAGTTTAGCCCTGACAGGCACAGGAAACAGTCCCTCTCCCTAAGAGCCTGCGGAGAGAGGGAGGGTCAAGCATGCAGATGAAATAGATCCTCAGGTAGAAAGTTACACACACAATGCTTACAAATGAGTCCTTTTGACTGGGGGGCAGGAGAAAACACCAGGAGGTAATGGCATCCTAGTGGGATACTGGAGGCTGAGGAGAGTTGCACCGGCCAGGCTAAGAGGGCAGCATGAGCAGGGGTGTGAGGCTCAAGAGGCTGTGGTGCCAGGAAAAAGGGCGGGTGACCCCAAAGGCAGGAACAAAGGATGCACAGGGTGGAAATAGCATAAAGGTGAACTGGCATGCTAGAGCCTGATGTCTTGTAGTCAGTAACAAATGAAACACTTTCAGGTGCTTAATATTGACCTTGAGTAAAATGAGTTTATTTAAAAGAAGACCTCACAGTATGTTTTGGAAATTTCCAGTTTCTGTGCCTGCGAGGCTAAGGACCCAAAGCTGCTGGCTGTGAATAGAGAGGATGCCATTCCAAGAAGCCACCCTTTCCTAGGACTATCTGGACATTTTCTTCATTCTGAATTTCTGAACTTCTTCAGCGAGATTAGAGATGCTCTTTTCTTCTTGCCTCATTGTAAAATGGTATTTAGAACCTTTTTTAAGGTTTATTTTTATTTTATATTTTTGCGTAGAAGAATGGGTGTAGGCCAGAGGTGCAGGGGGTGAGAGGATTCATCAGAGACAGAGCAGGGAGCAGAACAGGAAGATTGAATGAAATACACTGCTGAGGGGAGCAGTGGGTGGGACGAGAGGTCTGCTCCACCAGGTGGGTCAGCTCCCTGGCTGGGAATCCAACCCAGGAGATCAAGAACCTAATGAAAAAAAGGAAAAAAAAAACTAGACAGCATAATAACCTCACCTACAAATGGACCAAGGACATCAACATAAAAAAAGAAATCCAAATAGTTCTTATTTACATGAGAAAGATGCTTTTATTAGGTATTGTCTGCACTCCTGCTTATGTCTGATATCTAAAATGGAGGCAGGTAAGTAGAAGACAACTTCCTACTATTATCAGGCATAAACAGTAGTGATAAAAACACACCATTGCTCATCTCAGCTGCTCTCCTTGCCTCTCACTTTCTGTCTACAGAACCGCCACGGCTCCCAGTGTACACAGTGATCTCATTTCCAGTGGCCGCAAGATTTGTGTTTCTGTTACTCTCTTTGCCTCACCAACAGCACCTTTCCTTCATTGTCAGGTTTCTTGCCATCTCCTTTCCAGTGAGCTACTGCTTCCTCTCGTGGCTTTCCCAGGCCACCAGCCTGCTTCAACTGCTCCATTTCTGGGCCCCAGTCACAGCTCATGGCTGGCAGCTGTACATGGCTCTTTCTCTCTCAAGACCAAGCTCTCAAGACCAGAGATCTTAATTCATCTTTGTATTCTCATTGCCTGGTACCCAGTAGATGGTTAGTAAAGTGCTCGTCTTAGATGAAAATGATAAGGAGTTGCTGACTTACCTTTGGTTTTTTGGGCAGGGGTTAGGATTGCATGGATCTTTGGAGATACATGATCCAAATTCGAACTGATGGTCTTGGAGGCCAACGCAGCGAGCAATGCAGGCACTGGGGTACGTGCGTCCGTTCTGCCCACACACAGGGACAAACTGATCTGCACAGTTACAGGGTAGACCTGAGGGGAGTGAAGAGCTTCAGCAGTGTATACCTGGGCTTTCCCTGTCCCTTCCCACTTCCTAAGGAAGGTAAGACATCAACAATCACATGGAAATCTCATGTTAAAACAGAAATGGAAATTAAGTCACACACAAATTCTACCTGATTTCTGACAGTGTTTTTGAAGGCAGCAGGGCCCTGCAAAGGCATTTGTTTGCATGCAGGCTTTCCTTTGTTTGGTTTACTGCCAGCTAATGGAGGGTCTCTAGACCTGACCCCAGAGATCCCTATAAACAAAGCTATCCATAGAAAAGTAAACATTGTTTCTCCTAAATTAGCATGTAAAATCTAGAATTTAGATATTTGAGGTCTGGCTCCAGGGCTTTCTGAAGCTTAAAAGGGTAATAACACCAAAAGGATAAAAAGTCTAGGGGTTAAGTCTCAGCACTACCACCACAATGGCCTGAGTTCAATCCCCGGCCAGGGAGCGGACCCACATGGCGCAGCAGACCTCTCCTGTCTCGCCTGTTGCTCCCCTCAGCAGTGTGTTTCAAGCAGATCTGCCTGTTGTGCTCCCTGCTGTCTCTGGTGAATTCTCTCACCATCCTCCCCCCAACTCATGCACCTCTGGTCTATACCCAATCCTTCTATGCAAAAATAAATTAAAAAAAATTTAAACAAAAAACAAAGGATAAGAAGCAAAGGTTATACATTGCTCACTTAGGTTCTTTCCACTTTTCCTAAAAAAGGGGGAGGAACAAGAGAGTAACTTAGGAAATTATTGTCATTTTGAGACTTAGGAATTTTTGTGAACACATTTCTCTGAGTCATGTTTGTACTAAGATGCTGAGTTCCAAGGATATGGTAGATTTTGGGGTCAGAAAAAAACTCCTTAAAGTCTGCAAGCTAAATAGACATGCATTTAATTTACCCCAGGAAACAAAGGAGCACATATTACAGAGAAAAGGATTCAGGTGGTTGTAAAGGTCATTTCCCCCAAACACTGAGATGTAAGTAAGTAAATAAAAGACTTCTGTGTAAATTTTTAGCTTATTCTTCATCCCCACATTCTTTTATGGTTTCTCTAAACAAAAGGAATTATACTCATTAGAGCCCACAAAGAATCATAATAAAAGATAACGATGATCATGATGATGATACAGTGAAGGCTGTGATTCCTTAGGATAGTGAGAGGATGGGGTGGATTTAGTCCTGCTTCTACTTCCCATCAGTCTGGAATTACCACCTTAGTTCTGATCTCTTTTTTATTTCCAATGGGTGGGAGATAACAAGGTTAGGCAATCCTCTCCCTCACCTCATTCCATGTGTAACACTAACTACAGGGGAAGAAGAATCAAGTTGCTACAGCAGCAGGAAACAGGGCAAGAGCAGCTACCTGGTTCTTTACCACACGGAACCAATAGTATTTCAGATCTCGAACAAAGCGGATACCAACAGATACCAGCAGACTATGCTGCTGCTATTGGCAACTCTACTTTCTTCTAAGGAGAAGAGCATACTATTTCACAAATGTAGGTGATATGAGCTTTAATACTAGCAGCATAAAACACAGGAAAGTCAAGAAAGTAGTATTCTTGGGTATTTGTGTGACCTTAAAAGAAACAGTAAGCCAAGTTAGGTTAGGGAAGAACATGATGAAAAAAACATTACAATAGAAACAAATTTAGAAAACACATGAATGTTTTCGACCAGAATGGTAGGGGTTAGTAGGGTATTTCACCAGGTAGAAAAGTTCCATTTTACTAAAAACATACCAATCACTGGCCTGTTCTTTTTGTACTCATAGAATTCTAGAATATTGGTGCTAGAAGGGCTGTAAGAAACCATTTAGTTTAATACCTTCAATTCATAGAGGAGGAAGATGAGATCTAGAGAGAAAAGCTTCTTGCTTTCACATGATGTATTTATTTTACTGTTAAGGCAAACAGTATTTGCAGTTAAGGCAAACCAGAGAAGCTGCCTTCAAGGGAAAATGGGCGTGAAGGGATGATGGCTTAAAGAGGACAGCCTCTGGATGAGCATGCTTACCTGTGAAGGTACGACGGTCATCTTCTGAACTGTGCTCACTGAGGCACAGGCGGGTTGAACACACCAAATTACCAGCAAAACAAGAACAGACATTGCAGTCAATGTTAAAGGATGTTCCATGACCTGAAAGAGAATAAACTGTTGAGCTACATCATGCACTTATAAAAAGGGTATAAATTAAAAATTTAATAATTTAAAATGGTAATTCTTGAAGTATGACTTCTGAATATATAAACTACATTCTGAATATATTCCATATTCTGAATAAGCTGTCACATTTCTATTTTCCTATTTACCTCTTACCATAACTCTACAAACCCCATTGTGTGGTCTCACCACACTGCCCCCTTTTCTTGAGAATGTTTCTGGCTGTCCCTTCCACCTTGAATGCTCCTCTCCTCTCTCCAGACTGCCCTGATACCATCTTTGGGTTGAGACCTACCACAATAACTAGCTCCTTGAAGAGCACTTGGTCCCGCTCCTTTTTGCAGCTCAAATTCCCTCCTATATTATCATGTAAAACATGCCCACAAACCTCCATCCCAGCTTCAGCTCCAGAAAGCACTAGTATTTTCTTTTGGGTAGAGTAGGCATTTAGTCAGTGAAAGTGTATAAAAGGAATGAATTCTGTGACATAAGGTAGCTGCATTTTAGAGAAGTTAGAAAAAAAAACTAAGACACGAATAACTGACTTGACAGTCTCGGGCAGACACTGGCAAATTCTTTTCAGTGAAGTGTATTCTTTTCAAACAGAGAAGAGCAAACCAAGAGGCATATAAAAGCTGAACTACTCTGGCTGATGGACTAGGAGGTGGAAGTAGGGATAAGAGTAACAGAGGGAGCAGGTGTAGGGGAAAGCACATTTTCTAGAATAGCACTTTTCCCTCCAAAATTTTGAGGCAATAAGTTGACATGAACAGTTGTTAGGGCCGCATCAAAAGATGGTTAAAGACACAGTGAGAAAGCAAGATCTTAGAGGAGGTCAAACTGGCATATTTTAATGTGTTTTCTCCCAGCTCCTAGTTAACAGGTACTTCCCATGTCCCAGTTCACTTTCCTGAGTTTCACTCCTGGTAAAGGGGGGCAGGGGAACAAATGTGGTTGAGGAAAGGTTGGGAGGCATACATCCACATCCTTGCCTGAGGAGGGCAAGGACTCTGGAGTCTAATAAGCTTGGGGATGAATTCTACTTTGGTCACTCACTAATTGGGAGACTCTCTGAGCATCTGCTTCCTCACAAGAACATTTTCATCCAACAGTAACTGGGAAGGCTGAATGTGGACCAAGATTTAGCATAGGGCTTGGCACACAGTAAGCATTCATTAGCCCCTTCGTGAAGAGGCTTTTAAGAGGGATCCTTAGAAGTCCCAGTGCCCTGTAGGGTACAGTTTGGAAACTACTGCCCTGTAGTTTCTGATTTGTGGACTTGACTTGCTGGTGAGAATTCATCCAACATTCTTCCAAGGAAGTTAAGAAAATAATCTTCTGTTAAAAATAAGAAGCAAATAAATGCAGTTCAGGACTCACTTTTTCTTTTTCCTCCAACAATGCAAGATTTCTGGAGGTCTATACAGTGCATCTCCATACAGTTTTCTAAAAGTCCACTCTGTCCACAGGAGCAAATTTTGTAACAACCAACTTCCCCTGCAGATGATGGCACTTGGATTAGTGTTCCCTGACGGACGATGAAATCAGATGCCTCTCCCAATTTGCAACCTGGACAAAAGAAAAAAAAAAAAAAAAAACTAGCTGAGAGATGGTATTCTATGACACTATTTTATGACAGAAAGCTATATTTCACATAAGTCTTATAGGTACTCCTGTAAACAGTGTGTGCCTACTAAAGATTATGTAATAGATGTTCTACCAAATTAAGGAATTGGTTCACTGGCCAAAAACATATCTTCTCAAATGAAATTTCATGTGCTGTGAGAGGTGATGACTAAGGACCTATACTACAAAGCTAGCTTCAGTTCAGTAGAAAAATGCTATGAGATATGCAGTTTTTTAATTTCTTTGGGATTGTCGAGGCTATTTGTAAATCATAGGGTTTTTTTTTTTAAAGATTTATTTATTTATGCATACAAGAGATGGGGTACAAGCCAGAGTCGCGGGAGGTGAGAGGATTCACCAGAGACAGAGTGGGGAGCAGAACAGGCAGAAGGACTGAAATACACTGCTGAGAGCAGCAGTGGGCGAGGCAGGAGAGGTCTGCTACGCCATGTGGGTCTCCTCCCTGGCCTGCGGCAGGGATCGAACTCGTGCTGCAGTGGTTGCAGTTTGCTTCATAGTGCGTTGCTTAACCCGCTGCGCCACCAGGGAGGCCCAGGGTTTTTTTTTTTTTAATGACACATAGGAACTGACAGTATCTTGGTCAGGTAGTTTTAGTCATGGAATGTAAATTTGCTTCAAATTCAAGAAAAGCTGAGAACTTGAGTGGGCTTAAGGAAAACTCATCCATTTTCAATTTTAACAAGGTTTATTGACTTGTTTTATATAATTATGTATTTTATATATTATATATATTTATATTATCTATATTATGACTACAGCTGAGTTTTATGGTATTATACAAATATTGTAGATGATCATTTGCTATACGATGCTTATTTAAGTTATTCTCTAATCCATTTTTACTTCACAGATATGAAAAAATAATGATTCTGCTAGGATAAAGAAACATTCTCGATTGGGAAAAGGAGTAAAGGAAACAAAATATGACCACAATTAAATTCCAAAGGGATCCACAGAGAGATAAAAATATCAAATTTAAAGGATAAAGATTTTCAAGCCTTAAGTCATATGCATTCCAACATATCAGTCTTTAGGAAGGTACTCACACATCCCAAGAATATGCCATTTCTCCAGATCCGAAAGGAAAGAAAGGAAAAAAACGCAGTATGTAGTACATTGCTTCTAGTATTACAATAGGTAAGACAAAGGTAAAAAAGCTAACCCAAGTTTCTCTTTTTTTTTTATAGTCAAGAACTCTGTATTTCTTTATGAAAGTCAGGCTTTGGATTGATATTAGTTTACTACTAAAAACTACATTGACTTTATCTTTTTCTGTCTACACTTATTGGGAAAATCTCGAATGTTACAGAAAAACATAATTAAAAAAATTAAGTCCCTGTAATCTCACTCCAAAGTTAACCTCAAGACAGAAACCCCAGCAGCACATATGTGGACTCATCCCAAAGCCATGCCCATCTGCCTCTCACCTTGAACACAGGAGTATGGGAGGCAAGGGTCTCCAGATGGACATCCTTTCCGGTTTACCTCACAGAGTTCATTTGCAGGACAAGGGTTAGGGTTACAGGGGTGAGTCACCTCTTCTACAATATTACCCAAAGTGCTTGGCCCTGAAAA
The DNA here is from genome assembly GCA_019455555.1 of Galemys pyrenaicus. Taxonomy (NCBI): domain Eukaryota; kingdom Metazoa; phylum Chordata; class Mammalia; order Eulipotyphla; family Talpidae; genus Galemys; species Galemys pyrenaicus. The sequence continues at coordinate 12,012,634 of JAGFMF010012271.1, forward strand.
AAACAAATATAGATCAGTTTAACCAACTCCAAAGAGCTCTGTGATTCACTCTCTGGTGAATCCTTTCACCCCCTGCATCTCTGTTCTGCACCCTGTTCTTGCATGCATAAATAAATAAAGAAAAAGATAATGACAAGTAATAAGTGGTATTACAGGGGAGCAAATGATAGGGATAGTTTGGGTAGGGTGATCAAATAGGTGTTTATATCTAAGAGGGGTAATTTAGCACCTTGTGCCATATTTGAGAACCATTTATTAAGGTAAGAGGAACTCTATACCATGATTATATTTGTTAACTTGTGAAATAATGACCAAAGAAGAGTCTAACTTAATTATGAAGTATATGTGATATTTAAAGAGAGTATTAAAATTCAAACAAGTATTGATTTTAGGCCATACTCAGACGCTCAGGCTAACAGAGGTATGAGAGCTCTTGGAGTTCATCTCATCCAGCACAATTATTTTATAAAGAGGGAAGCTGAAACTCAAAATGCGATCTGCTCGTGTCACAATGACTTATGGTTCTAGTCTGATCTCTTTTTTGTTATTCTGGTCACAAAGGCTAAGGGACATAATTTGTTGATCATGAGGAAACGTAGCAGATATTACTATTACAACAATAGCGCAAATCTAGTGTCCACTCCTCTTTCTTCTTGCTAAGAGAATTCCAGTTTTCCTTAGGTAGCGGGTCCATAGCTACAGACATAATCTTCCCAGTTTCCCTTATAATTAGGTGTGTTTTTCCCTTATAGTAGAATATGGTGCCTAGAATTCAGTAGCCATGTTTTGATAATAAAATGCATGAAGTAACCTTAATGACTGAAATCAAACACAAAGGATGGTGGAGAAAGATAAAAGGAATCTGTATTTCTGATGATGGAGCCACCATGACACCCTGGATTACTTATTTCTGACTTTTCTTTTACTTCTATCTGTTGTTCTCTTATTCATAATTGAATTTATTTCTGACTAGGAAAACAAAGCAAGTGGGAGCTAATTAACTGCCTGGCTTTTCATCCAGCATAAATGCCACATTGGTGTGGTCTAAACATCCCTTACCCTAACTACTTGGTGTCTAGGAGTTACACTTGCTATCCCCTGGTTTCCATCACATACCGTTACCTTCTGTCAGGAAGCTCAGCTCCAGGATCCCCCAGTGAGAAACAACTTTAACTTTGCAGGAGTATTTGGCAGAGAGAAAATTCCATTTTCATGTACTAACCCAGATCATAATTCCTTGCTCTCTATTTGGTGGGTAAAGTCCAAGCCAAGGGCTGGCTCAGGTCCATTGATATTCTAAGGACAAAAGCTGGAGACTCCCTGGGGAAATTCCACTTCCTGGTCCAATCATGACCAGAAACAGCAATGACGCAGAGCTAGTTGTCAGAGAATACTGGCCCCTGATTCACTTCTTAGAATTCCTGACTGACAACGGTTAACTACCTCCTCAGGCGGATAATGATAATCACTTCTGCTTATATATATTAAGATGACAGGGGGCCTCCCTGGTGGCGCAGTGGGTTAAGCAATGCACTATGAAGCAAACCGCAGCCACTGCAGCAAGAGTTCGATCCCTGCTGCTGGCCGCCGGGGAGGGGACCCACATGGTGCGGCAGACCTCTCCTGCTGTGCCCGCTGCTCCCCTCAGCAGTGTACTTCTGCTGCCTTTTCTGCTCCCTGCTCTCTGTGGTGAATCCTCTCATCCCCGCCCCCACACCTCTGGCCTGTACCCCAGGCATAATAAATAAATAAATCTTTTTTTTAAAAAAAAAGATGACAATTATTTCCTGGTCAAAAGACCAAGCAGATAAGATAAAGAGTATGCAACTGAGATAGTATCACTACTGCATGTCCTCAACAGATAGATGTTCAGCCAAAGCAGAAATTAAATGCAGCAACAGAAGGGAGAAGTGTTTGAAATCTAAAGAAACAATATATAGAAAGTCCTCACTTGACATTGTGATAGATTCTTGGAAATAAAATGAAATGTTGGCTGAGATTTCTTTTTCTCAGAAATGTTATAACAAAACAGCTGAATGGAACAATGTGATTTGATAATCTGGGGTACTTACTGAGGTATGTATCCAAAGGTATACAATTCTCTAGGTCATCTGTGGGTGACAGGAGCTCACAAATACTTTCAGCTGTGTGGTCTTCAGGGAACTTGTTCTGGTCCCCACATTTTTTGAGAATCTCCACACAATCTGATCTAGAAAAGAAATATACACAAATTTAGGGTTCAAGGAACATTTCATTGTGTTGTCTTAGCCAGTATCAATTCTGTTTCTGTGCTGGCCTATAACAACTGGAATGTCCACTACTTAAATTTCCCAATCCTCAATAGGAATTTGATTCCTTTCATGTTAAGTTTTTTATACCAAAAGTATAAATTCCCTATCCATTGCCTCTTGCTTGTCACTTAGTAATTACCTCTTACCTTTCCTGTACTCAGATCAACCCAAAATCATGTCAGAGAATAGATAATGAACCCTGTTTAAGACTGAAATTATCTTCAGTCATCAAGTGCCCAGAAGCACTGAATCACACACAAACTTAGGGGCTGGTTATTAACCTGGTTTTGAAAAAAAATTTTTGGAAAAGAAAACATGCTTGAAGAGCTGCCAGGACAGATCACAATGTAACTAATGCTTTCGGTTTTATCACCATAGTGGATTTCATCTTAACTTCATCTTACATCTCCTAGGTAGGCCATTCACAAAATGTTTAGGCCCTAGAGATTATAGTCATTGATTCTTCACTCATCAAACACTTACCTGCTGTGTGTCAAGATTATACTAATCCCAAAGAGGAGAAAAAGAGGAAAGAGGATATATATATATATATCTCCTATATATATACAGGAACAAAGAAGAATAAACTCTTATAAAAATAGAATTGTGCATTGAAGATACTCAAATGTTTCGTGAACTAAGTTCATTAAGAGAAATACAAATAAAGGTGTAAATTACTATCAACTGGAGAAATCTGGGTTAAGATGGATTGCACACATGATAGAGGTCCCAGCAGGTCGACCGTATAGCTGAAATATGTAGCAGGCTATACCATCTAGGTTTGTGTGATTCACTCTATATCAATTGTGCAAGGACAAAACTGCCTGAAGATGCATTTTCAGAATATATCCTGTCACTAAGCCATACCAGACTTATTTGGAAGTGGCTAAGAAGGATAGGTGGTGGTGATGGAGGTGGCAGAAAGAGTATTTCAAACATAAGAGGAGGAAGTATGAAGAGATAACGGCAAAGGTAAAGTGATGGAAGAGAAAACTCTAAAGATTGGCTGTGGGTAGAGGTCCTGGAGGGTCTGAACCAAAATTGAGTCATGACGAAAGACACTTACTTGCAAATAATACTTCCTCGGGATTTACTATGACACGGTTTAATTTGCAATGAACAAGCTATTGCTTTCCACATTTCTGGCTGGCACTTCTTAATGTCAAGAACAGGTATGTTGATAAATGGCATCTTTATGCTTCCTTTCTCCCACAGCTTCATGTCATTCAGGGCTCCTTGATCTGATTGAGCATTACAACTCCTGAAAAGTTCTGTTGGCCTACAGAAAAAAAGGGCCAGAGAGAAACAAGAGGCAATTATTTTTTAGAAGAGCAATGGGTAAAATCCTGATATATTAAAGCATCAAGAAAACCTGATATTCCTAAAGAAGAAAGTACTACACCCTAGCAAAGAATTTCAAAGAGTTTTTACTGTATAGAATTCAGTGTAGACATCAAGCTTCTGAATGCATGTTTTCTTTAATAGTGACTTTTGTGAGACTGTTAAAACTTCAGAAATCTCTGGATAGGCCTATCACTGAAATATGAAAATTCATTAAAATGCAGATTTTATCAGTATAATTTGATGTGATGTAACAAATGTATGCACCCATATAAGCAAATTCAAATCAGTTAGAGAGCATTTCTATCATGTGAGAAAGTTCTCTTGTTGGATTCAATCGATATTCTCTACCACCATTCACATTTACATAGATTAATTTTGTGCATTATAGTCATATTGTATGTGCTCTTTTGAATCTGCTGTCTTTTTTTAAAATAATTTTTTAAAAGATTTATTTACTTATGTATACAAGAGCTGGGGGTACAGACCAGAATCGCGGGAGGTGAGATAATTCACCAGACAAGAGTGGGGAGCAGAACAGGCAGACTGACTGAAACACACTGCTGAGGGCAGCAGAGGGCGAGGCAGGAGAGGTCTGCAACGCCATGTGGGTCCCCTCCCTGGCTGGCAGCAGGGATCAAACTTGTGCTGCAGTGGCTGCGGTTTGCCTCATAGTGAGGTTTGCCTCATAGTGTGTTGCTTAACCCACTGCGCCACCAGGGAGGCCCCGAATCTGCTATCTTTAGATAAATCTTTTTGAGATTTACCCAGGTAATATATATATATATATAAATTATTCTCTTTTGTTGCTGAGTAGTATCCATTAATAAATGAATCATATTTGTTTATCCTAGTGGATTTCAAGACCCAATTGTACTTTCAAAATTATTGAGTTCTCAAAAAGCTTTCATCTTGTGGATTTTGCCCTCCAATTTTTATCATAGAAATCAAAATGTAAGGATTTTAAAGTAGTTATTAATACATTTAAAATGATAATAAGTGTATTACATATCAACATAAATGATACTTTTTATGAAAAATACCTATATTTTCTAAAACAAAATCTTGAAATCTTCAAGATGAACTGAGCTGCAATAAGGGCTCTCCTGGCGTTAGGTGTTGTTACTTCATGGGATCCATATCAGATTGAGGACTTTTCCATCTATTCTATTTTGATGAAAATTTTAATATCATGAGTGGGGGCAGTGAATTTTGTCAAATGCTGTTTTGTGAATCCACTGAAGTCTTATGACATTACTCCTCTATTTTGATGTTGAACCAGTTAGCTTCCTGGAATAAGCCACTACACACTAATGGAATAACTGCAGCTAAAAAGATGAGCATAAAAGCAACTCGTTATCATGTTAAATTTAACATGTAATTACTTGAAAGTCCTTATCTACTTAGTATCTCAGTCGTTTGCCTCTTTTCTTGATCAAAAGTCACATTTTCCTTTCTCCCCTTCATTTTTGGTAGTTTTTGCTTATATGATAGTCATTGTGCATAATATCTTGTGGGATTTCAGATATTTTATCCTTTCTTTGAAGAATATTGTTTTTGTTTTAGTAGGCAAGTTAAATCATATTATCTTGTTCTTACGGGAGTAGTTTCAGGTTTTGTTGACATCTTCCAGTTTTATTCATAGCCCAAAGATGTGGTGCTTACTCCCAAGGTGTGGCAACTAGGTCCCTCTAACTTGGTATGACTTGAATTCGAAACTCTGCCACACAACAGGCAACTACTACAATCTGTTTATCTTATCTTAGCATCCCAGCAATTCTATGTCCCTGGGTTCCTTCTAGTCTCATTTTATACAGGTGTGATTCAGGAGGAAGTCAAGGCTATAAGGTAGGGGAGGTTGTGTGCAGAATATTGGTCTTCCTTTGTGCATCTCTTCTTTCTGGGATTTTTTCTTCAATATCAATATCAATTTTGCAACTCCAAAACTCTTATGGGACAATACCTTAACCCAAGACTACTGCTTTCTGCCTGAATTTTATTTCCCATGCAAAGGGAAGAGTACCCATGAAGGAAAAACTGGATGAAGTGATTCTCATTCAGTGTGGTTTTCCCTTTAAAGAAATGTAGTTCCTTCTTTTCCCCTTTATTTCGGTAAATTACTAACGCCTTCAAAACAATCTTTTTTTTTTTTTTAAATATACTGTGCAGAGTGATGGCAGGAGAGTTAATGTGATACACCACCTTTACCAGAAGCTAAGACTATGTGTCCAAGTTTAATTTCAGACATTTCATAAATTTGCTCAATCTCTAACTCTGATCCTTATTGGCTAACACTCTATCACCAGTTGTAAAGACAGCTCAATTTTCTTACTTGAACCTGAATACTTTAAAGAGAACAGAATATGTATTATTTTGAAGTAAATATCCTCCAAACTTGCTTCTGGTTCAACTGAATTAGTCTCTTGTTTTTTGCTCTCTTGATCTCTGGACTACAACTTAAAAAAAGTCTCCTCTTCTTTAAAAGCTCTCCCTTTCTAGCTTCTCTGAGATGGCCTTCCTTATGCTTCTAGATGCCCTTTTATTGTTTTCTGCACTGTTTCTCCAGTCTTTTATTCAGTTCTTGGCTCCCAATTTTTCTATATTTAATACCTCAAGAAAATACCTAAAAGAATTGATTCTGGAAAAAAAATATATTGTGTGTGAAACAGGGAACTGAGTGGAGGCTGAACAGTCTGAAGGTCCTTTCAAGTAAACTGTCAAGGGAGGCTATTTGCATGACCAAATAATTTACTGGGTTGTCAGAAAAGTCATGACACATTTTTTGCTTGAAAAACAGAAAAAATACAACCTTGCTTTTGGTACAACCCAATAATTTGTAATGTACTGTTTCTACTGTTAGTATAGTAGAAGCGAAAGGGGAAGGACGGCAGGCAAAGGAGATTCTTTGAAATCTAGAATTGAAGTATTTCTAGATTAGAAGGGACTTTGTTACAGTGCTTCCTTTATCCAGAGATGATTTATAGTGTGAGCGATGAAACCATAGACATTTCTTCTTTTTAACTAGTAGAAACAAAATTAGAGTTAAGTGGCATTTTTACTTATTTAATAACAAGATAACTAATGATAAAATATTTCCATTGCTCCTACCTGTTGTTAAAATTAGTACAGTAAGTAAGGTTTCTACAGCCCAACTGGCAAGGTTCTCGAACATCTGCCAAACAGGTCAACATGGACACTTCCACTGGATTAAATTCACAAAAGCGATCAAACTCTTGCCAGCTCTGGGTATTGCCCCAGCTCATGCTATAAAGTTTAGTACACAGTTCCCTGAAACAAAAGCACAAATGCAGAAACTTAAATGAGCCAAATGAATAAATATTTAATTTGCATAAAGTTCAAACACTATAACTTATACTTTAGAACATAAAAAGACAAAATCCCCAAAACTAAGATCTTTTAGGATGTAGACCCAGAAGAGGTCATCTTTCAGTGAGACTTCTCTTATCATTCATCCATCTCTTTTCTTTTTGTCATGGTTGCTAGAAACTCATTGCTAAACTTAATGTTTAACTAAACATATGTATGTCTTTATTCCTAGCACAAATATTTCTGATCTCTGTTTTACTTAAAGTAAGCTAAAGCATTTGGTTTTATCTCCACAAAGATATATCCCACTACGTTTATGTTCAATCGGAGGTAAAACTGACACAGTTCTCAGATTTCTTTTTTTTTTTTTAAAGACTTATTTATTTATGCATACAAGAACTGAGGTACAGGCCAGAGGTGTGGGGAGTGGGAGGATTCACCAGAGACAGAGCGGGGAGCAGAACAGGCAGATCGACTGAAACACACTGCTGAGGGGAGCAGCGGGCAAGGCAGGAGAGGTCTGCCACTCCCTGGAGGCAGTGATCAAACTCATGCTGCAGTGACTGTGGTTTACGTCATAGTGCATTGCTTAACCCACTGTGCCACTAGGGAGGCCCAGTTCTCAGATTTCTTTTAAGAAACATTGGATTCCCTTAAGAGGTTACTGGTTTCCCTGAAAAACTATCCCAAAGCCACTTAAAGCCCTTAAGAAATACGAAGGCAGTCTAAATGTAAAGGTTTATGAATTCCAAAGTTGCTATATACTATTGTAGCTAGTACACACCATTTTTCCTTTCAGTACTTGAAAATTACAACAATGAACTTAAAATGAGTGTATAATAGCTAATATAATATATGCATTATGTCCAAAATGCTTTCACTAAATTCATTAAATTTCACTTATAAATATAATATATGCATGATACAACACTTTAATGCTGATGAAACATGCAAAGGCACAAGCAAAATTCTTCACTCCTGTCATATTGACTCATAATTACACCATGAGGAGGGTATCTTTTATAGGTTTGTTTTGTTACTCTACCCAAATGTAGAGTGCCTTTTTTGTGAGGCCCTGTTCAAAGTACTGGATATGCAGTGGTGAATAAAAAAATAAGGCTCTTGCCCTCAATAGAGATGACACATCAAGGGAATGTGGAGATCAAAGTACATCAGGTACCTTCATCTGGAAACTGGACCTTTTTAGTCCTAACTATATGACCTTGGGTGACTCATTTAACATCTCAGAGTTAGTTTTCTTAAGAAAACAAGAACAATACAAATTGATACTAATCATAATATGGTATCAATTATCTTTTAAGGGTTCATGAGGATCAAATAAGATGTACTGAAAGCATTCACATACCATAAAATATTTTTTCAGTGCGAGAGAGGGCAAACAGCATTTCTTACTGAAGTTATTCTGGGATAGCAGATTTATTTCATTTTAATCTCTAGTCACTCAGCATCCCTTGTATGAGTATATTTATTAACTCCTGTCAGCGATTCAATTTTCTTAATTACAGGACCAACTTAACTTCCCTTTAAGCCCTCCTTCTGTTACTTTTCTTTGGATATTTTACAAAGTTTTAATATCTTTGGTAAAGCTATTCTAGATATAATTTTTTTTGTTGTTGTTGAGATTTCTCTCTTTATTTATTCTCCCTCTCTTTCTCTTTTGAGTAGCATTAGTTTACATTACTCTAGTAAACATCAAGTTTACTAGATTACGTTTTCTTAACATGCCCACTACCAAATGTTCAGTCTTTATCTACCACCAACCAACTAGCCCCTTCTCCCTATTCCTTGCCCCCTGTGATTTTCCATTAAAGATCCATCCAAGTGAGAAACCACAGGAAGGATGGTTTCATTCCTAGTTTGTCATATTCATTTCTAGTCCTTTGCGATCTATTTTTGCTCAAAATATCTCTAATAAAGCAAATTTCTACTTCATCTGTCTTCTACCATGACTTAATTATCCCCATTTATTCTTGTTTCTAGACTATATTTTCTCCATCCTATATTGTATTGCTCATTTTTTATTCTAAGAGTATCACTCAAATGAGCACTAATATACTATCTAAGTTGAACATAAGTGCCAATCCAGTTATTCACCAATATATACAAAAGGTTGATTAAGTGGAAAGTTTCATACTTTAACAAAAAGAATATCCTGTAAATGTCAGATCAAATCTTACTTGATGATAACCTTGGAGGTAAACTCCACACTGCATTATCCTTAACTATTTATCATCCTGCCAGTTCTAATCTCCAAATCTGACACACAGTGCTTTTAGCAGTCAATGTAAACAAACAATGTTTTGTATATACATGATGCTCAGGAAATATTTGCTGGATGAAAAAATAAAACTTTATATCTTCTAAACCCTCAAGTCTACACACCTCAAGAACCACATACATTTGCAAGGCTTACAATCGTAAGTTAAAATGCTATTTACTACTGACTTTAATAAAGAAAAATGAGATACTGACCTACAGGTTGAAGTATTTGCTTTAGAACAACAATGCAATTTAGCCCCATCAAGGCCTGTAGAGGGAGGAGGGTGTAAGGTGACTCCAGGGTGAACAGACTGTGAGCTTTCAAGGAAACACTGCCAAAGAGGATCCTGAGGCAAGGGCTGGTTCTTACAACCCTCGATGAGGCCATCAACAATCTCCATTTCTGTTTTCTTAGACATCAGAATTCTCTTGCAGGCATTTTGGCAAGCATGGTCTTCAGCTCTGTCACAGCAATATAAACCTACATTTCCAGAATATAAGTGGCTTAATCAGCTGTTTCGTGTCACACACTGCTCAGAACAGAAGAACATGGCAGTGTACTGGAAACCATTACTGCTCTGAGTCATCTGTCCACTGCATACATAGTCTATCAAATTCTCCATTGTTTTGCAATGCAGCAAACAGGCAAGGAACTAAAGTACACATGGTATCTATTACCAGAATTCACTACTATCTCCAGTCATGGAGAGTCTAGCCCCGTCCCTAGATGTACAACCACCCACACATACCTAATAAGTCCTCATATACAAGGTATTTTACCTTCTTGAAAAGGTATGATAGATCAAACTGGAATTATTTTGTGTTTGAAACATGCCTAAAAGGGATTATGTTCTTGACATAATGAGAAAGAAGACAAGTTTTAATTGTAATAACCACAAATACCATATTTTGATAGATTCTGGGATATAAAGGTTTTATATATCAGTATAAATTAATTAATCTAAGTTGTAATTTAAATAGTACAATAGATTAATGAGCTATCTATTTGTTTCCACCTTCAACTCTAACAAGATATCACTTTGCTTCTACCTTTAATTGTCTACAAAAAATCAGAAAGTGAAAGAATATTTTTACTAGACTATAGATTTCAGAAGGGCTTTTTTTGAAGCAGCTTTCTCATGCCTTTGACTTTTTTATGAAACCTATTCAGGCATATCTATAGCTACCTTTTCCAGATTTTGTATGGATTAGCACAAATATTTGAAATGATTTTTCTTCTACTCTTAACACATCTTTCTGCTTTTCTTCGTCTTTTATTTTTTGAGGGGCAAATACTTTAAGTTCAGCAGCACATTTGTATGATCTGAATGTCAGTGAAGACAGATCTGCCTTTAAAATGAAGGTTATTTGTGACAAACATTTCAATCATTGTCTGATTTGCACTAGTGACAGCACAGATGTCCTAAGTCTTTAAGTTTTGCTTTCATTGCTGGCCAAACAAGGCACACAGCACTTCCTCTGAGTTTAGAAAAGTCTTTCAATATACCAGTGTAAATCAAAACACTGGCATCTGGCTTATAAGTCAGCCTTTAGTCAGCCTGGTTGACTGTTCAGTTCTCTAAACTGAAGAAATAGCTCATCTCTAATTGAAGAAAAGGGAATAGTGAACAAACTAAGCTGAGGTTTTGAAGACTTCATCAGGCGCAGGTTCATGAATTAAGCTTTGATTTTAAAAAGTATCAGGATTGCCTCTCATTTTCAAGATGTTTTTATTACAGAAGTTATACTATTCATTGGTAAAAATTCAAACATTACAGATACATAAACTGTGGAAAATATGTATGGAACTAAAAATGTATCACACTATATGTTTAGTTCAGCAACTCGTTTTATTTGCTTATTTATCTTGGACTTCTGTGTGAACATATCGTTTTTCTATTGCTGTTTTTATACACATAGATCATAATTTAGTTAATGAGTTTAAATCAATACCCTACTGATGGATATGTCGGTTATTATCATTTTTCTCTATTATCACACATGTAGGGAATATCCTTTTTATATATAGTATAATATACTTTTGCAAAGTTGTGAGTTTTATTGCTGAATAAATTCTGAGAAATGGGGTTACCAGCTAAAAAGATAAGGCTATTTGAAATGATCATGGTCATAAACCAACTTTCCTTCCAACATACCGAAGTCAATGAATTTTCCAACCCTCAGAATAGAGTGCCTGACCCTCATTTGCTCAATAACTCCCTATTTCTTGGCACTTTAATAGCTGTGACAATAATATCCAATCTGAGGAATCTAAACATCAAGGGAAGACTGGTGCTTCTAAATAACCCAGACTTTTGATGCATCAAGACATTTTTACCTTGAATCACTTTACCAAAGATTGAAATGAAAGGAACATGCCCTTTTACTTACTATCTGTTGGGTTCCTCATTGGGTAAGACTGAGTGTAATTGTTCACACAGTGTATTAATTGTGGACTAACAGAAGCACAATAATTTTCAACTGCTTTGATTTGAGACGGGCCAGGCGAAGAGTCAGTTCGAAAAATGGCTTGACAGTATTCGCGACAATTTGTGTGATGGCCTGCATAACTGCAGCAAACTGAGCCCACTATTGGAGAGAAAAAGGAGATGACATTGAAATGGAAACAGCTATTCATTAACATTCAATCATCATCATAATGAGGGAACAATAGATGTCTTTGAATTTGAGAAGTAAAACGTTTCATGGAATACAAATACTCAGAATCAGCACTACTGGTGGCACAGCCCCAGGAACATGTGGTCGCTCCTTCTTGGGAGTCTGGACACAGGCAGACATTGTGTTTCTGGTTTTCACAATGACTTGGGACACAGGGGTCAGGTCTGTTAACTGCTCTGCTATGTCTAGCACAGTCTCACACAGCATAAGCTGTCTCCCAAAGTGGTGACAGTGTGCATATTGAGAACCATTGCAAAGGTTTCTTTCTACATTAAATTTGCAGAGATTTAAAAGCAAAGCAAAGCAAAACAAAACAAATAAAGCCAAAATAAAGTACCAAATGACTCACATATATATGACCAGCAGAAACAGGGATGTCTCATAAACTTGACAATCATGTAACTATATCTTGAAACAAAACCCTAAAAATTCTCTGCTGTTTGAACCTCTCCAATAATGTGCCTATAGAAAATCTTCACCTTACAGTTGATATGCCCTATATTAACACTGAAAAGTAAAACCCACATGTGAAATAAATATGATTCTGAATTTATTTTTAAAAATCAAGGGAGGCTGTGTAAAGTATCGGGGGAAAGCTAGGCAAGCAGGCAGGGGTGGGAGCTGATGTGGCATTTACAATTAAGTCTCAATTAGAAAGAGTAGAACATAAGGTATAGTGATGATTCTTACAGCTCACTGCCAGGCTAATGAAAACAATTCTTCATTCCTCATCTATGTTTTCCATCTCCAACTGCTCCATCCCTTCACCTGGAGTTCCCTTCCTCCAGTCTCCACAGTTCACATTCTGTCCCTCCTTCAAGACCTGGCTTGGCTACCAGCTCTACAAAGTAACTTCTAAGTACCCCTGCAGGATGTGATCTCACCTTCTTCTAGACTTGTGAAGAACTTTACCATCATGCTATCCCACATCCACCGGGTCCCAGGGTTCTTGTGTATGAGTTGTGTTCTCCAGATGTGTTTGCCCAGCCTACACCAAGCAGACAATGTCTGCTGAATACACAAGGAGGTGGCTGTGGCCCGAGCTAGCTTTCGTGGGAGTGCTTCACTTCTGAAAGCAATCCTATTTATGCAAGTGGGGAATGTTCTTCCTCCACATCTAGCACTAGTCTCTGCTTTGTAAGTTTGCAGCTAGGATTTGGGAATTGTTCTAATTCCTGAATCACCTGAAGGATTTAGAGCATGGGGCTATCAGAATTCCGCTGTGCACAGGCTCCTGTGGTGGCTTACTAACAGTCTACCTAATGTCACGGTCTTGGCATATTATTAAGAGCTAAATCATATTCTCTCACTGTGTTCTGCTCTGTGGACTGCTTGTATAATCATTGACAAAATACTTACTTTCATTTCTGCTAATGCAACTGAAAAGAGCATTCTGTAAATTAAAGAAAAACAAACAAAGAGCAATTAACCACACAGAATTTCTAATTTTGTTCTACTTTATGGTTACATGGAAATCAGGATATCAAATATTTAATTCTTCTCTAAATCCAAGACAGAAAGCAAGGAGGCTATGAAATGATATATGGTGGAAAGGGAAACCATTTTCAAACACTTATTGGGGATCAAGAGTGTCACCCTAAGCCATAAGCTGACCACATAGCAAACCAAGTTTATGTAAAGCTGTTGCCAATAGCTTTACTCCATACACATGTGGAGAAAACTATAATACATTAATCTTAATTATTTCTTACAGGATGTGAAAAAAGTCCCAGAAAATAATCACAGTAGGTTAGGACATCTAGGGAAATACATATCTTATATAGTCAAATTTTAGAGTGGAAAGGACTTCAAAGATCATCTCTAATTGTCCTCAAACATGAACTAGAATCACCTGGGCTCTCTTGTCCTTACTCTAGACTGTGAAACCTGAATCTGAGAAGCAGCACAGAAATTTGAATTTTAAACAAGGCTTCAGTGATGATTCTTATGTAGCTATCCTTGGGCTAGTTGAAGAATCTATCTACCATTTTACAGAAAAAGAAAGAGTTTCCTCAATAGGGAGAGAGAGACTGCCCAACATCACCAGGCAAGTCTAAAGCAGAGCCTAGGACTAAAAATAGTGTTTCTAGAACCCTCAAATCACTATTCAGAAAACATCACCCTAAGTTAGTATATGGAAAACAAGGAACAAAACAATACAAAAACATCATTGTAAAGTCATTTGGATAGTCAGATCTTGTCACTCACAACTGGAAGAAAGTGAATTCTTAAGATACTAAGGGCATAAGTAAAAGATAGATGGAAATCAAGTGCATTCTTGAGTCTGGATGAGTTAACTTCCATAGCTAAATCACAAGCTGGCTCTGTGATGAGGGCTTGTTTAAACAACAGGGCTATTTATTGACATTTAAAACCTAGCTTCAAGTGTTGACCCATATAAATAGTTGTGTGAAGCTGTACCAAGTTCATTTTCCCCACTAAACAATATTCTATGATAGAAATTAACCACACTTTTAAAAAAATATTTATTTTTACAATGTTTGCTTTCTTTTCTCAGATGTAGTCCCCATAGAATTTCCACCACCAGTTCTCCCGTGCACCATCACCATAGTCCCTTGTGCTCTTCACACCCTCGCTTTGGTCTCTTTCCCTCCCCATCCCCTGCAGAATATCTCTGCTTTGTAGCCGTCTCTTAATTGTTGTTTGATTTTGTTGTGGTTTTTATTTTATTGTTGTTATTATTTTTCACTTGGCCCCTCCTTTGTTTTCCCACTATTCCTCCTATAAGTGAAACCATCTGATAGCTATTAACCATACTTTTTATTCACTTAAAGCAAAACAAAACTGCCAGACTTCACAGATAAGGGTAGTGAGGTCAGCCAGCACAAATTCTGCTAGAGATCTCGTGAGGAGCACAGGGCAGAGAAAGTAAGTAGTCTTGCTGTTCTTTAATACGGAGCATTTTAATATCTCTCTTCATTTGTGTTTCTTTAAGTTTGACAGTTTCAGCTACTCATTATGGATTCACTAGCTTCAGGAATACTTTCAAGAAAATGACCTAAAAGAATATCACAAATCAAACTGCTACCAACTTTCTCTAATTCACCCTTTAATTGGGTGAATATTGTTGCCCTTCTTTTTCTGATAAGCTGGCTATTCCTTTTGCCTTTTAGGTTTTTTTTTTTTTTAACCTTATAGCTGAAGAAACGTGTCCATCATTTTGGTGGCTGTCCTGCATTGCATGGCCTGATTTCCACTTTTAGTATCTTCCAATTCCTTTTAAAGCCTCTAGAGCAGTGGTTCTCAACCTAGGGATGACCTTGCTTCCAGAAGACTTTTGACCATGTTTGTGGAAATTTTTTTTTGCCACAATTTGAGGGGGAAGGGAAAGAAATGTGTATGCTACTGGTATCCAGGAGATAGAAGAGGCCAGAGGTGCTACGTAAATACCCTACAATACACAAGACAGCTCCCCCAAGATAAATATCCAGCCCCAAATATCAATAGCACCGAGATTGAGAAACCTTGCTCTAGAGACTGTCAACTTTCTTCAAGCTGAATTGTAAAAATTTTGACCTTACAAATAAAATAAATAGTACTCTGGGTCAGCCCTGTGGTCACTTAGTTCATTAAAGGACACAAAACCTAAAAATCTCAGAGGTCATCTAATACAACTGACAGAAGTCAGTGTCTGAGACCTAGAAAGAAGAAATACTATGGACCCAACCTTTCATCAACAAAGACAACAGAAGATGATGGTGCCCAGGCTATCTTGCATGCTGACTGTGTTGTAAATGACATTTCATTGGAACAGTCACACCTATTTATTTACGTATTGCACATAGCTACTTCATGATGCAATGGCAAAGTTCAGTATAGAGATCATAGGGCCTGCCAGCCTAAGTTCTTGCAATTTGACCACTTTTTTTTTTAAGATTTATTTAATTCTGCATACAAGAACTGGGGTACAGGCCAGAGGTGTGTGGGGGTGTGTGTGTGAGAGGATTCACCAGAGACAGAGCCAGGAACAGAACAGGCAGATCAACAGAAACACACTGCCAAGGGTAGCAGAGGGCAAGGCAGGAGAGGTCTGCCACTCCATGTGGATCACTTCCTTGGCCGGCAGCAGGGATTGAACTCGTGCTGCAGTGACTGCAGTCTGCTTCATAGTGTGTTGCTTAACCCACTGCACCACCAGGAAGGCCCTGACTACTTATTTTTAAAAAGCAAACCAAGCCCTGATGTAGCAAGGCACAGTTGATGTCCAGGGATTAGAGATGCTCTGTGTTTCTCATTTTGTTTACTGTTTACTGAGAGGTCTTTTCTGCATAGGTTTATCCTCACTTGTTGAACTAAAAACTTTTCTAATTCTACATGTCAGTACCTCTATTGCCAATACTGCTTCACATATCTATCTTTACCAATTTTAAGGTTTAAAAGAATGTCCTTTCATTCAAAGTACAGTAGTCTCCCCTTATCTGCAGGGGATACATTCCAAGACTTCCAGTGATACCTGAAACCACAGCGAGTACTGAACCCTATTATACTTTTTCTATTTATATACATAACTATGATAAAGTTTAACTTACAAATTAGGCACAGTAAAATAAAGTAACAATGATAACCAATAATAAAATGGAATGATATAACAATACACTGCAATAAAAATTAAGTGAATGTGGTCATTTCCAAAATATCTTATTGGACATCATATTTGTGGACCACTGTTGACCACAAGTATTGGACAGAGAGAAAAGCTAAATCATGGCTGAGTGAGGACTACTGTATCCT
Source organism: Galemys pyrenaicus (assembly GCA_019455555.1). Classification (NCBI taxonomy): domain Eukaryota; kingdom Metazoa; phylum Chordata; class Mammalia; order Eulipotyphla; family Talpidae; genus Galemys; species Galemys pyrenaicus. The sequence continues at coordinate 12,029,304 of JAGFMF010012271.1, forward strand.
GGTGATCGGTGAATTTATCAGTTCTCTGTTGGTTACTTTACACTCATCATGGAGTCTGACATTACTACCTACATAGGAACTGTACCTTAGGTAACTATATTTACGTTAATTATACCTAAGGTATAAACTAGTCACAACTATTTATACTGCTTAAACTACTGTGATTGTTTTGGCAGGGCTTAAGACATATACATGTTAATTACAGAATTCACTTAGAGTTATTTCCTTTTTTAAACCTCTGTAATAATTAGTTTATGAATATTATCCAGGACTCAGAGAGATGTTCAGTATTCCTCCTGAAATTACATAAACAAATACAAATGGAAAGAATACAATTCAAAATTATATAACAAAACAGCACTCCATCACAAGCATATAAAATTACATGAATACTATTTAAAAACACTGGCACTTTAAGAGAATGAAAATCTCAAAAAAAACATAAACTTGCCAAATTGTTTCCCAAATTGCTAAGCAAATAAACATCTGATCCTAAAGGATGTTTGGGTTTAAAAAAAATCAAATTAAACTAAGTTGAATAAATCATATCATGTTTAAATGTCTTCTTCTCTTTATGTCTATTTGATTTACAAAGGGCAAACAATAATGTAGGCAAAAATACCTGATATAAAATGCACTGTCACAATTTTTAAAATCACCTCAGTTAATTAAAAATGTCCTTAGTTTAGACTCTAGTTTCTTAAATGATATATATTAGATAAGTAGGAGATACTTGCTAGTCATTCCTTTTTTTCTGAGCCTTTGCTATGACTAAGTTTGACCAAATATTTAATATGGCAGTGTTGTATTCTACCGTTTCAATTTGGGGATAGATTTTCATTTTTCAATGTGGGAGCTACAAATACAACTGCCACAGGGTATTAGCAGTTAAAGAATGTAGAGTCCTCATTTAAGTTTATTAGGATGTACTTTTCTATTAGTCCTTTAAGGCCTGACTTTAAAAATGTTTGATTCTAATAATCCCAAGCTATGAGAAGACTGTTTACTCTTCACTTTATAAATGTAACTGGGCTATGTGGAATTTGATATCAACTGATCAAAATTTGAGAGTCTCAGTTATGGGTGAAACTGTCTGAATGTTTTTTACCTTCATCAGGAATCTGTAGGCTATATAGGCAGAATTTTTTTATTAACTATGTGAAAACCATGAACATCAGTAATAATTCATCTGATCCAAAATGGGCAAAAGCAAGACTAGATTCTCCTCAGAAGAAAAGTTTCAGACCTCTGAACAAAAAGAAAACTACTTACTTAGAAATATTCATAATGTCAACAAAACAGTTGTAACTTTTTTTTTTTGCAATTACAGAATGGTATTCAGTTAGCAAAACAATTATTCTGCATAAGCTGCATCTGAAAAAACTGAAGATGAAAAACTTCCATCCCCATACAAAGCTAGTAAGTGCTGTGCACCAACAAGAATCTGCCATGCCAACTTACAGCTCCCACACTGGGCAGGCAAGGTTAGTGACTACTGAAAATACCACCAGGACAGGGTTATTTAAAGACACTTTCAATAGTGTGTCAACTATACAAAGAAGGGCAACGTGCAGTTTAAAAATAAATCCTACATAGTCTTACATTTCAATTTTTTCTTTAAAAGGAGTGAGTTGTCTACAGGAAGGTTAAATGCTTTACAGACCCAAAAAAAAAAAAAATTCCAACTGGGCCAGAAGCAACTTACTCATCATCTTCGTAATCTTCACCTTCTTCATCTTCCTTCTTTTTCCTCCTTTTTTCCAGCCTTGATGACCCCTTTTCTGGGTTTTTAGGTAAGCATATAGCAATATCCTTTCCATATTTTTTTCTTTAGCTTAGCAGCCTTCTTTTCTTATGGCTGCTTGACAGCTGTAGCAGTGTGACGCCACATCTCTTCGTTTCTCTGCAACATCACCAATGGGCAGGTCAGGGCGTTTTCTTTTGATTTTGAGTTGACACTCAGAACAAAACAAGAAAAGGCTGAAGGAGACACTTGGGTGAATTGGATCCTTGAAGTTTTTGGTTCCCCCAGGTGTCAGTTTCATTTCTCTTCCATTACTGGTCTTTGTGTACTTCTGCCATGTCTTCAAACCTTCTCTTTAGCAGGCATGATCTTCTACTTCTCTGAGCACTTCTTAGAAAATTCTGAAAAGTTGACTGAAGCATCTTGTGCTCTTCCTATTAAGTTTGCACAAAAATTGCATGTGACATTTTGCCTCTAAGTTTAGGAATAACTTTGCCTACATTTAATTATTTGTCTTCAGGAGGCAGGGTCACCCAGTGCTGTGCAGACCCTACCTGCCCTCGCATTGTCCTTACAGAGCTTAATGTACTGCAATGGCTGTGACAGTGGGAGCCGGACTTTTCCATTGCGGAGGGGGGGTGGGGGTGGGGGGTGATTCAGTCGATTCTTGGATTGCAAGTGTCTGAGCGCCATCTGGTGGCAACAGCAGGAGGTACCTGAGGATTTGTACTCATGGAGCCCCTTTCAACAATGTGCCACCAACACTATCTACAAGGTACATCCTCCATGGAACAGCTCCCCTCACCACACATCTTACTTTAAAATAGATCAAGATTAGTGTTCCTGGGGTAAGGCTATACCACAACCACAGAGTCCCAAAGGACGCATCAGTGTATGGGATTTGACAGGATCCTAACATTATCTTCAGATCCAAAAACCATTCACAGGAGAATTTAAGAGATAGGTGTACATGTTAAGCAAAGGGCAGGCAGGGCTAACCCACAGCCAGTCTGCAAGTGCTCTTCACGATGCTGTCCTGTAAGTGGACTCTATATTGCTTTGCTTTTTTTTTTTAAAAAGATTTATTTTTATTTCTTTATGCATACAAGAACTGGGGTGCAGTCCAGAGGTGCATTGGGGGATTGGTTAGAGGATTCACCAGAGACAGAGTGGGAAGCAAAACAGACAGACCTATTGAAATACACTGCTGAGGGGAGCATCGGGTGAGACAGGAGAGGTCTGCTGTGCCTTGTGGGTCACCTCCCGGATCAGGGATCAAACTCCTGCTGCAGTGGCTGCTGATAGCTTTACTGTGCTGAGACTTAACCCCTTGCACCACCAGGCCCCCTGTATTGCTTTTCTTAATTCATTCCATGCAGGGCTGAATTTATATCCAGATATAAAATTGGCAACTTAGTTTGTAGACAAATAACACAACCAAAACATATTCTTGAGGATAATATTTTTTCCCTTAAAAAACACTTGATCAGGATATCTTTCCTTAGGTCACTGCTTCATTAATCAGTTCCCTGACCTACTCCCACTGCAATAAGCCCTTCATCTAGTGGTGGGAACAGGGAACCTGTAGCCAAATCCAGCATTAAAACTAAAAGGCAGAATTAAATCAAAGTCAAGGGAGCCCTATGTAATTATTCATGCCACTCTGATGTTCCTTTTCGGGGGAGGAGTCATTGGGGAGCGCCTGGGAGGTAGGCCCTGCTGGTTCAATCTCTTGCTCAGAAGTTGGTTTTGCAGGTTTACTTTAGTTGTTGCCCACTTTGTTACGTTAGTGACCCCTCTCCAACATTTCTCCACTTGTCCACTTGTCTCAGTCTTTTCTACTAGCTCTTTCTTTCCCATTCTCCCCAGTGGTAATGATGAAAATAAACTGATCACATGAAACTTATGAAGAAAGAGAAAACCAGGTTTGAATTTGGGATATTTTAGTCATTTCTGGACAAAGATCCAAAAGAACATATTTTATGAACTGTTATTTTGCTTATTAAAACTAAGGGCTGTTCTGTTCCTGAGGTTTTAATAAATAAAATCTGTTTGTTTTTCACAGATGGACTGCAATTACTCCCAGTTTTAAGTTTTCCATTTCCTATGAAAAATCTAGTACATCTAATTCTAAGTTGGAGATTAAATAATTGACCTTCAAAAATAGGGCCACAGGGCCTCCCTGGTGGTGCAATGGGTTAAGCAATACACTATGAAGCAGACTGCAGTCACTGCAGCATGAGTTTGATCCCTGCTGCCAGCCAGGGAGGGGACCCACATGGCGTAGCAGACCTCTCCTGCCTCGCCCGTTGCTACTCTTGGCAGTGTTTCAGTCAGTCTGCCTGTTCCGCTCCCCACTCTGTCTGGTGAATCCTCTCACCTCCCGTATCACTGGCCCGTACCCAGTTCTTGTGTGCATAAATAAATCTTAAAAAAAAATAGGGCCACAGTAATAATATACTTGTTGTGCATACCATGGCTGTCAAAACATTGATGTGACTAGAACATAAAGAGTTTATTATCCTGGCACTGATGTAATTATACAACCGGTTCTTTGATTTTGTCAGCCTACCAAGTAATATACATCATTTCAAAAGTTGGATAGAAACAAACACCCAAAACTGAAATAAGATTACTAGATCTAGATTGTTCAGAGAACAATTATTATCACCATGTGCTTATTATCACCTTGGAGCAACGAATTGACTAGAAGCAAATTCACTAGCAAGTAATACATGCAGGTTAAAACAAAGTCTAGACCAGAGCTCAGTACACAGTCTGTGTCTATGGCAGATTGCCTGCAATAATGGCCCCCATTATTCATATTTCCCTGGGTCTCTTTCTCTCATACTGACTCTGGACTTAGGCATGCTTTGGTCAAGTGGCCAGTGGTAGGCTTGAAGCAAGCAGAGGCCTGAACATACACTTACAAGTTTCCACTTCATCTCTGGAGCCGCTGCCACCACCATGAGCTAGCTGCAAGAGGGTTGGGAAAGACACATGGAGGAGAGCTGCACTGACTTAGCCAAGGGCATCCTAAGCCAGTCAAGGTCCAGGCTGACCTGCTAGCTGATTTCAGGTGCACGAGTGAGCCCAGCCAGAATCAGCTGAGCCTTGTAACATCCATACTGCAAATTGGCTCTTAGATTCATGAGGACTAAGAAGCTGTTGTTTTAGGCCATAGAGTTTGGGGATGGCTACAGATACAGTATTCAGTGCTTTCTTTACCCACTTAAAGAATGTCTAATTATTTGAATTAACTCATAAATCTGTTATTTACTCTGACACAGAGAACCTTGTGTACGTCAGCTATCCAGAGTGGGAAAATTTTCCATGAAAAATTTTATCTATAGAAGCACTAATTTACTGGTGACAAATTTTTGTTCACCTTTTTAAGTCTTACCTGCTCTGTGAAATCTTCCCTATATCCTGGGTAAGGTTTTCTCCTCGAGGCATCAATGTGTCTTCTACAGACTTCTAGAAATGTACTTATGTCACTATAGTAATGGACTGCTTGGATTTTTGTCTTCCCACGGACCAGGTTATGAGCTTCTTGAAGATAGAGGCTAAATCCCTTTATCTTTGCATGGCAGGAACAGTGCCTGATTCATATTAAGTATATCGGTTGGGTGTACAGTTCCAGGAGAGCGTACAATGAGATACAAAGACAGCTGAGACATGGACTCTGACCCCAGTAACTCAGAGTTTAGCACTAAAAGGTGACTTGTAAACGAAGAGTTGCACTGTAAAGTAAAAAAATGCTATAATAAAGCATGGAGAGTTTAAAAATAGCAATTGTTTTTAATGTATGAAGAGAGCTAGACAAGAAAGGTTCTAAATTTGAGGCAAAGGCTACACACTGGAACTGTGGTGTTAGGTAGGGGATATCCTGACCTATAGTATTTGCTGATATTTATGGGACAAATCTCCCCTTCACAGTTTTTTTTCAGGTTAAAAACTGGCTTACAAAGTGCTGCATATTTAATAATCAGTTCTCTCTAGCTGGTAGGAGTTAGTTCTAGCATATTATGAGGGTATGTGTGGGGAATGTGATAGAATCGATTCAAGGAGAGGGAAATCCTTGTAAAAGAAAAAAATCGGTTGCACAACTACAACTAACAAAACACAAGGCCAATCTGGGAAATTACAAGTAGCATGCTGCTTAAGTAGAGAAGGGAAGAGTCAGGGGCCAGATGCAAAAACACCATGTATCAGGCTGAGAAACACAACCTATTGGTGAGTCATCAAGAGTTTTAGAGAAAGGAGCGACGTGACTACATTTGGTCTTCAAATAGATCATTCTAGGAGAAGTAGAGATAGTGGACAAGAGGAAAAATAAGAGATGAGAAAGTCAGCTGTTCACTTAATATAGTAATCAGAAAGGGGGTAGAGAGGTTTGAGGTAAGGTAGTAACTGAAGACCTGGAAAGGAGAGCAGTTGAAGATATATTACAGAGGTAAATATTTAGAACTTAATTATTTGTGAGAACTGATGAGAGAGGCTAGAAAATACCTCTTAGGACTTTTTTAGTGTACATATCTAGGAAAATTGTACTGGAAAAACCAAGCAAGAAATGTGAGAAAAATCATTTTTGTCTGTGTGTGTATGTTTTGGGGGGAGGGACAGGAGAGTGTTGGGTAGCAGCAGAGTGGAGGGAAAAGAGGGAGGGAGGGTTAACAGTTTTGCTGCTTTCAAATATCAGTTGAACATCAAAAATATACATCTCTAGAAGTGATTCAGGAGCTCAGGAAAAGGTTAGCAAAGGAGATTTTGGAGCTGTCATCATATAGAGGCAATTAAAACTACAGGAGTAGGTGAGATTGCTCAGGGGTAAAAGCCTGGGCATTTATATTCAAGCAGGTCACAAGCTCCTCTGACTTAATTAGATTTCCCTTTTGGGATATCATTTAGATGACTTCTGAGAATGGACTAGAGAGGAAATACACAAGCATAAGGAGATTAAATAGGAATTATCTCTTTCCCAAACTGCGACACAAAATATGACAAAACAGCAAATAAATGGAACATAATCAAGGTTTTATGCTTTCTTAGGCCAGTACTGCAGGACCTAATAGGTTTCGCTCTTTTTGGAGCTCATCAGCTGCAGGTAACGGCACGCTGTACCTATATAGTGTTTTACCACTTCCAGAGCTTCTCTTTCATAGTCTTCCATTTACAACATCCTGGCAACTCTCAGAGTTTCCCTAGCATTAACTAAAAGAAGTTTTACAGTTAGGTTCTGAAGGTTTTGCTGGGGGAAAGCACCAAACCAATCCCTCAGCACCAACTACACACAGCTAGGCTGCCATCTGCCATACACAGACGGTGTCCTGTTCTCAGAACCACCGCAGACAGATTCAGTCTCACGAGATATAGGCCTCTGTTATTCAGAGAATCCTGCTGGTCCTGACATCCTTGCCTTCCTACCTCTACACTGCTATTTTCTCATCACTGTTTCAGGTAGTAACTAACATCAAGGTTAACTTAGAGAAAAGGAACAAACTAAAACTAATTCACAGACATCTTTAAAGCAAGTCATTTTATTGTGATAGTTCCTGAGGGTACACTATACATCCACTATATTTAAGTGCACACTCAAATATTTACCAAACACTGGCTTCCAGGAGAAAGACACTATGTATAGCTACTATTTCTGTCATAGGGGGTAGAGAAGAATTATATATACATATTTACATTTTTCATATGCATATTACTGGTGATTTTAGGAACTGTCTGGTACAAGAGTGAGAAAGATTATTTTTTTAAAATTAAATGTCATTTTGAATTTTGAACCACATGAATATTCAAAAATTAAATTTAACACACACTTCTCTTATGTTCTTAGGTATGTGTTGATAAGAGGGTGCTGAGAGAACTGAGCCTGGAACTCAAAACCTGACTAGCCTTGTTCTTTTGGTTTTTAGAGTCCTTTTTTAATATCCTGAGTCTCAGTCTTATCTCAGTATTCTCATGGAACCAGAGTCCCTGGATAGAACATTATTTTAGTTTTGTTTAGCAACTGTCTAGTCTAAAACTTAAACACTGTAAATTAAACAAAACAAAACAAAAAAACATGAGCGCTCACAAAAGTATCTCCTACTGATTTCCTTAAATTTTTCACCTCCTTAATAAAATAACATCAAATACCTGGACTGAAGCTAGGAAAGAAATGAAAGGACATTTCTGAAGAGAATATTTCAAAAAAGCATAGAGAAGGATCTATGATAGAAGAAACAAAAATGTAAAAAGTCTGATGACAAGTCAGCATTGCACTTCAGTGGTTCATTCAACAAATGGAAAGGTATTTATATTTATGACCATTTTGTTAGGGGAATGGCAGGTAAGGCCTAATATAGAGGTGTGAAATAAATTTACGAGCCTGATTTTAAATTTGTCTCATTGTTTTAGAACTATTGTCAGGTCTTTGAAATTCCCTAGCTAAATGTTATCTTCACATTTATTCTGATATTCAAGAAAGGGAATAACTATCAAAAACCAAAATAAAAATTTTCATCACCATTTTGGTGACTAAAAGAAAATGTTTTCAGCCAACTTGTAGACAAACATTATGCAGAAGAACTACACTATATGTAGCATACCTCATGGAAAATATGGGTTAGCTTTTTCTTTAGTTCTAGTCAGCTAATGCACACTGTATGGCTACACTGATAATTTCCAGTCAGCATCTGTTCTGATCAGTGATGCCTATGCCTTTCCAGGTGCTGAGTACTGTGAATATCACTCGTGTCTAGCATCACACATCTAGAACGTGTCCTTGTTTCCCAACAGATACTTCAAGGTAGGCCAAGGACCAAAGCTGTGAAAATACACAGAGAACTCATAACTGAGCATGTCCATGACACGTGAACATGTCCACACTGCAGCGATGTAAGACGTGGTTGATTTTGGTAGTACCAATCAAATAGGTATGGTTCTGAAAGAAGTATTTGAAAATACAGAAGGAAGCACTCTTTCTTAGTATTGCTCAGCATAAAAGTGCTTACAATTTAGTAGTTGGAACCAAACATAATCTTAAATGGCATTAAAACTTTAAAATTTTACTCTGTACATTTCTTAGGAAATCACCTCACAAGGGATTTTTGCAGCAGATTACCAATAAAGATAAACATTTGTTCCTCCCTCAACATTTATTGGTAGACTTTCTGCAGAAATAAAATTACTTATTCCCTGAATCTCTAATCAAACTACACAAACCACCCTGCAGAGTAATGCTCCCTCCTAAACTTGTAAGCCTAAAGGAATAGCTGACAAATATAGTTCACCCAGGACCACTGAAATGTTAAGGAAAAGATACTAAAAGCCTAGTATTACAAATTAGCCCATTTAAAATAAATTCCACTACACCCAACTTACCCATTCACTTTAAAACAAAGAGCCATTATCTCTAGACTAAAGGTAAACAACTGTGTGAGCGATTGTTATTTGGGATCCACAACAAGGAGCCTCCTTCTGCATTCAACTGCTCTAGCCTCTATTTCTAAATAACCTAAGAAATAAAACTGGGTCTTGAATTATCTTGAATAATTTGTAGGGTCAGTTTTTATATAGATACGTAAAGGAACCCTCTTGGCACGTAGATTTTTAGAAAATAGTTGCTTAATTCTAGGCCAAATAAGGGAGGACAAGCTGGAAGAGTAAACTACTCTTAGTATGTCTCCCATAGGACATTGTTTGTCTCTCTTACCTTTCCTGTCCCGTCCTTCAACACATACTGGCAGACTTCCTAGGGCAATGCAGAAATCCAGACAAGAGAAGGAAGCACACTAAAATAATGGAAGACAGGCTACAGGAGATGGACAGTGTCAGACATCATGGGGGAGAAAAGAAGTTATCACAGTTAGCCACTTTGTTCAAGAGAAACTCAAACTAGTTATTTCAAAGGCAGAGAGATAAGAAAAAAAAGATCTTTTACTACTTTGTAGCAAGACTCCCTTTCAACAAGAACAGAGGACAGTTGCAGTTAATTTGGAAATTTGTCTTCAGAGGAATAGATCTAACTTAACAAACAGTACAAAGGGATAAAAGATAAAGGAGAGTCTCCAATTTAAGAATATTAATCAGGAGGTATAATCATATGCTTTGAAAAAAGAAAAAAATACCATAACTATAATCTAAAAGCAGTTGAGAGTTGTTCTTTCTTCTCCAAGAGAACACAAACCATGAAAAGAAGTAAGAATCCCAATGCTTATCTGTAAAAATGATGAATGAGGCATATGCACTTAAGCATAATTATACAATCTTACACTACAAAACAGTGATGTCAGTTTTTACAACAGAGGTCTAGAAGTGAAACAAAGTCATCCCAATTGAGGAGCCCTTTTTTTTTTTTTTTAACTTCAGGGACAATCTTCTGTACGTATTTGTGTGACACCAGCCCCAATAACTCCCCCACCTAGATACCAGGTGCCTGGAATACTATCATCAGGAGACAGGAGTCCTTCAGATTTAACATAATCTACGAAATTTAGCACTTTTCCCCCAATTGTAAGATGCTAGGAAAGTTTATAGTTATTCACACTAGTAGTATGATACAGTTTCTTGGATAAGAGGTAGTTTATAAAAATGAATAACTGGATGGGCCAAGGGATAGATAGGAAGAGGGGCAAAAGATAGGGAATCTAAGAAAAATTATTTTACAACCTTGGGTGTAGTTGCTTTGTTATGAAAACATAGGTTTAATACTCTATCGGTAACTTAGGCATTTCTATAAAATAAATGGTTAATTCCAACAAAAGTCAATTAAAGTCATACATTTTTAAACAAAATAAATCTCATTTTTGTCAATGCTATATTTCCTATAGAGTAAAAGGCAATTTTTATAAAAATGAAATCAATGTTAAATTTAAGTGATTTTATCGACTGATAATATCTGAAGTCTATTCAAATTTGTTATATAAAATGCATACCTCATATTCTTTTCTGCAGACTTTAGAGATATCATTTTTTGAAGATGCCTAAAAGATAACAAATTTCTCCATTAATTTATTATACATGCTATTTATCACAGTGCAAAAATGAACACAAAATATGTTCATTGCTGCTATAGTATTCTTTATTTCATCAAGGAAAACCTTTTGCTCAATATTTAAAAGTTCCTAAAATATAACAAATTTCATTTGAAATTTCAAACTCCTCTGAAACAAACATCAGCCAAAGAACCTACCCAATGTGCTAGAACTTCACTCTTTTATGGCTTTAATCTTACATGGTAATATGTCCTTTCATTATTTCAGAAACTAGATAACTTTGAAGGAAATGTAAATTAGAGCATTTTTTTTTAAAACTGAATTCTACTCTGTAGCAAATTTTCTTGGAAGCTCCGCCTCAGAGAACTTCCTTGTGAAGTTCTGCCAGGGAACTTGTTTTTATTTTAACTCTTCATATCCTAAGTTCTCATACTGACTTTATGAGCTAGTTTCCTCAGAAAAGATCATATATAAAGAAGAGGTTAACTGAAGAGGAAGAAGTAATGTCAGACAACTAACAAAGGTTATTTTTATATAATTCTCCTAACAAGTTGAAGAAGAAACTATCTCCTCTACATATTAGGAAACTGAAAGGGCAAGTTATTTACCATATTTAAGTGTGTAGTTATATAAAACAAGTCAAAACAAATCTGCTGAGGGTGGTTAAAGTTCCATGTGATAACAGTTTCCATTTAGAGACAGTTTTGAGTTGAGGATTCTGGTCTTTTGTTCAGTTTCCTCCTGTTTCATCACCTCGATTCACACAATTTTGAACAGGCCAGTTGATGAGAACAGAGAAAACAAGAAGCAGGATGCACTGATAACTGTTTTGTGTTCTACTAGATCCATTATAATTCAAATTAAATCAGTCTCATCACAATGTCTGGAGAACAACAGATAGCTAGCGAAGCTGTGTGCCATTTAGGCTATACAGTGCAGTGGTTTGCATGAAGAGAAGGCAGCACCATGTCTCACATACAACTGTGCAGAGAACAATCACTAGAAGATAATAGGAGATGGTATTCCAATTGTGGTTTCTAATCTAAATTTCCCAGTTAATTCTATTTTCATCCCTTTGAGTCTAAGGACCAGGAGATGAGTTTCCCCACAGCATCCTGAGGAAGGAACCTTTATGCAAATATACACAGCAAGGAAGAATTAGGAGTTTAACTTGAGCTGGACCAGAGATTACCAAACCAAAGAGAAGTCATAACTCACTGTAGGAATCATGCTCCCCTTAGGAGAAGAGAAGGGTTATAAGAACATGCTCAGAGTGAATCCATGAGGACAAAAGAGAAGGGATGATGAACTCAACCACTGTGTTAAATGCTCTCATCTAAGCATATCCTAAATAACATGACCACGTGGAATATTTACAAAGCATGACCACAAAGTACAGAAGGCCTCAACTATAATATTCTTTCTTTCTGTGACAGAGAATAGAGTGAGAGAAGGCTGAGGGTCTTACATGCCACAGCCATAACTAAAAGCAGCAAGTCTTAAAGGAAGTGGTCTGTTCAAGAAATGCTAAATTTGTAGCTTTTATAGGTCACATCTTAAAGGCACGAGATGGGCAAAGTCCAAGAGATATGCACAGCTAGAGCTCAAATTGCACTTCATGCTGCTAATGAGCCTGACTGCCCAGTGTTACCTGCTTGCATGCCTGTCGACACTCCAAGGTAATAGCCAGTTCACAGCAGCCTAAGCCAACCCAGCCATCAGACTTCTTAAACACACCTTAAAAACAAAATGTTCAAATGTTTTGGTCATAAGCAGTGTCAAACACAAACAGCATGTTCAACTGGTTTGTGGATACCACTAAAAGTTAAAGCAAAAGTCAAGGCAGGCATCCATAGGAAAACTAGTTCAGACAGCAGGCCTTCAAAATTAATACCTTCTTTCCTTCTACCCCTAGTCCCAATGCTATCAGCCTTCTCAGGCACTCTCACATCACAGTTATCATGTCCTTTTTTTTTTTTTTTGGCTTCTCCCTGTCTGTCCTAATTTCTCTTTAGGTCATTCTCACTCAGTTAAGTGAGGTCTTCCTCACCTTTAGATTGTGAATGATAGGGAACAATTGCATTTAACTTAACAAGCAAGCAAATAAAAAAGGGCATAAGTATTATTGCATTTTAAATATTAAATATCTAAAATAGCATAAAACTCATGATGCTTATTAAAAGTTGTTACTTAGTAAAAAGACAGATGCACTTAATAACGGGACAAAATGACTATTCTGGCTTAATTTATGCATAGCAGTTATTACTCCAACCAAATTACAAAAAGGTTATAAAAGCAATGACTGACTCCTAGATAGAATAATTTAAAAAGAGAAAAGATTCATGCTCATAGAATGCTGATAATTCCTTCCTTGTTCTTAAAAAAAGCTTTATGATACTTCCATGAATATGGAGACCTACAAGTTCATACCTATATTAAATTTGATTATTATTTATATTTTAAAATGACAGGGGTTCATGGAAATAGACTTAATTTTCCAAATAAACTAACATGTAATAAGACAAAAAGCACTCTGCTAAAAAACAAAAGCAAATAAATGACAAAGCCTCAAAACATAATTATAAACCACCTAATCATTAAAACCTGCTAAAATACTGCATATCCTAAGTTTCTGCTGTCTTCACATGTTTTTAGGGTATGAAGGACAACAAACTCCCATCTAGCCCCATTGCCTCATACAGTCCTCTAAGTTTTGGTCCCTGCTATTCAGAATCACTCACATTCTAGAAATAATTTTGAATGAAATCAATATAAGTCATAAGCTCTGTGAACTTCTATGCCATGAGGTAGTAAAGTCTGTTCTCAAATACCTAGTGGATGCCTAGGAAATATTAAACTGTTCAACAATTATTTACATTTACTGAGGCCCAACTAGATATTAAGTGGATTATGGAAAAAGATAAAATATATTATTTATTCCATTCCAGTGTTTACAGTTTGGTAGAAAGTGCGCATGCTCGCACACGTGTGTGTGTTTGTATTTCTAGGATAGTAAGTAGAGACAATTAGGAGAACAAGAGAAGATGTGGACAATTTCAAGAAGGCAAACAGTACAATTTGTTTGAAATGCAAACTTCAGTGTGATACCCTTTAAAGTGCAGAGCTACATAAGATATACCCTCTTTTTTTCAAAGCAATGGTTTTAACCTGGAATGGAAAATGAGCTTTAATCCTAAGAGACTGCACACAACAGGTTAGGAAGTTCTTGCTTTATTCTGAGGGAAGTAGATATCCTCTGAGAGATATTTATGAAGGATATGGGAGGTCAGCTAGGATGTACTTAATGAAATACATTTACAAAGCTATTATGATATTCTATCCCAAGATTGAAATAGGAGTAGAGAGGACAGATGCAAGATTTTACAAGGGGCAAGTCAACAGAATTAATGTTTTAAAAAAAGCAATCAAGATAACCTGAATGTTTCTACACTATTGTCACCCAAAAGAGAAAACGTCATGAGTTTGGTTTTGGATTTGCACTTCAGCTGTTACATGGATGCAGAAATCCAGGTAGAGAAGCTTAGAAGTCATGAATAATGGCTTAGATTTGAAAGATATCTTCCCAGAAATAATTAATAGTTCTGGGAAGAAATGCAATTACCAGGGTAAGTGTGGAGAGGGCAAGGAAGATCATTCACAGGAATAACCATGGTCCTTATATGAGAGAAGAAAAAGGTAAGGAGGGCAATGTTATGAGGCCAGAGTGGAATTTTAAGGAGGTAGTAGTCAACAATACCAAATGTCACAGAGATCAAAGAGAATTAAAATGGAGAAAAAGTCATAAGATCTAAGAACAAGAGATCCTGGTAGTCTTTCAAAAAACGAGTTTCAATAGAATGATAGAGGTAGAGTTAAGAGTACAAAGTTGAGTATAAGCAAATGAGAATAAATTATACATTTGAAATTCCGGGTGCTTTCAGGAAGCAGAGAATAGAAACACAAAAGTATATATCAGGTTACAGGAACATGTCAGAGCAATAAAATCACAAATTGTAATTTTAGAATCACAAGTTTTAAAAAATAAAGTCCAAATTGTTACTCTTCTGTTGCTTACCTGGTAAAGATGAATTCATACAACTCCAAATTTCGACCTAAAATTGCAATAAGTAGGTTTTTATGTAGATTCTTTTATGCCAATTCTTGAAAATGACAATTCCTATAGAAATTATATATAACTAATTGGTTTGTAAGTACCCAGTCAGTATTCTAGAAGTACGTGAATATCAACCAGCTATTCAGGGAAGAAAAAGTAAAACTGAAATGTGAAAATATTTCTTGTTCTTTTCCCACCTTCCCATCAAAGAGCACTAATGATGAGTCTAGTTACTAGGATGCTTACTGGAATTACTGTTTTCAAGCACAATGACAAAGTGTCTGTAAAGTGACTAAAGGAAATTATGTCAGAACTGTTTGAGCATCAACTCCCTGGTTCCCTTCCCCTATGCAAGCTACCATATCTAAAAAGGTTCTCTCATGTAAGCTCAGACTTTCTTAGCCTGACCTGCAAACATCCCAAACACTAAGGATGGCCAAGCACCAGAGATATTTTAAGTTACATGTAGGCAATGTATTATAGCATACCAGAAAATGGAGAGGTAGAAATAATAAGAAGTCACATACTTTCCCTTATCCCAAATTCAACTTTTCAAAACTAAAACAAATATGATTCAATAATTCATTTTCATAAAATTTTCAAGATACAAGTGAATTCCAAATTCCAGATAAACTATTTAGACATACATCACAGAACAACAAAAGTTCGAAGACAATATTCTATCCAGCAATTTGTGTGACGATCTTTCGAAGACATTTAGTTAGAGCTAACATTTTACTATGACTACAAACCCCAATCACACTGAAAAATTCACTAAATCTAAAAGTAATTTATCAGATGGCTTCATTTAGACAAAAGCCCCCATAGTAAAGCCAAACAAGACCTACCATTGTTTCAGGGCAGTAATCTGGAGCTCGCTGCAACAGATGTTTTAGTCGGGATTCACTTTTTGAAGAGAATATCTATTTGACAAAAACAGAGATTTTGTGGCATTTTTTCACAAGAAATAAAAAGCAGTAAGTTTTATTATTCTCTAGATTTATCAGTTGTCTAGAATATTTCCCAAATTCCTTTTATAAGCAGAAAATCTCTAAAAAGATCTAAATTGAGGTAACAATTCTTAAAAGGTTGGCTTGTCTGGTAAATAATCGAGTCCAAATAAACAAGTGTAGGCCCTTCTGTAATAACCATAACCAGAAAGTCAAGCTACCAAGTTGTTAAAGGATGAGGGCAAAAAGAAGAAGTAGAAAAGGTAGAGAGAAAGTAGAAGAGGGAGAAATGGATGGGATATGAATGAAACACAACTGGTCTTTACTTAACAATGTTGAAGCCAAATATAATGGTTTATTATACTTTTCTTTACCTTGAAAATACCCATTATAAAAAGATAGGAAAGATAAATAAATGGAAAGTCAACAATGATAGGCAAGAAGGAATGAAAAAGAGAAAGAGAAAGGATTAAACATACCCCATTGGAAGTAGGATGAGAAGAAACAGAGAAGGTTGTCCTTTTACCCATTCATTGCCTCTTCTCAATTTCACACACACACACACAACAACAACAACAACAAACATGAAGAAAAACCTACAAGAACGTGAAGCGGTATAGAAGAGTGGAAAGAACAATGAATTGAGTGGCCTACTTGGCCTTAACCTAAGAGCATGGAATTGGTAATTAAACACATTTGGGTTTGAGCCCTTGCTCTTCAAATTACTGGTTTGGGAACTATGACAAGTTATTTAACTTTTTTATACCTCAAAATAAATCTTGCCCCCCAGGTACCACTTTTTTGAATAGCTAACAAGCAAAATTTAAAAGTTAGACAACTGTGGGGATTCTTCTGTTTTTAAAATGATGACTCTATAAAGCAGAATGTATGAAATTCAGAAACATAGTTCTTAGGACTACGTTTAGATTAAAGAAAGCAACAGACATATGTTCTCTGAGACTAAGGTTAACTTGAACATAAACATTTACTTTTCTCACTAAATTATTGTTAATCACACCTAAAAAGATGAATTCTTACACAGAAGATATACTAAACTATCTACTGTGATTATAAATCTCAGAGAGAAAAAATTTAATAACCAACTTTGTACCCCATTCAAAGCAGAAACAGTAAGATTACAGTGTTTACAATCTTGATCTTGAGAGGATTTTTTACACTCCTAATCTCTTATTGCTGTCATAACTCATTTTTATTTGTCTCCAGAGTAGCAAAGTCTTCTCCCCTTAATATAAACCTTCATTTCTTGCACTATCTTACTGACTTCAACTTATATCCTACTTTCCCCTTTCATCATATCCATTACTTCATCATTCAACTCACAAATATTCATTGACCATCTTCCTTCCATGATCAAGAAAGGGCATGAATATAAAATAGGTAAAAAAGACACAATTCCATATTCAAATGATTTATAATATAGCCAGGAAGTTACACACACACACACACATGCACACACACACAAAAGACACATTTGTAAGTCTAAATTATTACACAGTAATCTAAATTCAAAAAATATTTTAAATCTCTAAGTCAGACTTTTAGCCCCACTACTCTAGTCAGTTTAGAAATACTTATTGAGAGTTTTGAGTGTTAGGCACATTCTAAGTACTGATGGATTTATCAGAAATAGAAGAAAATTCTGAATATTTCCTCCCCTAACAGTCTTCTTTAAAAAAACAACAACAAAAACAAAACAAAAAAAAACATCTTTTCCTCCAATCTCAGACTCCTTTTCCTTGGCACCTGATAGCCTTCTTACTAAAACTAAATTCCAAAAGTTTTAATTGTGCCTCTTGGTGGTGCTGGTGGGCTCCTCAGTGTGGACCTGACATCTCCTTTGCGAAGCAGCAGCTGAGCAGATTCTGGCTCTTCACTCACTAATGAAAAGCCCAACAGAGGAACCAAGACTGAAAACACAGATTGTATTAATCTGAAGAAGGCAGGTCAGGATGGTTTTGTGACGCAGTTGAAGATTAAGAGGCACAAACCACATGGCAAACTAAAGGATAATGTTAACAACAGGGCTTGTCAGTGAGGCCAGTCAGATTTTGATTTGATGGGCAAGTCAGTCAATGAAACAGGCCACCTGCACAGTTGGAAATGGAGGTTGAGGGTACAATTGCTGTCTAGTAAAAAGGGAACCTGTTACTTTATTCCAGAACTCTGTTACTCCAGACCAAGATGAAATTCTCATTAGAAAACAGCAACATGATTCCACCACACCCTGACTACTATAGTTTAGTTTTTTCTTTCATTTTCCCTTCCCCCACTCCTTTATTCTATATAAAGTACTTGCTATATGTGCACAAGTATATTGCATTTTTAAAAATATTAAATAGCCAATGCTGTGTTTTGATCAACATCAAATGGAGATGGGACGGGGAAAGAAATTGGTTCTGTGAAAGCATCCTTTCTTCATCAGGGGCCTGCTCATTTGACTCTTCAACATTTAACAACAAAAAGAACAACATAAAAATTCTTGGGTACTTTATTCCACTGGAGAATTGTAATATCATTTATTTACCATTAACCAAGGACAATTTAAAAACTTCTGTACACAGTGCTACATATAGGACAACCTATATTTAAGTAGGGATAAATTACTCTAAAGGAAATGAAACCTAGTTTCAACTTCTTAATTAAAATGAAAAAACATTTTAAGTCCCAGTCTCCAAATGCTTACACACAGTGGTTTTCACTGCTAATTTAGCAACTCACTTTTCCTTCAAACCAATTCTCACAAACCAACCTTCAAACCAACCTCACATTACCAACAGCAGTGCTACTTGTCACACCAACTCAAAACTTATTAAATGTCATCAGGATGCTTCCCTTTCTTCATTCCCTACTGGTTGAAGGAATAATGAAATTCATTGCTACTATCCCCTTTCATTTTGAGTGAGCTGTACTGGTTTCAGTAACCTGGCTTAACGCAACACCACTCCCATGACTGGGATGACAGAGTTGTCCTGTTTGGTAGGAGAAAGCAAACATATGTAACCCAGTCCTTACCTCTTCTTCTGGGGGGTAAGTCTAGTTATGCAGTTTAGTGTGCGTTTGGAGATAAAAATTACATTCAACATTTGTGTAACTAGGTAATATCTGGAGTCCTTTGCTCTATTTTTCAATTAGTTAAGAACTTGGTCAGGTAAGAAAGTTCTTTAGTAAGGTTACTGTAGTATTCATTTATTTGCTAAGTTATAGAATTTCTTCTAGCAGTTGAAATTTTAAGAAATAATACCTTGCCAGTTTTAGGTGCCTCATAAAAATTATTCACCTAGGTGGAAATTATCCCATCAAAGTGGAAAAAAAAAAAGGAGGAAATACAGCAAAAAGTCAAGGAAGCAGTGCTTTCCAAAGTCTCAGCACTATTTATGAAATCCCTCAGGGGGACACCAGCAAGGAGTCATTTTTTGCTTTTAAAAACTACTATTCCAACAGTATGCAGAAAAATTACTTTGTTACAGTGTCTCAACATGTGACTGAATTCTCTAGCAGCTATTTAGATGAGCTGAGTCACTGTCTTATCTTATAATTAGAGTGTATAGTGCACAATCTTTCCAAGTTGATGGTATTGTTTGAGAGACGTTTTAATCTGTACACTCTCAGTTTTAGGACAAAATCCAAGATAATATTTAAAAGCTCCTCCAAAAGGTGATTGAGGTCATTAATTCTTAAGTGTTAAGGCTAGAACTAACAATTAAGATGATGAAAGAAAGACTTTGTGAGCCAGTAATGTCTCAGTGGAACTTGTCTAAAGAAACTTGTCTACCAGAAAAAAATCACACCTGCAGAGACATTTCAAAAGCAGAACAGTGAATACCCACAGTCTTCATCTAGCTTCTCCCTTTATCCATTTTGCAACTTCTGCTTTAGCTCTTTTTATATACACACATCATTATTTTGATGAAACATTTTAGAATTCATTAAAGATGATGTATCTCGGACCCTCCCTGGTGGTGCAATGGGTTAAACAACGCACTATGAAGCAAACCACAGTCACTGAAGCACAAGTTCGATCCCTGCTGCCAGCCAAGGAGGGGATGGCACAGCAGACCTCTCCTGCTCTGCCTGCTGCTCTCCTCAGCAGTGCATTTCAATCTGTCTGCCTGTTTTGTTCCCCACTCTGCCTCTGGTGGATCCTCTCACCCCCCACATCTCTGGCCTGTACCCCAGTTCTTGTATGCATAAATAAATAAATCTTAAAAAAAAAAAAAAGATGATGTATCTCCCAAAACAAGGACACCATTCTACCTAATCACAATATAAAGACCAAATTTAGGATCATAGTATTGATACAATGTCATTAGTTAATACACAGTTCATATTCATATCTCACCAAGTTATCCTATTAATATCCTTTGTAGCAATTTTTATTTCTTAATTCCAGGATCCATTCAGAATCACACATTGCATTTCTCATGTCTGTTTAGTATTTTAGTACTTTTTTAATCTGGAAGTTTCTTATCCTCTGTTTCTTATAACACTGATATCTTTGAAGAGTACAGGCTGTTGTTCAGAGGAATATTCCTTCAGTCTGAGTTTGCCTGATGGTTTCCTCATGATTCTAATTATGCAATTTTGGCAAGAATCCTACATAAAATACTATACTCCTTTCCTGTGCATCACATCAGTGACACATGTTAAATTGTTCCTTTATTAGTGATGTGAACTCTGGTCACTTGGCTTAGGTGCTGTCCAACAGATTTTTCCAAGAACAATCATACTTAATAGTTAAGAAAATAATAGCCTCTACAATTTTTATTTTTTATTATGTAAACTTACCTGTTCACATACATCATGGCACATTTGGTTATCTTTTGAATGACTGCAACACAATGCACCTAGGGAGAAAAAAATAAATAATTGATGTTGCCCAATGTCAAATAAACAAGATGAATGTGCTAAATCCAATGGTTACACAATTGTTTATTCAATATTACTACTATTCATTTTAACTCAATAGATCTTTACCTCACGCCCACTGTAAGTAAGAGACAGTCCTAAGTTTTAGGATGTAGTTCCTGCCCTCAAAAAGTTTTCAGTCTAATGGCGAGACTGCCACAGGGAGATTTACAGTTACTCTATATTATGCATTTTCTATGTGCCAGAATTTTACTAAGTTTGCTTTATGCATTATCTCATTCAATTCTTAAAATTAGCCATGTACCACATTCAAGTTTATGTTCTATAAAATACTGTTTCATGAGTTAATATCTATCCCTCAAGACGAAATGTTTCATGTTCAAATAAATTAGAAAATGAAAGGTTAAAAGAAATCAAGAGAATTCTTTATTGCAGGACATTGTGAAGTCTTTAAAATATTAACTAAATAAAATAAAATACTAACTAGTATGTATTATTAATTTCCTAAAAAGGTATCTAAGCAGACCTATTTCTAAGAGCACAGAACATTTTTTATGCCACCTATTAATATTTTAGAAAGCTAGTTTGAGAAACATTAAATCAGAGAAAAGGGAAAATGTTGTGGGTCCAGAGAAATTTATAAACTAATAGTGGAGAGAATCAGCAGGGGCATGTTACTATTCTAGAGTTTAGCAGACTGGAAAAAAAAGACACAGCTAAAAAGCTGATCAGGAGCTATCTAGACTGGCAAGTCAAAGGAGATAGAAATAGATTTGATAAAGGCAATTAGATTTGATAAAATGGCTTGAAATACATAGTTGCAACATAATCTCTTCAAAAAAATCCATACAATTCAGTATACAAATTAAAAGCAAAGCTTTTTTGATTGAGGTAGAATTGGAATTGGGAAGAAATGCATTAATAAATGAATAAAAATCTTACCAACAAGCCTTCTAAGTTCAAAACCAGAAATTGTTTCTCCATAAAAAAAAAAAAATGAGAGGGTTTGTGATATTATTGGCATGTGACTATATAGTTTGGTTGCATGAAAGACTAGTGGGATGGCTTTCTAATATTATTTCTATGAGAAAAGGTGTCCTAAGTTCTAAACATCTGACTTAAAAATTCTGAAGAACATAAACATTTCAGAAGAAAAAAAATTTCTTTGCTTTAAAGGCTGTACTTTATAAGATCTAATTTGAAGACATGCCCAATCACTCATGAGGCTTCCACCCCATCATGTCATGTGGTGCTCACCCCCTCTTCTAGGTTCTGTTATCTTACAGTCACTGGAATGGGGAGGTAGGGAGAAGGAGCAGGAGGGCTCTTCTGTGAGATAGTGATGTGCTCTTTTGAGGATTCCTACAAGTTGCCACTTTCTGCTATCTTCTAACACAAAGGCCATATGAGGGCAGAAAATCCAGCTGATATTGAGCAAAGATAACTTGGGATAACATATGGTACCAATAAGCACAGGCTTAGCAAAAAGTAAACAGTCAGGCAGACAAGAGTCTGATTAAGGTCTAAGGATTTTTGAAAAAGAGTTTACTGGACCTAAGGTCTGTTTAGAACAGATACATGTTATAATTAAAACTCCAATAACAAAGAAGATTTTATAAAATATATAAAACACCTGTATTTTTTCTATTTAATGGTGAAGATCAAACTATAGGTAGTGATCTCCAAAGTTACATTTTTTAAATAATTTTTTTTTGCATTAAAGAAACCCCAAATTTGGGGACAAAATGATCTATATTCCACCATCTTGCCAGAACCTGTGCTGACATTTGGCATATTCCTTCTGGTCTTTCTAAAAACCTTCTGATAGCTCTGACAAAATGGGATCAAAGAGGCCAGGCTTGGGGTAATAGCTTCCTTCCTCCTCCCAGCTAAGCATTCCTCTGTAATAGTACAATTTCCTCCTTTGAGAGGACAGCTGCCCTCCATGAACAGGCTAGGTGACATACGCTGTATTTGTACCACATTTTCCACACTGTTTTTAACCTTAGCCACTATTATATTAGTACAAGTCTTCTTCCTTTGAAGCAACAGAAACTTATCTTTAACACCGCCTATTTTTCAAAAAATAAATGTCAACAAATGTCGACAAATAGACATCAATTCACAGGCCTCTATTATTAAGAATGGGGGGGTGCAATTAATGTGGCAATTAAAGGTCTTTCTCTTTTTAAAAAAATATTAAAATGGTTTAATTGGGTCATTCAACTATCACAATACCAAACAGTCTCCAAGGCTTAAAGTTTTCTATAAGAATGAATTGTAGAAATGTTTTGCTTTAATAATTTAATTCTAATACACTTAAATAATTCTACTCATTCTCATAAAAATGGAATTGAATAAAAGTAAAAATAGTTCAAAATAAAACTTGATATTGACATGATAAAAATAAAAGCAAAATGTTAGTCTCATTAAAGACACAAGGATGAAGGTCATATTTTGCATTCTTAATCCAAGAGTCTATAATTATAAAATTAATATAAACCAAAATCTCATTGTTAAATGTCATGTATCAATATTTTGGATTTAAAAAAGTATTAACCTAAAAACATGCAAACAGAATTATCCAATAATTAAAAAATAAATGTCGAGGTTTGACTGCTGGTGTACTAGAAATAGGCAATTAAGCAAGAAGCATACATGCTCCAGTCACATCAGGGAAAATGCAATTTCTAAGACCAACCCTCATTAAAAAAAAAAAGACAAACCAATACACGCCCTACTCTAAGACACAGTGACAGAATTATGGGATTTTTTAAATTAAAAGGGATTTGCCACAGAAGCCTCCTGAAAGCTATAATTCAATTTAGTTAATGAAAAGCCATTCCTGTTTTCTGTTCTGAAGAGAATAAAGAGTCCCTCTAATTAATGTCCTAAAAAATTACTAAAACAGAATATATACGCGTGTGTACATATATACATATATGTATACATATCTCAATATATATACATTATTGAAAGAGAAAAACTAAAATCTGAAATGAAAATGTCTTTTATTTATAGGAAATATTTTAAATCAAAATTGAAGTTTTACTTTCAAAACAGCCTAGAAAATGACAACCACAACTTTAATTTATAAACACATTCTTTAATTGTCACATTTATCTTTTTTAAAAAGTGTGTGTGTGTATAAATAGGTATTTATATCTATATACCTTCAGCTAAGAAAGAGCAAAATAGCAAAATGATTACCCACATACCCACCACCTCTATTCAGCATTGCTAACGTCTTGCCATAATGCTCATACTATCTTTTTTCCTGAATCATTTGCTAATCACAGATACCTTTCTCCATTGTTTGCCTCATATAGT
The DNA here is from genome assembly GCA_019455555.1 of Galemys pyrenaicus. Classification (NCBI taxonomy): domain Eukaryota; kingdom Metazoa; phylum Chordata; class Mammalia; order Eulipotyphla; family Talpidae; genus Galemys; species Galemys pyrenaicus. The sequence continues at coordinate 12,053,316 of JAGFMF010012271.1, forward strand.
ACTGCTTTCAGTTAACTATAGCCACGATTTATTTATTTATTTTTTAATATTTCAGTCTTTTATTTTTAATATAAAAAATTTTTAAATTTACATATATTTGACATCAATTGTAATCCCCATGTATTCCCCATCACCACATCACCAGTGCACCATCACCTCAGTCCCACATGCTCCCGTCTGTCCTCCACCCTTCCCCTCTTCCCTCCCCACCAAGTGTCCCCAGTTTGTCCTTGTCTTTTCATTTTTGGTCTTTGTTTCTTTCTTGTTATTATTATTATCATTGTTCTTATTCCTTTCCTTGATCCTTATTTGGCTCCCTTATATTCCTCCTAGGGGAGGAACCATCTGGTATTTTTCTTTTGCCTTCTGACTTACTTT
>JAGFMF010012271.1:12054360-12082676 GCA_019455555.1 Galemys pyrenaicus
TTCAGGTCTTATGTCTAAGTCCTTAATCCATTTTGAGTTGATTTTTGTGCATGGTGAAAGGCAGTATTCTAGTTTCATTCTTTTTCATGTAGCAGTCCAATTTGCCCAGCACCACTTACTGAACAAGCTGTCTTTATTCCATTGCATATTCTTTGCTCCTTTGTCAAAGATTAATTGTTCATAAGTTTGTGGGTTTGTTTCTGGGTTTTCTATTCTATTCCATTGGTCTATGTGTCAGTTTTTGTTCCAATACCATGCAGTTTTTATGATTGTGGCTTTGTAGTAAAATTTGAAGTCTGGAAGTGTGATCCCTCCACTTCCCTTTTTTTCAGTTAGGAGAACTTTATAGGCACATGACTTAAATATCAGTGATTGCCAAGTTTTTTAAACAGACCTTTCAGGATGTCACTCTTCTAATCCAGATTCTACAATGACTTTCCGCTAATCCAAATTATAAATTTTTCAAGCTTTCTTCTAATCTTCTGCAGGGTATATACAGATGCTCAGGCTTTTATACCACTGGCCTCTGTGGTTATCACCTGTGAACTTCAATCACCTGTTGTCCACCTGCACTTGGGAGCGTGGGTCCGGGGCATGCATTCCTGATAGTGGATACCTAGCATATGGTGCAGGCACACCCATGCCTAGGAGGTCAGGGATGTAAGAGCAGCGTAACCCAGAGATGACGCAGTGCAGTGGAGAGATGGTAAGAGGGAGCCCAGAGAGAGTAAAGATTCTCCCCAACCCCTCTGCCTGCCCTGCACCTGGTTGCCTCACTACAAATGATGCAGAAAGATCATTAAAAGCCTGGAGAAGTCACTGAGGGCTCCAGGACTCTTCTTTGCCTGTCTCCGGAATCAGTAGAGAACCTGCCCCATGCCTTGCTGGTGCTACACCTTCCCTTCCCCCAAACTTCTATTACTTTTACTTTTTATAAGGAACACCTATATTTACCTTGAATATAATTTTTGCCTGAAATGTTTAGTGCTCCTTCCTGCTGACCTAAATCCCAAACATCTTTTAAGGTTTCAATCCCATCTCAACTCTCAGTTAAGACTTTCTTCTCTGACAATTCCAAGACATCTTGATTTTTCCAATCATTTAAAGGTCTACTATTCTAGTCAGAACTGGAAACTTTAGCACTTACGTCTCTCTACATCATTTCATGTGCATACTTATGAAATGGCCAGACTGTAAACTTCTTGTACCCATCTGGCATAGCAGCTAGTTCAAACTTTTTATTCACTGGCTAGCAAGTAATAACTTCCTAATTATACCATGATTTTTTAATCAGAAAAAAATACAAATTTTTATTTCTCTCACAGTACCACTTCAGTACTATCAATACTATCAAATGGTGACCAACCCACTATTTAGCAAACATCACAAGTTTTTGGATTAGCTCAAGATATAAGATATCCTGAAGCACAGAGGCAAGCAGCCGGTGGGTGGTGGGCTCCTCCTCTGTAAGGTCAAGCAGAGTTAAAGCTGGGGAGCTGAAATTTTATGGAGGTACAGAGAGCATAAGTGAGAAGAGAATGCACTTGGTGGAGAGAAGACAATGCAAGAGATGCACGGAGAAGCGAGGTAGGAAGAAACTGCCTCTAAAAGAGGTAGCTGGCAGTATTTCCATCACCATTATCACCATCTTAGGCCACAACAATGGACTTCTTGTTATCCTGCTTTTACTCCTACCCCACTACAATAATTTTTTTTTATTCAATACCCAGAATGCCCTAAAATATAAGAGAAAGCATATCTTCTTACTTAAAAGTCCACTGTTTCTATCTGCACACGGATAAAAATCCACAGTCTTTCCACTAGGTCACCTGGTCTTGACCTAGTCCCTTGCTCACTAGGCTGCAATCATGAGGACATTCTGTACCTTCTGACTTTAGGGCCTCTGCACTTCCTGGTCCCCAACCAATCTTTCCTAAAGTCAGTACCTTCACAGTCTTCAGGTCTTGGTTCTGAACTTAACCTTCTCGATGAGGCCTCTCTAGTCATCACTATGGAAAGGACCATTGCCCTCTACTCAAAATTCTGCCATCATCTGCTTTCCTTCACAATATACTCTGAGAAATCATCTTATTCATCTGTTTATTGTCTATCTCTCCTCCACTGGAATGAAAACTTCTTGATAAAGGCATCCCTGAACTTAGAACAGTGCCTAACATATAGTAAGCAGTCAGTAAATGTTTTTTGAACAAACCTTTGTACTACATTTTACTTTTTAAAACCCACATTTATAATATATATTTTATAAAAAGCCTCTTTGACATTATTCTACGTTCTTCTAGATGTGGCACAAGGTGAAATGTATGACTAATGAAAGTTCACTTCAATCCATGGATATAAGACAGACCTTTAGCAGCATACCAGAATAGACTGATATTTGGTCTAATCACCAACCTCACTCTTTCTTCAGAGTGGGCCAAGAGAATCTGCTTCTTATTACTTTCTTCCAGATAGGCATTTGCTTTTTCTAACTTAAAATTCATTACATTCTTTCTCAGGATTCTAGACTATTACATAATTCCTTAAATGTCAACTTTTGAGACCTACGTCTTCATGTTACATTTTTCTTCTTTTGTACTATTACAAAATATCTTAAATAGAAACAGAGTTACTCTCCAGAACCACCACACACAGATCCTGCCATTGCAGCATAGAGTTCTGATCCATTCTCCAAAGGGAACACTAGAGGCAGGGGTGTGGGAGGGATGGTCAGGGTGGGTTCTGAAAAAGTACACCAGCATAGGAAGTACAGCAGTATGGTCAAACTTCACAAGAAGTAATAATCATTGAGCAAGCAATTTCACTGCCTCACCTCTATCTCCCAGGCACGAAAATGAAAACCCCTAAGTCAGAACAGATAGGGCTTGTAAAGCAACATGCCAGAGGAGACAGGAGTATTCAATCTTGGACAGGGTAAGGAGAAGGGAAAGAGGACTGTCTGTGCAGGAATACAATCCAGGCCTTTACTGAAATACAATTTAATATTGTGTTCTCAAATTTTGTTTAGGATTGAGGAACATTTTCCATACTTCCTACAAATCTACAGTGGAAGCTTTTGTCTATTGTATTACTCAATGTCATTTATGTAAGGAACCAGGCAATATGTGCTTCCTAAATTTTAGTACAAGGGACAAATCTCACTTTTAGATCTAATTGGGATTTTTAAAAATCAAACAGTGCCAACTCTATGTTGTCCTGGACTTTGAGAGCTGGAAGGGTCTTTAGAAATCATCTAGCCCAGACTCTTTTAAGTATGTATGGTGTTGTGAAGAAAGAGTTCTCTAGGCAAACACGTTTCTTTCCTCTTGTAGTATTTTTATGGAGAAATAAATCATGTCAAATTAATTAAACAAGACTGTAATGGCTCTAATGCCTTAGTAGTCAACCTAAATAAACCAAAATTTAGCCATGTAATACTTTGAGGTCAAGAAAATCAAAACCAAGGGACAACTAATGACAACAAGCCACCCAGGATATCCCAAATAAGACAACTGCTTTAGCTATAACCAAATAATTTGCCTTGCTCCCTCTTTCCTAGCTCCTGTCACTTTCCATTTGGTGCTGCCCCATTCAAACTATTTTTTGCTCAAATAATTACTTTATTTTTAAGTCAAGGCATAATTGATATAAACCATATTAGTCGAGGTGTACAACATGATTAGGCATTTGTATATAATGTGATGACCACAATATGAGTAGTTGACATCAGTCACCATACATAGCTACAATTTTTTTCTTGTGATGAGAATATTTAACTTTCAAATATAAAACAAGTATTATTAACTATCGTCTCCATATTATATACTAGATTGCCTCAAACTCTTAAAAAGTTTTAATGTGTTTTGATTTATCTTTTTAAAAATCACATACCACAAAATTCATCCTTCTAGTGTGTACAATTCAGTTGTTTTTAGCCTATTCATATTCTTGTGCAATCATCACCACTATCAACTTTTAGAACATTTTCATCACCCCTAAAGGAAATATCATTAGCAGTCATTTTCCCATTTCCCTAGCAGACAGAGGAATCTTGGACCCTTTATTGTAAATCTAACCTACCTTGTAATTTTTTTTTAAGATTTGTTTATTTATGCATAAAAGAACTGGGGTATAGGACAGAGGCCTGGTGGGAGGGAGGTGACAGGATTCACCAGAGACAGAGTGGGGAACAGAACAGGCAGATCTACTGAAATACACTACTGAGGGGAGCAGTGGGCAAGGCAGGAGAGGTCTGCTGCGCCACGTGGGTGAGCTCCCTGGCCAGCAGCAGGGATCGAACTCACCACATGGGTCAGCTCACTGGCCAGCGGCAGGGATCGAACTCGTGCTGCAATGGTTGTGGTTTGCTTCACAGTCGTTGCTTAACCCATTGCCCACCAGGGAGGCCCCCTACCTTGTGAGTTTATTAGGGAGGGACAGAATAGTCCTTGAGTACTATGCTAAGTGATAAAGGCCAGCCAGAGAAGTTAAAATACAGATACTGTAAGATTTCACTGAGATGTGGAAAATAAAGAAAATGAACAAACAAAGCAAAGCCATACTTTTAGATTATAAGAGCAAAAGGGCTAAGAACAGAAGGGAAGAGGGGAGGAGAGCAAAATGCATAAAAGTTATGTTGGAGAACAGGAACTTGAGACTTTGATGGCAATCATAATGTAGTTATATACAGAAGTTGATTTATACTTGAAACATAAAATGTTGTAAAAATGTCACTTCAATAAGTTTTTTTTAAAAAAATAAATGAATAGTGTCAAGACTCGAGAGGGATACAATGTGCAGTGCTTCTGAAACTTACTAAATAGATAATAATTCAGTGTTCACTATATGCTATTCTAATATATCTATTACCTTAATTCTCACAATTAAATGCATGAGAAGAGACTATATATAATAAATGTGGATATGAAAGTACAAAAAGATCTAAGGCTAAATAACCCGTTCAAGTATTCTTAACTATTGCTCTCTACTTGCCCTCAGAAGTGACAAGTTGTGGAATGAGAATGGACAACTAGCATTCTTTAAAGAAAAAAAAATTATTTATGCATGCAAGAACTGGGGTCCAGGCCAGATATGGGGGTGTGTGTGTGAGAGAGGATTCACCAGAGGCAGACTGGGGAACAGAACAGGCAGATGTACTGAAACACACTGCTGAGGGGAGCAGTGGGGGAGACAGGAGAGGTCTGCTGCACCATGTGGGTCAGTTCCCTGGCCGGGGATTGAACTCATGCTGCAGTGACTGCCCACAGCTTAACAGTGCGGTGCCTTAACCTACCTGGTGGCACACCAGGGAGACCCCCCCAACTAGTATTCTATGGACCATAATGTTGGATGTGCTTTAGTTTAATCTCTTAAACTTAGGGAGAAAAGTGAGGCCCAGAGAAGTAAGCTGATACAGCCAAGAATACACAGCATAACATTCTTCCTTTCCTTTGATTTCCTGTCTAGTTGACAGCTAAATTTAGAGCCCAGTTACAATTAACCATCTCTTCCCAGGTTCCTGACACAATTCTCCTCCTTCTTTAAGTAGATTGTCTTTCTTTAAAGAATCCTTAATATTATCAGCTACTTTACAACTTTGTTGGGATTTTGCTCTCTCTAGGTGTCTCTAAATAGTGCACTTCACCTCTTAGCGTTTATAAACCCAGTCATGCTTTATCGTCTAGTGCAGTTGGGGGATGGCTCAATTTTCTTCCCACCCTAGGTGGACAACCTATCTCTACCCTTCATCTCCACTGATACATCTGCCTTGAACTCGAAGTACCTGTGTCCTGTCCTACTCCATCACCTAGCCAGAGAGCTCCTGGAGGGCAAATGTCGGTAGCAACTCCTCCGTAGGCTCAGCACGTGGGACGCAATCGACTGGCACTGAACAGTTTCCTCTACACTCTTGGTTTAATTACTTGGAAGCAAGGATGAAACACTCCTCAAACCTGCAGCTCCCAGACAGCAGGGTTTATTTTAATCTATCTCCCACCAGAGCTCAGCGCGGCCTCGACCTCCCAGTGCACCCACAGCGAATGGCATAAGTGGATCTGGACCCTTTCTCTTCTGAGACTTGAACTGGGCAGGCTGTGGGGGGCCCATCACCGCCCGCCGCCCGGGTCGGCCTTTTTGAACCGAGAGTCAAGTTACAACTGGCCCGAGTGGCGGTAAAGCAGCCGCATCGCCGAAATCTCATCCAACCTTCGCAACGATCCTGGGCACAGGCTTTTCACCCTTTTCTGACTGACACGCGAGCGAGCGAAGTGGGTTAAGGGTCGAGTCGGGGGCCACGACTGATGCTTGGGACAGCAAGGCCTCGAACCCGGGTCACCGCTCCCGGCCAGCACATCTGCCCGGCGGGGAGAAAGAGGGCAGAGAGGGGTCTCCTCGCGCGTTTCGCTGTGGCACCACCTCCTCCCTGCTGAGAACTCTGGCCCCCGGGTCACCAGTCGTGGACCGGGTCTGGGGGTCGCGCGTACCCCTGGCCCCTGCCCCGCGCCATCTTGAAGCGCTAAGGCGGCCGCTCCGGACCTCCCAGAACCCCTGCTCTCGCAGTTACTCACCCGCGCTGCCCGGGGCCAGGCCCCCTGACACCTCCGCAACCCGTGCCGCGGCCAGCAGAAGCAGCAGCGTGCGGAGAAGGGAGGCCTGGACGGCCGCCATGTCCGGGCCGGGCGGGTCCGGAGCCGCGGGATGCTCGGACCCAGCCTGGCCGCCACCGCAGCTCGCGGAGGCCCCGCCCTAGCGCCCTGGCTCTTCGGTGATTGGCTGCGGCCGCTCAAGCCCCGCCCCTCAGCCACTCCGTGCTTCCAAAATCTCCGGGGGGCGGGAACTACCTCGGACCCGCTCTTTGTTACGGCCCAGCTGTGTGTCGGCTTTTGCAGCTGGGTGGGTAAGCCAGCGTCCTCGGACGCCGAGGTTAAGGGGTGTCAGGGCTGCGAGGGCCGGTGGAGCGCCTCTCCCACCTTCCAGGTTCGCAGAAGGGGTCACTAGCGGCTCCGAGAGGAGACTGACCTGCCCAAGATCACACTGAAAGACGCCTGTCAACGAGGGCACAGTCTAAGACTGAACCAAGGGGACTGTAACCTTCAAAATGGGTCGATGATCTTCTTAATATCCTTTCTTCCAGAGTTGCTTCACCCGTCCTCCCCCCCAAAGAAGGCATGTCACACGGGGCCACTCTCCTAAAAGCCTCCCCTAAACGGTAACGGGCTCTGCAGCGGACACGGCCCGGTGACAGGGAGCGCAGCGCGGATTCGCCGCCAAAGTTCTTTGGCACGTGTAGCCTTCAAGTGCCTTTGATGTACTACTTTGCTCCTTCCCCTCAGGAAGGGGGAGGGAAGGAATACTTGTGTATCTAGATATGGGGACAGCAAGATACAAGGCTCTAAATAAGGACCTTGAAAATCAGACTGAGTTTAGACTTTAAGACTATTTGGAGGTGAATCTGCACTCACGCCTTACGCCCGCGGCTGCTGTGATACTTCCGCAGGATGTTTGTGATGGTCCACCAGCTGTCAAGACGCCGTTTCTCTTCCTGAATTAGTACCTTTCCCCGCTCTTCACCCTATTTAAACAGCATAACCACAGTTTAATTTTTAAAGTTCTTTAATATCCAGAGTCTAAGTTTCCCTTTTTGGCTTATAATTTCTCCTTGCCGCTTTTCCAGGTCCAAAGTTCACTCACTGAAGTTGGTTTGCATGCCTTTTACAACTCTTTGTATCTATGCCCCTATATACATGCCCTTATACAAGGGTATGGTCCCCCTCCTAAGTAATGACTGTCACTGCAGCAGAAAAATTATAACTATAAAAACAACCCTTAAATAAAGTACAATATATGTACTTACATTTTTTCAGTATACACTGGAAATGGCAGAAGAATCATTAAATGTAAATCAACAAAAATTGTTCAATCTAAAGAACAACAGAGAAATATTGAAGAAAATGAAAAAATTATTAGTGATTTGTGAGACAGTATGGTGAGATTTTATGTGTGTGTAACTGGAGCCCCAGCAAGAAAGGAGAAACAATGGAACAGGAAGGAATTGAAAGAATAATAACTAAAGTTTTCCAGATTTGATGAAAAACATCAACTTTTAGATCCAGAAATTTTAGTGTATCACAAACAGCATAAATACAAAGACAACTTCAACATAGACAGGCACACAATAGCCAAACTGCTGGAAATTAAAGGTAAAGACAAAATCTTGAAATGAGTTGGAGAAAAGTGATAGACTAAATCATAGAAATGAAAAAAAAAGGTAAAGTTGAGGGCTTACATTTTATCAGAAACTATGGAGGCCACTGTTATTTCTGCTGCTACCATATAGTCCAAACCATATCATCTCTTGCTTGGAATATTGCAGTAACTTCTAAACTGGTTTTCTTTCTTTCCCCTTTACTGCCTACAATTGATTTTCAACAAAATTACAGTGATATTTTAAAAATGTAACTTAGTTTATGTCATTCTTCAAACTCTACAAAGTCTTCCCATCTTCCCATCTTAAATAAAAAAGATTCATTCCAATGGTTCTCAGGTCATTTATTCTCATCTCTCTGGCAGATGACCTATTATCTATCTATTTCAGTGGTTTGCTCTATGTTGTTCCTTCATTGTTCGTGTACTTCCTGCCTCAATCCCTTGCACTTTCTGTCTCTTCTCCCGGGTCTTCTCTCTCTTCCTTTTTGGAGTCTTAACTCAAATGGCCTTCTTCCATTGCTCTTCTTGTTTCTTCCTGTTCCATGAGGCAGAGATAATTTTTACCATTGTTTCTAATTGTTTTCTGTAACAGAGTCTGAATGTCTTTGCGATCTCTTTTTGATCAAGAACATGGCAGGTTTTGTTGATATTCATTTACTAGGAGCCCATACATTGTTTTCTGGATTTTATCCACAGTAAATTTCTGAAGTTAGTCTTTTGCGTACAACATTTTTCTGGGTTTGTTCAGCCTAAACACATTTTATTATAATGGATTTACCTATCTTTAAGATAGGCCCATTTTGAGTTCTTTAAGACTTTACAGTATCTGGTTTCATGCGTATATAGTGGGCCAATTTCTGGAAATATTAATCAAAATTTTCTTACTCTCAATAATTACTTCATTAGAACTAAAAGATGAAGGTAAGGCATGCATTTCTTCAGGGTAATTGTTAAAATAGAAAAGTGAACAATAAATAAAATACTTGCTTTTTTATCTTAAAAATAGACATTTGAATTTCCAGACAGACAGTGACTCTAAGAGAATAAACCTTCAAGATACTAGAACCTAGTTAGAAAGGCTAAAGGCATAACATATTTGTGTGAATGACAGGCTTGGTAGAATATTGTGTTCAGTCATACATAGTCCTTCTGTTCTCATTAGTCCGCAACAGTCTGACTCATTCTGATGGAAGAAAGTAGAACGACCAGAAGAGAAGGGTTCCTTTTGGGATGGAGGCAGTAGAGTGGGAAACAGAATCCCAGACAGGTGTGAGAATAAGAAATAAGAGGGGATGTGAGTGTAGAAGTCAGGGAAGTGACACCCCTCACAATCCCCCTTCATAATTCTCAGCATGGTGTGAGTTTAGAGATGACTGCAAGTATGTCCTATGTCCTATTGCTTACTTCCCATTCAGAGTGTCACAGAAGAACTGGTGAGTATTTTCTATTCTCTTCAAGAAGCCAAAACAAGAGTTGGAGACAGCTAAGACCCCAAAGAGGTCCTAGGATCAGAATAAGAGGGTTATAGCTATTACTAGATACTACATGAGAATGCAGGTGTCAGCAGATATCAAAGATGACAACTGAGGACCAGATATTCTACCTTTCTCTCCAGCTCCAACTTGTAGGTTTGACTCTAGACATTCCTCTCAAAACTTTGGAGGCGGTATGGGTGTGGGAGAGCCTTTGACTAAACTGAGATCCCACTGAACTTACTGAGATGAAGTTTTCTTGATTCAGCAGGAAGGGAACTTGCAGAGAAAACAATGCATCAACAGTTTGTGTAGCTCTTCTAGAAGTTGTTGTTTGGAAGCAACTGTCCAACCAAGGATATTTTCCACCTGCCAACATGCTCACTGTTATTAAAATAACTGAGAGTATGGCCTTGGAGAACTAAGGATTCCTGTGCCTTGGATCAGAATCTGTGTATCTGCCATCCCCATTGGCCTCCATAGTGGAATCTCAGAGAAAGATGAGAAGTGCTACCCCAAAGCATCCAGCATAAACATGCTATAACATTCATCATTGCAACTCTCAACCTGTGATACTGGTACAGCATCCCACCAACCTCCATGGAACCCTCTAAAGACATGAGTCTGTTAGTATGAAATGGTCCCCATTATCTACTCTCCTTGCTGGTGTGTTACAGTAATTTTCAAATTAAATATATTATTTTTTAGCAGTGGACTCTATCCAATGAAATCTTACAATATCCTGCTATATAAAGCAGGGCAGAAAGCTATATTTCATTGCTAATTTATTTTATAACAAATTTTATAACAATTACTTGGTTCACAGATAATGAATGAGAGTTCAAAGATAATGAATGCAATTTTGATGAACACAAAAAGTTGAGATCTGGAACTATGACTGATAATTGCGGTAACCCCCGTTTCAGCTTCTAATTTCCATATTTTGTTCTGGTTGCCTGCTATAGAGAAAATTTTGATTCATACAGATTCATAGTTTGCAAAGGGTCCTGGTCTTTGAAATAGCTCACCTTGCAATCTCAGAGTACTCTTCATTTAAATTAAGATGGTACCCTGAAAAAGAAGTACTGGTTATAGTTTTAATGTTGATTCATGAAAATGTATGCCCATAGTGACACCTGCACATGGTATTTATAGCAGCTTTATTTATAGCTGCCAAAAACTTGTAAGCAACTAAGATGTCCTTCAGGAGGTAAGTGGTAAATCCAGACAGTAGGATATTACTTAGCACTAAAAAGAAATGAGCTATTAAACCAAGAAAAGATATGGAATAAAATTAAAAGCAATTTACTAAGTGAAAAAGTCAATCTGAGAGATTATATACTGCATGACTCTTAACTAAATAGCACTCTGGAAAAGACAAACTTATGGCAACAGTAAAAAGATTATGGGGGAGAGAAGGATGAAGAAGCAGAGCACAGAAGATGTTTAGGACAGTGAAACTATTCTGTATAATATTATAATGACAAATACATGTCATTTTTCATTTGTCCAGACACATAGAATGTATAACACCAATAGTGAACCCCAATGTAAACTATGAACTCTGTACTAATGATGCGTCCATGCAGGTTCATTCATGATAATGCAGGTGCCATTTTATAGTGATGTTGGGGATGGTGGGGCAGTGTGTGTGGAAATGGGTGAGAGAGGCAGTGTTGAGAACTCTGTACTTTCTGCTCCATTTTGCTGTGAACCTAAAACTACTCTAAAAAAACAGTCTATTAATTATGAAAATTCCAGTTAGACATTAAAAATCAGAAAAAATATCGATTCACTAATAAGACTAAATAACTGCTCAAATTCCATATAATCAATGTAAAGTCAGAGAAGCAGTATACCCAATTCATGGTTAGTCCTGTAACTCTTTCAATGGTGGCATTATCACTCACTGGGGGCCCTATGCATGGTCACTTGCCATTGTACAATTGGCGGTGACACTCTGATGAGAACATGCACCAAGCAGATGATTCTGAGCCTCACCCGACTCTAAATTGAGAACAGTGCACATGGGAACTCCTGGTACAGTGTTATATGAGCAGATGTGCACAGACTTGGATTAAAGTAAAGATCAGCTCAGAACTACACTTCTTTCTAATTGAGGACACATTTTAAAAAGATGAAATAAATGCACAGAGATGGCAGAAAGAGTTATATTCCAAGATTCTACAAAAGGGTGTCATTCAAAAGCAGGCATGGTCATATGGCAGCCACCCCATGTGTCAGAAAGCGAAGTGTAAGAAGCTTGCTTGTCTATTGTCTTACTACACATTCAAAACCACTTACACTCTCTATATATATTTTAAAGAAACTCAAATTAAATACTTGTGGAAACTGACAAACCTCCACTTGGGAGAAACTTGATTCTTGCTTGATCAGAGTATATTATTCAAGAATTTTGCACAATGTATGTTTGAACATGTCTATTATAATGCTGATGCCCTTTCTCCTGCAAAATAATGAAGCATGCACTGTTCCACAGATGGACTAAATGTGACATGTTCTCTCTCTCTCCGCCTTTTGTATTCATGATGGTGGTTTCTATTTAATTCTAATCTTTCTGAAGTTTATGGGGGTGTGTGTGGTGTTATGTGTGGATCAAAAGCAAACGTTCATTCAATTAAGTGTTACTGCACCACTATTTATTAAAAAGTGATTTCTTCTTCATGTTGTTGATTTTGATCTGGCAATTGTATTAAATACTTATTGTTGGGATTAATTTTCTGGTAACTTTGATACCATTGATTTTACAAAACTTGAGACGAACAATGGTGTATAGTTCAGTAATTGTTACTTTGTAGTAAGTTCAATTCCAGTAGGAAGAATCTAACACTGCTATCTTCAAAAGATCCCTGATTTGTTCAATTGTTCTTCACTAGCAATTTCTGGAGTTTGTAGTCTTTTGAGGGATTTAAAACACTAAATAACTTTGTTTCTATGCCCAGGTTTCCTCTTGGTCTTACCTCAGACATAGTGAAATTTGTATCTTTGAGGGTAGCATACAAAAAGATGCCTATTAAAGAAGTTCTCCTGTTTGTTACAATTTGAGAGCCTCCACCTTAGACATTAAGGTCATTTTATTTTTATATACCTTGTTTATTTTTTTACTTAATTTTTAAAATTGAGGTAACATTTGTTTACAGTACTGCATATGATTTAGGCTCACACTTCCTCAGAGGTAAGTCACCACACCACACCTACACCCATAGTCCTTTACTGTAGACCACTGGGCCTCCTCACCTCTTTGCTCTCACCTGGACTCTACCTCCTCCTCTGGTAGCCTCAGTTCTGTGGTCATATTTCTAGGATTTGTTTTAGCTTAGTTTTGTCAGTTTCTTTGTTTTGTTTCTCTGTATTCCACATATAAATGAAATTATCTGGCATTTGATTTAGTTCACTTAACATAATCCTCTCCAGTTCTATCCATGTTGTTACAAATGGCAAGAACTCCTCTTTTTTATAGCTGAGTAGTATTTCATTATGTATATATACCACATCTTCTTAATACACCCCTTTGTTGTTGGGCACTTAGGTTGTTTCCATACCTTAGGTATTGTAAGTAGTACTGCAATGAACACCAGAGTGTATCTAGCCCTTTGAATTAGTGTTTTGGTATTCTTTGGGTAGGTATACAGGGATGGATTTGCTGGATCATATAGCAGATCTTTTGTAATATTTTTGAGAAACAATAAAACCCCACAAGGGCTAGCCTCGTCTATTTTCCCCAGCAGCAGTGTATGAAGGTTACTAAGGTCATTTAATTCTACCTCTTCTCCCAACTGCCTGGTCCATCATTCTGTCTTCCTTTATTTCACAGAATGTTTTTTTTCCTTACTCTATCATGTCTGAGTTATGTTTGTTTCCAATTATTTTATAGTCATTATAAATGTAAATATTATATCTGTTCTGTTTTCTTGTTTTTATTTTTGCTTTATATTGGTGGTACATAAGAATACAATTGATTTTTGAGAAGATATTTCTATCTCATTAACTTTGCTGAGCTCGTATTACTGCTAATAGCTTTCTGGTTTATTTTTTAAGATAAAACCTCAATAATTATGTTTTCCATAAAACTTGACATGTGCTTCTTCTTCTGTTATATTTATGCCTCTTATTTCACAATCACATTTTTACATCTATTTGACTTGACTACATTTCAGGGCTATTAGAAATAGGGATGACTGGCTTCTACATTACATGGAAGTCGCCGCTCTGCTAATGAGCAAAAAACTGAACAGACTGGTAAATCACCAATTCATCTTATACTGTGGGAGAAATGAGGTCACAGGGCAAAATGCTGCCCTCTTGATTCCAGTGATCAGATTGTGTTGCTGATGTGGAAACCTCAGCACAGAACAGGTGATTTCTTGCAGTGTAGGCATCACCTGGGAACTTAACATGGATGTAGACTCCCAGAGTCTACAGGTGGTTCTCAGACTCACTGAACCAAATCTGCATCTTCATGACATCTCAGGAGATGCATAATACATTCAAGTTCGAGAAACACCTATCTCAGGAGCTTGCAGAATTGTCCACCAGAGGGCAGGTTTGAAGCAGGCACAGGTAGCCAGAGCCACAGTCACTCATCTCCTTCACCTTTGGCCTGTACCCCAGTTCTTGTATGCATAAATAGATAAACCTTAAAAAAAAATATAACAGAAGAAGTGGCATTTATCTGGAGCTTATTTAGAAGTTTGGAACTGTTGCTCATGAACTATGTGAGGAGCAGTGGCTGAGTGGGGGGAGAGGGCCCAGAGAAGACCCCGCATCAGTGAGTGACAGGTTGTGGGGTGTAAGCCATCAATTCTTCCTCTCCAGGCATTTCCCAGGTGTTTTCACAGGCATTGTCTGGTGAGACGGACAGGGTGACACACTGTCATTTTACAGACCAGGACGTTCAGGTCCTCAGATTGAAAGAAACGTGGCTTAGTGTTAAGCAGTGGCAAATGGTATTGGATGCAGAATTGGAAGGCAGGTTTCAGTTATGGGCTGCAAGCATCTCCGTAGGGACAGGGAAGGGAGGCTCAGCCCCAGTCTACGAGGATATGAGTGGTCTGCCTCTCCCTTGCCCACCCTCCTCACTCAGGTGCTCTTTGAACAGTTATTTTGTTTTCTTTGGGAGTGCTAAAAACAGTTGTTTTAATAATTCAGTGAAGAATGTTAACGGGCTTTGCTCAATATGCAGGGTCCTAAACTGCAAGGGAACAAAATATCAGTCTTAATTGGGAACAAATAGGACCAGTCTTGGGCTCCTGAGGATCTCCTGGGAATCTTGATGGGCTCTAAGGCCATGGCCAGTACCAGCTATAAGCCACTGCCACTTCAATTAATTTTTCTCCCAACCTATTTAATTTTCCATTTTAATTATAAGAACAAAGATTCACTTGTGGGAGGAAGGAGGGAATGAGTTGAGGGCAGAAAGAGCACAAGGGACTGAGGTGAAATGGTGGTGGGAAATCCATGGGGACCACAATTGATGTCAAATATCTATAAATAAAGAAAAGATTCACTTGTGCACACTTGAGAAAATTTTTCCTTTTTTTCTAAGTAAGAATTCATTTGGAAGACTTGGTTTTTCTCTGGCTTTCAGCATGCTATTGGGGTTCCAGATCAGTGGAATTGGAGATAATATCACCAACATGGCGGCAAAGAGACACCAGGATTAAATTCTCCAATAAAAACAACTGCTAGGGAGAAATAACAACGAGTTCCTGGCAGGACCCAGACGTGTTGGACAAAGTTGGTGCTCCAACAGAAACAGAGGAAAGTGAGAGCTACCGGGGGAGGGAGGCTCTAGAGAGTATCATGGATCTGGAATCCTCCCACCCCCCACCCACAAACCCAGTCCACTTCACCCAGAAAAAGAAGGGGGGGAAATTTGGAGGCCACAGGAGAATCCTGAGACATCTGGGAACTCTGGAAGGTGACAGAGGACCCTGGGAAGACTACCCTATCCAGCCCCCCAGTGCTCCCCAGCAGACCAGACCAAACAGCAATGACTGGCTCACGGGACCCAGCAGAAGGCTGAGAAGCAATTCTCCCCCAACCCCTGTGTGCGTGTGTGTGTGTGTGTGTGTGTTTACTGGTCATTTGGTTGTCTGTTGTGCCTTTCTTTAGTACCTTCGTTTTCAGTTTCCTCTAGTTTTCTCCTTTCTCCCCTATAACATTATTACTATTTTCTACTCTCTTTCTTTTACTTTTTCTCCTCCTCTTTCTTCTTCCCCATATCTTGCCCCTTTTTTTCTTCTCCTACCTTTGTTTATTTTACATTTCCATATCATCCTCTTCTTTGCTCTTATCTCTTCTTTCACTCCTTAGTCTCTGTATTTTTCCAAGACATACCTAGAGGGCCCTAACAGCTCAACAGTGGTTTACATCCCACCTGACCTGCAAGCACCTCTAGTGGACTTGGCCTCAGATGTGTCCGGAGGTGCAGCACTCCACACACAAGACTCTTGACTACCACAGCCTGAGATGTTAGATCTCATCCTACACGATGGGGGCTGAAAAGGAAGGGACTCCTGGAGCAAATCACAGTCAAAACAATATCTACCACAATAAAGGGCTGTCTAGGTGTGCATCCAAATGGGTGTGCACGACCCCCCCAACTCCCAAGTCCAGTAGCCCCCAGTGCCCTGGGAAGAGTGTCAGGAAGTACCTGAAGACCCCGGAGAGGGAAAATACAAGAGCCCCCACTTACATCTCTACCCACAGCCACAGCAGCTCAGACAGCGGGCAGACACATCCACGCCTCCACAAGAGAACTCAGAAGTCACGCCCACCAGCACCAGTGGGAACGAGGCACTACGAACATAACAAAACCAAAGGTAAGTAAAAGGAAGAAAGAAAAATACAAATTATTAAAATGGCCTTTCTGAAAACAAAACACCACCGAAAGAAAGTCAACCTCCAGAACCCAATAATATGAACACAGAATATCTTTACCTGGCAGAAAAAGAATTCAGAATTGCCATAATGAATACACTTTAAGAGTTAAGTGAAAACATAGAGAGGGAAAAAAATATATAAACAATGAACTGAGGACTGAGAATTGATCCATAAATAAGAAACTGAAGGAAGTAGAGGACATCCAAAGATAAGTAGAGGAGCTCAAGAATTCTGAGAAAAGCCAAAAATAAAATAGAAGAAATGGAACAAATTCAGAAATGCCCAGTCCATCAGTTATAGGAGCCCAACCTTACAAGGTGCCTTTCAAATCAATCAAGTACAGAAAGCCTGATCCTGCTGGGAAAACGCTGTTCCTTCAGCTGCTGTAGGTGTTTTATTTCTACAGCCTGGGTTATCACAGGTGCAGCTGTCATTATCCCACTGTGGAAGTGTTCAGCCACTCACATCCTGCCTGTGGGTGCTCAAGCAACCATCGCCTTCCACAAAGAGTTTGGATGTGGGGTCATTTTCCTAGAATGCCCATTTTGAAACAAAGAGAGGCTGTTTCATTCAGTGACTTAGGATTTCAAGAGAGGGTTTGATATGCAAGGGCAAGGAGATGATTCAGCAGGTTGAGGGCTCAATGCTTCAGCAAATGCTCTGAGGATCACACCCACAGAAGCAGCAATGAATTGGGGCCCTAATACAGATGCTCTGTTTGTAGGCTGAGGAGGACCGCAAGGACCTACCGGCGTACAAGGCCAAAGTGAAGGCCTACATGAGGCAGGTAGAGGAGGCTCTAAGTGTGGACAGTCCCTGGGAGCACCTTGGACCCTCCCCAGCCTGGAGTATCCCCTACACCGATCTGGAGTCCGTTCCTGCATCCAGAGCTTGAGACTCAGTTTGCAGGTTCTAAACCCAGGCCTGACCCCCCTCGTCCCCCCTCTGGCCTGTCGAGCAACCCACCTCCTGTGCCCTTCTTGCCTTACCCCAGGAGGCCCAGCACACTCCAACCCTGCCCTCTGCCTCAGCCCACCTCGCCTTCCCCTATCCCAATTCCCTGACTTACTCCATCCATCTCAGCACATTAGTCCCGACCTTGGGCTGGCCTCACCCATGCACTCACCAACTCAGCTCACACACCAGGCCCTCCCTTAGACACCTCCTCCTAGCCCACATCATCCCCCACATCCATCTCCCTAGTCCCCAGGCCCAGACCCTCCTCCCTCCTTTACTCCCACTGCTCCTTTATGTCTTGGTTGCCCTTGATCAAACAGGCGAGACCAACAAAGAGGAAACAGAATGGGCTGAAACCAGTATTTCCCTAAGTATTTCCCTAAGACTCCAGGTCTGAGTGATGTCAGCAGCAGAGACTGAGCAGAGAAGGAGGTGGGGAGGGGGCACAATGTATTTTTTGGAAAAGAGGTATTTGTGGGATATCTGGGTGACATGAAATTGAACTCCTTGCTTTACTTCAAGGCTTTCTCTGATTTGCTAGAACCTTTTTCATGAACCTTCAGAGTAGGAGAGGTATTCTGGAAGGCAGCATCTCCATTCTTCGTGGACTCACGAATTATTTCACTACACACAGAGCATCCCACAGGAGTAATGTTCTGAGGAACCACATTACAGAGAGCTGGTTGAACTCACCCTCATAGAGCCTCCACCGCCCCCACGGCTGCAGCTGCTAGTATTGTTTTCATCAGCAGGGACACCTCCCACCAGTCCCTGACTGGCGCTCTGGAGCTTGGAGAGCTGAGCCCACCCTGGCCAGCAGCCCCTTCAAAACAGAGCTTGGCCGCCACCTCCTGGCTGAGCAAAGACACGCTTTTCACTAAGCAAGTGAGCTAAAAACATGCTACTCCCACGTGTTGAATGAGACATTCAGAGTCACAGGTGACCCTGAGAATCATGTCATCTGATCAGAACCTGGCTTTGAAGGTAAGAAAATGTGGAGTAATAATGTGATGGAGGCCAAGAGTAGAAAATACATGAAGGAGGCATCACAAGGCCAGAAATTGGAGGTGGGTATAGAAATGACTGACAAGCAAAGTAAGTCAGAGGGCAAAAGAAAAATACCAGATGGTTCCTCCCCTAGGAGGAATATAAGGGAAACAAATAAGGATCCAGGAAAGGAATAAGAACAATAATAATAATAATAACAACAAGAAAGAAACAAAGACCAAAAATGAAAAGACAAGGACAAACTGGGGACACTTGGTGGGGAGGGAAGAGGGGAAGGGTGGAGGGCAGACGGGAGCACAGGGGACTGAGGTGATGGTGCACTGGTGATATGGTGATGGGGAATATGGGGATTACAATTGATGTCAAATATATATAAATAAATTTAAAAAAAGAAAAAAAAGTCACCCACTACAAAAAAAAAAAAAAGAATAAAAACCAAGTCTTGGATAACTCACACAATGATGTTGCACTGAGTAGCCTTTCCATGTTTTTGCACTGAGGTGTTCCAGTTACTCATTCCCTGAGACAACTAATGTCTCAGAATCAGAATGGTATTATTTTACCTGTTGTTTAAGACTAGAAACATGAGTTTGCTACCATTCACTAGTGTGTTGCATTAAAGAATGTTTACTTGGTTAAAAAAAAAAAAAGAAATGACTGACAAAGTCACGAAAGCTCTCTAGAAAAGTAAAGTACCTGGAGGCGCAGGCAGAGGCTCAGACTGGAGGTGGGGATATGGGGGTCGGGGCCCCTGTACAAAAGCCATGGGTTCTTTCTAATCTACCCCTCAAACCAAATGTGGAAAAGATCCCTAGGGGCCAACCCCAGCAATAATTAATGTCACAGCAGTTGACAGTGCCACAGGCATGAGCCCCTCCCAGAGAGGAGATAGGTCAGTGTGGTCTCTGCCTGGCAAGAGGAGCTGCCCTGCCCACCTGTGCCTGTGCAGATGCTTCTCTCCACCCACCTTCAAAGCAGCGGTGGCCCCTACCCTGAGCAGCCGTCTCTGTTAACAAACATGGCCCTTCCAGGGCAGCTCCTTCTGCGTGTGTCTCTGCAAGAATGCTTTACTCCCCTCACTTTCTTGAAAATACACCTGCCCTTTTGGATATAACTACATGTCTCTGCTTGTGGGGAGCCTCTCCTGCGGAGAGTCACTGTGCGCTGAAAGGAGAGTGTGATGGGACTATTCTCAGGGCTCACCCAAGGCCCCCACTCTTTGAAACCAAGAGCTCTCCAAACCCACATCAGTGGGATCTGTAACCATTCCCCTTGGGCTGCTGCTCCTACACCAGGGCGCTCCCAGTCAGATACCCATAAAGGGGGTTGGGGCTAGAACCCTGCAGACTCTCCAGATGGAGGCTGGGACCAGCCCAGAGTCCCTGGTGGTGGCCCTGGTGGCAGGGAGTGGAACTAGCACCAAGATTGCGCTCCACAGGTTTCATTCTCCTCATTCCGGCAGCCTCTGTCAGTGTGGGAGAGAAATGCTGCTCCCAGAGTGGGGGGTTGAGCACCTCCACAAACAGTGCCCTGCTCCGATGTCTCTAGGATGGAGAGGACTCCATGTGAGGCTCCTTGGCCCTTTCCTAGGCCCAAGAAAATCAACCAGGATGCCTAGATCAGGACCGGGTGTTATTTGACTCTTCAGTCCCTGCCACATGCTCTAGGACCTCCTAGAGGGTGGGAACAATCTGTTCCCTGGACTCTGGCTTTGGATGGGCCCAATCAGTGGGGAGGTGGGCTAGAAAAGCCAATGGAGGGAGGAGAGTGGGTCAAGGGTATTTATTGCCTGTGTGCCTCTCTGCAGGCCAACGCCCTATTCACCAATGAGTCTCACTTCTCAGCACCTCTAATAACTGGTCCCCTTGCCCCTGCTTGCACCTGCAGATCTAGAAAAGGGACTGGAAGCCTGGACTGGAATTCCTGGCTTCTGCTGGATTCCTGTGGTCCCCTCTACCTGCCCACACTTTTCTCAAGAGTCACTTCCTCAAGCAGCCTCACATCAACTGAGCTGAGGGTGCCATCTCCTTGCTGCTGGAGCCCTGACTGACAAAGGACCCTCCCTGCACATCCGTGCATGGTCCCAGGCCCTCCTCTCATGCAGGACCAGCTGACCACACAGAGGAGGATACCCCAGTGCAGTGCATGGGCTTCTCCTGCCTGTCACTCCTCCTTGGATTATGAGGCTTTGCAGTTCATCAGGATGAACCACAGGAAATGCCTCCAGTAAAGCCTCAAGAGTCCCTGCAAAAGCCCCAGGGCTGGCTCTTTCATGGCTGTGGAGCCGGGAGGGCCGGACCGGGACCACTGAGTCATGCGTGAGAAGAATGTGGAGCGGGATGGTCCACTGAATCGCGGGTGTACTCCTGTAGCCCACCCAACCCCCAGGCTTTGATAAACGGTGGGGAGGGGAGTGGGAGGGGTTTTCTAGCTCTCTGCTAGATCCAGGTCCTGTCTCAGAAGAGACAGTTTGCAGGGAAAGCCCCAACCGTCCTTGACAAGGCTCACACGTGCGTGCCTTGGCCTGTGCGTGAGTCCTCAGCAGACTTTTGGGATTGGGTGATGGTGCCGCCCACAGGGTCACAGACTGTGGCATGACTGTGAGCCCCAAAGCACACTGACCTCTCAAGGATGCCCCTGGCCTTTCTCTTCTTCCTTCCTTGTCCTCACCTACTTAGCCTCACTTACCCTCACGTCCTCCTTCCCACGAGTTAGACTCCACTGGCAGCCCGAGTCTGAGCTACAGGACCTGTCTCTCTGCTGGCTCTTGGACCTGGCAAGAACCCCACTCCTCACATCCCACTGGGACCCCAGCACCTCAGAGCAGGACGAGAGATGGAAGAGGCCACTGCTCTGAGGCACTGCCCAACCAGGGAGGAGAGTTCAGGGTGGGTTCAGACAAAGCACCTGGACCCAAAGCAGGGCACGGCGGAGATCCAGACCCAGCGCCCGCGCAGCAGCCAATGGCACCATCAGGAGTGGCTTCTTCTGGAAAGCCGGCAGACACCTCCTCTGACAGCAGTGAGTTGATAGAGGCCCTGCCACGCTGGAGCTGTTCTGAGCACTGGGAACAGGACCGTGCAGTAAACAGCAGGTGGGAAGCGTCTTCCTCCCACATACCACAAATGTACCTCAAACGTCAGCCATTCATTGAAGCTACCAGATGCTGTCGCCTCACCTGCTGTCTCCACCCCTCAGCAAACACACTCTTGTATCCAAGCCTCAGATGATCACAAGCCTTTGTTTGCAGGGTGTTTCTCTCCCATGGAAGGGCCA
This sequence comes from Galemys pyrenaicus, assembly GCA_019455555.1. NCBI lineage: Eukaryota > Metazoa > Chordata > Mammalia > Eulipotyphla > Talpidae > Galemys > Galemys pyrenaicus. The sequence goes on from JAGFMF010012271.1 coordinate 12,076,182, forward strand.
ACTCAGGCAGGGTCCAGCTCATTCTTTATCACTGGTCCCCTGTAGCGCAAAGGGCAGCCTAGAGAATATTCCCAGGAGGAATATTCACAAGAGCATGTTTATGATCATAACACAAGTCTTATTCCCTTCTGCATTTTCACTTACCTTTAAAAAAAATAGCAAATGCATGACTTTGTACATTTAATGCACGTAATACAAGAAATTTAATATAGATGTAAAAAAGCATAAATATACTCCAGGTGCTTTAAACCAAAATATCGAATCTTATTAAAATGCTCCTTCAGTTATACGTTTCTTCTTAAGAAAACTTCTACCCTAACGTGAATAGGAATATGGTGTGGATTCATGAATATGAAGTACTAAGAACAGTACCAAGCGATTGAAACACTTCTTAGAGATGTCAGCAATAATTGCTACTACTTTTTCCATCATCATGATCCTCATCACTTTATGATTACAACCAACTGTCCTCTGGATGAATTCATTTTCTGGGAAAAATGTCAATTTAATCAGGATTGCAGAGCTAGATGGAGAAAATGAATGCAAACTAGTAAAAATCAAATTACTACTGAAGAATTGGGGTTTGGAGAGTAGGCCTGGAGTCTGAGGACCCCAGGAGGGCTCTTTCTTGGTCTTGTCTTGGGAGAGAACAAGAGTCAACGTGGATAACAAAGTTAGCGAAAACAAGACATCCACTGACAGGCGGGGAGGGAGAGCAGGAAAGCTCTCCTAGCAGAGTGGGGTTTCTGCTGGGTGCCTGCTGGGGGCAACAGTTGGGTGCCTATATGGGTACAGTGGGCAGGGGGTGGGGGGTTTGGTCCCTGGGTGTCTCCGTGCTGTGTCTCCTGCTGATTGACTGGGTGCTAAGGGTTCCGAGCGTGGGGTTGCACTGCCCTGGCTGGCAGTCCCCCGGGCCCTGCTGTGGTCGAGCATGCTCCACATGGTGCCCCCACCCAGGTCCCAGGAGCCTGGTCAGTGTGACTCCTGCTGGCATTCTCTGCTCAGTGACCTCTGCTCCTGCACAAACCCGCAGTTCTGTGAGAACTCAAGTGCCTGCCGCCTGCCTACAGCCCCATGGGCCCCACAAGCTGGGTACCCCAGCAGCAAGAGTACCTGCGTGCCCCCCCCTCAACCTATGCATGGTCTTGCCAGTCACCCCACAGCCAGAATCAGGTTCAGGGCCATGTCTCACTCCCTAGGGCCCTACCAGATTCCTGTCAGAGCTCGTCAGGAAGGGAAGAGACCTTTCTAGAGTTTTCTCAGTGGGTTTGTACTTTGTCCTGCATTTGGATGGCCTTTGTTTGCTTTGGTTTTTCCTCTAGGTCCTGCTCTGACTACAGCAGGACATTCTTCACCTGTTTGGAGGTGTCAGGACTGAAGAAGAATCTCCTTTTAACCTTTATCCTGCCAGAAAGACACCTGGTTCTGATGAAAGGTAGCTCAAGGCAGGCTGGTCCTGATGGTCCCCACGCCTCACTAACCCCTGCCTGGCACCCATCGTTCCAGGAGCCCCTAACCCGCTCTCCTGGTTCTCAAGTTTTATCTCATTACTCTAGACCACACTTGAAGCCCCCTTTGTGGAAATAGTAGGTGACCAAGTGGACCCCCAGGGTGAGCTGTCCCAGGTGCTCCTTCTGGAAAGGCCAGGAGGGGTAGGGCCCTGTGCTGGATGTGGCCGGTATGTTCCACCAGCCCCTCCCAGGCAGGACCCCAGGCTAGTGGTGGCCCACCTGTCCTCGAGCTCACAGGCGAGCCAACTGCCATGTGTGGTTGTGGTCTCCTAGCCAAGGTGTCAGCATCTCTGTCAGAAGAACTCCAAATTACCACAATGAAAGGAAAATTAAAGCAAGACAAATAATAATAAAGTTCCCAAGAGTCCAAGACAAGGAAAAAATTAATGAAAATGATGAGGGTAAAGAAACAGATAACCTATAAAAGAAACCCAATCAGGCTAACATCAGATGTCTCTGAAAAAACACTACAGGCAAGAGAATGGAGTGACATTTTTCAAAGAATTCCAAGTCAACAAATGTCAACCAAGAATACTTTACCTCACAAAGCTCTCCTTTCTCTATGAAGAAAAAATAAGGACCTTCTCAGACAAACAGAATCTCCAGAAATTCATACTACTAAATCCCCACTTCAAAAAATACTAAAAGAAGCTCTAAAGCCAAAACCAACAGAAGAATGACTATGAAGAACAGAATAAAGTAAGGAATAGAATTATAAAGGGCAAACAAAATGGCAAGTACAGATGCCAGTGTACTAACATTAACTCTAAATGTAAATGGACTAAACTCATCAATAGAAAGACATGGAGCTGTTTACAAAAACACATTTAACTCTAAAGATAAGCATAAATTGAAAGTAAGAGGCTGGAAAACAATCCTACAAGTTAATGGACAAAAAAAAAAAGAGACAGGAACAGCTATACTTATATCAGATAAAATAGATTTCAAAATAAAAAAGGTAAAAGAGACATAGACAGTCACTACATTATAATTAAGAGGACAACACATCAGGAAGATGTAACACTCATCAACATATACTCCCCAAATGAAGAAGCACCAATATATCAGACAATTGTTATCAGTCCTGATAACAGACACTAGAGAAAATATATGTGTAGTAGGAGATTTCAATACGCTACTCACACCAATAGACAGATTAATGAGACAAAAAATAAACAAGGACACTAAAACTCTAAATAAGGACCTGGACCTCATGGGCTTAACAGACATCTATTGGACATGCACCCAAAACAATCTGATTACACATTTTTCTCAAGTACACACAGATCATTCTCCACAATTGAGCACATATTGACTGTTGGGCATTTATAAGCAATGCTACAAGAAAGGACCCTCTGCCACCATCCAAGTCTGGAAAGGAGCAGACTCTTTCAAATGCAGTTGCCAGACGCACAACTTTGGGGGTGCCCATGACAGAGGACCTGAAATTTGCTCATAGGGGTTTGTGTTCAGGAAATTCTAACTATATATGTGGAAATAATTATAATCATCACATCCTTTTTGTGTCATAAAATATGTGTAATAACCCAGGGGAGTGGAGAGGGCAAGGCATGCAAGAATGCACTCAGGACCATGGTGCTGGAAGGTGACTTTTTTATTTTTTAAGATTTATTTATTTATGCATACAAGAGATGGGGTACAGGCCAGAGTCCAGTGAGGTGAGAGGATTCACCAGAGACAGAGTGGGGAGCAGAACAGGCAGACCGACTGAAGCACACTGCTGAGGGGAACAGTGGGCGAGGCAGGAGAGGTCTGCTACGCCATGTGGATCCCCTCCCTGGCCAGAGGCAGGGATCAAACTCATGCTGCAGTGGCTGCAGTTTGCTTCATAGTGTGTTGCTTAACCCACTGCGCCACCAGGGAGACCCGGAAGGTGACTTTTTTAAAAAAATATATTTTATTTATGCATACAAGAGCTGGGTTACAGTCCAGAGACAGGAGGGTGAGAGGATTCACCAGAGACAGAGTGGGGAGCAGAACAGAGAGATCGACTGAAATATACTGCTGAAGGACAGTGGGTGAGGCAGGAGGGGTCTGCTGTGCCATGTGGGTCACCTCCCTGGCTGGGGATTGAACTCGTTCTGCAGTGGCTGCAGAAGCCCCACAGTGCAGCACTCGACCCCTTATGCCACCAGGGAAGCTTCAGAAGGTGACTTTTGTATAGTCCCATTTCCCCAAACCTAGTCTCATATCAGTCTTAGGTCCTGGGGTTGCAATGGTGCCTTGGAAAGTCAGCCTTGAAAGAAACTCAAGTCTATCCAATCCCAGAAACTGAGAGTAGAAGGGAGAGACAGAAGGCCCCAAGAAAGAAGCCATGAAAGGCTGTCATCTCCAATGACCAGCAACCTGCTCCTCTTGTTACCAGGTTTTATTATTCGTTCATGAGGTTTTTGTTTGCTTGCTCGTGTGATTTTTCAACTGAGGACTGACATCATCCTACAAAGAATTTGAGAATTTAACTCAACAACACCTCTGAGGCCAAAAACCCCAAACACCTAAAAACAGGTGAGTAAATGGGGTAAAGGGAAATTAAAAGTAGAAAAATCATAGGAGGCATTGCCCAGTGCCCAGAAAATGGTGGCATTTGTTGGCTGCCCTCCCAGGACCCACTGTCCCTCTACCCTTTTCCTAACAACTCCAGATTTCCTTTGAATAGCAGCAAGGTTTCCTGCTGGTGTAAGGCAATCTGCTTAATTTTATCCCACCAGCCACTGTGATTGGGTTGTGGTTTGCACTGATCTGGTCACAACAAACTTAGTAAACTTGTCTGGTTATGGAAACTAACAGCTTCTATCTGCTAGGAGAAGGGCCCACCGCAGCCCCATGGCAACAGGGACCACAGGGAGAGTCAGCCAAGAACAGAGCTGACACTTGGAAGAGCAAAGGCTAAGAGCATCTCAGAGCAAAGGAATGGAAGCCTGATTAACCATATTTGAGGTAACTCCTACTTTAAAATTTTTTATTTTTATTTATCTTATGCATACAAGAATAGGGGTATAGGCCAGAGGTGCATGGGGTGGGAGGATTCACCAGAGATAGAATAAGAAAAGAACAGGCAGATCTACTGAAATACACTTGTTGAGGGGAACAGCTGGTGAGACAGGAGAGGTCTGCTGTGCCATGTGGGTCAGCTCCCTGGCCAGGGATCAAGCTTAGGCCACAGAGGCTGGCAATAGCTTGACAGACATGAGACTTTAACCCCTGCACCACCAGGGAGGCCCTACTACTGTTGAATGAACCCATTCAAAAGTGAAAGGATTTCACTTTTGTGCAAAGGTCTGCTTGATGCAGTCTCCTCCTTCCATGCAGTTATGGTCACTACTGATCACCCTAGAGTCCAAACCTGCAGACCTCTAGCCCCTCACACCTGGGCCATAGTCAGGCGGGAGCAACTTATACCAATGACCAATGATAGATGTGAAATTGAGGATTACTATGGTGGGTGCTGAGGCTGTAAGCCAAACAGTTCACTGAGAAAGAGACCTGAGGTGCTGCCTCCCAGCTGTGCAGGGTGGGGACACTGCACGGCGTGATGGAGCTGGGACCTGGGGAGAGCAGCTCTGTGCTGCCTTCCCAGTAAGCACCTCTGTTAGAAATAAAAGCCAGGCGTGCCACCAGTGAGGCATCTGCAGCACAGAAGCACGAATTTGTTTCTGGGCCAGGGAGGGGACCCACATGGTGCAGCAGAACTCTCCTGCCTAGCCTGCTGCTGCTCCCCTCAGCAGTGTATTTCAGTCAGTCTGCCTGTTCTGCTCCCTGCTCTGTCTCTGGTGAATCTTCTCACCTCTCTCAACTCTGGTTTGTACCCCAGCTCTTGTGTGCATAAATAATAAAATAAATCTTTAAAAAAAAAAAGAAATAAAAGCCCTCCCCTTAATGAGAAGAACTCTAAGATACAAGTTTCCAAAACCTGTAAAAAAACAATGAGTAGAAAACCAGTTTACTTTTTATTTCTCTACACACCCACAACATGAGTGTAGAGTCCATTTTCTACACGTGGTTACCATTTTCCTACGAGTACAATGAACAATTGGGAGATCATTTGTTCTAAAAATTTGAGACTCTCTGACAGTCACTCATTTAGGTGTTTCCGACTCACCAAGTTCCTCACAGCGGCCTTCACATCCTTGTTCCTCAGGCTATAGATGATGGGGTTGAGCATGGGGGTCACCACCCCGTAGAAGAGGGAGGTGAGCTTGTCTGAAAGGTCCTGTTTGTCCGCCCCCAGTGGGTCCTTAGACTTGGGCTTCCCATACATGAAGAGGATGGTTCCGTAGAAGACAACCACGACTGTGAGGTGGGCCGAGCAGGTGGAGAAGGCCTTTTGCCGGCCCTCAGCTGAGGGGATCCTCAGGATGGTAGCAATGATGAACACATAGGAGACAAAGATGCACAGCACAGGGACCCCCAGGAAGATCACATTGCCCACCGCCATGCTGATCACATTGATGGAGATGTCTGCACAGGCCAACCTCAGGACAGCCAGGATCTCACAGGCGAAGTGGTTGATGACGTTGTCCCCACAGAAGGGCAGTCTCACTGCCTGAGATATTTGAACTATTGCGTTGACTCCACCAGCTGCCCAGGAGCCAGCGGCCATGGGCACATAGGCGGCCTTGCTCATGACCACGGGGTACCTGAGGGGGTCGCAGATGGCCACGTAGCGATCAAACGCCATCATGCCCAGGAGCACACACTCCGTGGCTCCCATGGCAAAGGAGAGGAACATCTGTACAGCACAGGCTGAGAAGGGGATGGTTTTCCTAGGGGTCAAGAAGCTGTCAAGAATGAGGGGGACTGAGGAGGTGGTGTAGCAGATGTCCAGGAAGGAGAGGTTGCCCAGGAAGAAGTACATGGGCGTGTGCAGGCGGGGGTCACGGGCGGTCACCAGGATGAGGACCCCGTTGCCCAGCAGGATCACCAGGTACATCAGCAGGATGAGCACAAAGAATGTTTTCTCCAG
>JAGFMF010012272.1:0-21123 GCA_019455555.1 Galemys pyrenaicus
CCCAAGGACAAGGGGGCTGGGAGACTCCACAGATAGTGGTGAAAACAATAATGGAGATGATGATGACCTTAGGCCCTATGGAGTGTAATTTTGTGTCAGCCACTGTGTCAGCTAAATTATATGTGTTTAGTCAATTTTGTTCCTAAGAAAAGTTTGTAATGTAAATATAATTATCCCCACTTTGTAGTAGAGGGATTGCAGCTCTGAGGAGTTTTATAATTTGTTCTTCAAATCAATGAAACAGTAACAAACGAAAATAACAGATTTTTACACTTTTTATTGCAGTAACGTTGCTGGGTAACATTATATAGGTTTAGGTATATAATGAAACCTGTATAACCTATAGCACTGTAATTCAATATTTGCACACACTACATTGTGATCACCGCCAAAAGACTAGTTTCTATGCTCATATCAATCAAAGAGTGGTTAAAGAGAAAAACATAGGAATCAGGATGTGGAAGAAAATAACAATTGCTCAGATCGTAGAAACTCCTGTCCAGGTGACAGATAGCTACAGAAGGCGTTGGAGAGAATCTTCAGCTCCCAGGTTGCTTGGTGCTCCTGCTTCTGCAGCTCTGGGAGGCTGGCACAGCGGAGGATCGCCCTTTTCCAGTTGCCATCTAAAGTACCAGCATCACAGCCTCTAGAGGGAAACCTTTCACTGCTGGATAATCACCGTCTATTACAGACTAAGGGGTGGGGAAATTTCCGTTTCCATGACAGGCTTTGAAGAGAAAATAAGCTGGGGCTGTGGAGCCAGGTGAGCCAATGGTCTTTATTCTTCCCCGATCCTGATGAATCCTGAAGCTGTTACTTGCTCTTAGGTGGGCACTTCTGCTGGCAGGGTGGAGGAGGTTGCACAGGAGGGCATTTCTGCTGGCACTGCTGCGGTGGGCAGGGCTCAGGGCACTTTGGGGGTGGGCAGGGCTCAGGGCACTTGGGGGGTGGGCAGGGCTCAGGGCACTTGGGTGGGCACACAGGAGGTGGCTGGCAGGGCTGCTTGCACTGCTGCTGTTGATAAGACATGGTTCTGCAGTCTCAGGATCTGGAAAAATTACACGACAATGTTCATAAAAACCAAACCAAACCAAGCCCTAGAAACGTGACCATAGACTTGAGGCTACCTAGGGGAAAGTGGAGATTAAAGCGGAGAGGGGCCCCTGGACTGTGGTGGGGACGATGGGTGCCTTGGCGGTGGGTGTAGTGTGCTGACACGTGTATGAAGAGCTGTGGGCCAATCCTGCGTCTCTGAATCACACGCAGTTTCAGAAATCAATTTTAACTCAATAAAAATATAAATAAATAAAATTTTAAAAAGAAGGACTCCTAGAGAGAGAAGCCAAAATGGATGTGATACCTTGAGATAGTATCTCTCCTATCTCCAAAATAAGACTTAATTTCTTAACCCCTAACTTATGATTTTCTGGCTTCTCCCTTCCACTTTATCGAACTGCTTCATCATCAGCCCTAAGTGAACATTCTCTTTGCTCATAAATTCTTTCCAGAGACAATACCTCTGTTTGACAGAACCAGGCAATGGTATTTGTATGAAAATAACACCTTCAGGCAAGGCAGTGAGAAGTTCTAAAATCCTGGACAACCTCACAAGCAATTCTTATTATTATCTCTCGTGAGGTGCCAATAGGCTGACTTAGGGACAGAGCACAGGGCCACTGGGTAGAAGACCAAGGCCCAACACCCTCTAAGATATTAGTCTTGGAAACCACAGGGGAACAGGCCAAAAAGATATGGAGAATGGAAAAATAGTTTGCCCTTTCTTCTTCGTATGTCCTTTCCTCTTCGTATCACTATTCTCTTTCCATAAGGGGTGCCCAAACTAGCTACCAAAACCAGATGAAAACACATGGACACTGTGCCCAGATTCTCAGTTACCATCATAAGGAGCATCAACCCAAGACCCCAACTCTGGGTCCACCAGACTTGCTGTCTACAGATTAAAGTCAACACTTGAGAGCAACAAAAATAGGTAAGTCAAGAGCTGGGACTCACCACTTCTCCAAAGTAGATCAGGACTCAAGGAGCAGAGGATGCTAGTCCTACAGCAGAGGGCTCATTTATAGGGCTTGCTGCCCCACCCAGGCGGAGTGGAGCAGCCTAAAACGGGCCTGGTTCAATCATTTCCCAACTCAAATGCAAATCCATCCATAGCTGGCCAGACAAGGAATCTGAAAGCAGGAAATACCCTGTTCCAATTTGCTCACGGACACTGCTCCTGACTCACAGAGGCCCTGCTCTAGCTCTCAGCTAAGGTGACTTGTGGCAGAGGGGGAGTTTAGGGGGTTCTCTGAATGGAGGTCAAAGGATTGGGGAGACAACTCTTTCTTATCTTTCACCTTCCCTGGAGCTTAAGGCTACCTGCCCTGTTCTGCTTTTATTGGCTGCCATTTTGTTGAACACATTGGTTTCAAAAGAGTCTGCCTACCTAGCGGCTGCTAGCTAGTAATACCTTTCTCTTTATCCCAGTTCTATCTTATAATGTACATCCTCTTTGTCCTGTGGCTGCTAGCTTCTCATTTTCGTCTAAAATAGGTTAAAGGAAGGCTTGGCGATCCTGACCGTAGTCTTTCCCATAATGGTAGTTATGGAAAATGGTGCCTTCCAGGGTCCTATTTTCTCTGCTTTCGTCCATCAAATAGAAGACATCAAACCAGTTCCCATGGCCTCTATATAAACTGGTGCCACCTTGGGACACATGGAATCTAGAAGGCTCCTAACACCAAAGTGTCACCCATTGGGATTCAGACGTCCTTGTAACTCAACCCCCTACACCTTCAACAGAAAGTAATAACTTGCTCCTAACTACTCAGCATGACATACTGCCTGCTCCTACATAAGTTCACACAATTCACTTATTTTTGATGAGGAAAAAAGGTCACTACTTCAGTGTTTTAAGAAAACTTAGGAGTGTTCAAGTCTTCTGGCTTCCCACCCCTTTGAAATCACAGAAAACTCAGTCCAGTAAGCAATACTTTTCAAACAACTAATTATATATATATATATATATATATGTTACATTGATTAATTAAACACAGTGTTTGACATAGAATGTGTTAGTAAATTCAAGACAATGCTGGAATCTAGTAATTCATCATTAAAGTTAATTGCTAGTCATGCACAGTTTCTTAATCATTAGTAGATATTTTATTATAGTTTTACTTATTTTCAGAATGTTCCCACATTGATCACAGTAGAATACATGTCAGATAAAATTGTTTCTACGTCTACTTTCTTCATACAGTTTGTCAGTGTACTAGGAGGCAGGTGGGATGGTTAATTTACATGTCAATTTGACAAAGTACCCAAAGTAAATCAGAGATATTGTTCCATTGTCCCTCTGAATGTTTCTGTGATGGTGACTTTGGAGGAGATTGATCCTTAAATCAGGAGACTAAGTAATTCAGATTGCCCTATCTAATGTGGATATTACCCATGATGTGTAATTATGACAAATATAATGGATTTTTAAGAGATTTATTTATTTCTGCATACAAGAGCTGGGGTACAGGCCAGAGACGCGGGAGGTGAGAAGATTCACCAGAGACAGAGTGGGGAGCAGAACAGGCAGATTGACTGAAAGACACTGCTGAGGGGAGCAGCGGGCGAGGCAGGAGAGGTCTGCTGTGCCATGTGGGTCCCCTCCCTGGCCGGGATTCCACAGCTGACTGCAATCGGCTAGACTAAAACTCGCATTGCTGTGCTCTGATGCTTCCCTGTTTGCGCTCAACCCACTGTGCCACCAGGGAGGCCCCAAATATAATGGATCTTAAGGGGAAAACTAAAGTTTAGAAAACCACACCCTGACATGTTCTGAAATCCTAACAAATATTTTATTTTGGACTTTCAGAGACCTAGCTCTCAAACATTCTTCTACAGTCCCTCCATCAGTCCTGAACTTTTTGCTTTACTGTGCCCTTGGGCAGTAAAGCTTTTCTTTGGGGGCCATGACAGGTGACGGAGCCCAATCTCGTTTTCAGCAATGGTACCATGTCGCTGTAGAGTGTGACACATTATCTAATGGACTCTAGATGTCCCGAACATGCACATTTGGAAGAGCAAAAATGTGATCCCCAAATCAAAATAAACAGAAACATATTGCAGCATAAAAACTTCACTAAATCAAAAAAAGTACATACAATATTTAAATATAAAATACCCTCATAAATATAAGGTGCCATAAGACATTTAGGCTCACCTTCACATTTAAATGATTAAAAATAAGTTCAGAGAAAGGAAAGAGGATCTGGACGCTGGAATCTAAGGGAAAATAAGAACTTAGGATGATCACATATATTTTTGTCCCGCTCTCTGTTTAGTAATGTTTAAGTCTTTAAAAGACTGTAACTTTTAAAACATATTTGCAACTTTATTCTCTCTTCGTTAGCTCCCCAGTCCCCTCGAGCTGTCACATTTTCCTCTCACTCCCTAGTATAGACCTCTTTCCCAAACAATTTGGCACGAATGAGTCCCTCAAGACATGTCCCCATGTACGTAATGATCCTCCTTTCTTATCTTTCTAAACTCTCCCTGCCGGCCATGGGGCTGACCGGATGTTGAGTGATTGAACATTCTAAGTGATACTGCGAGAGGCTCCTTGTCTTGGTCAAACGATCAAGAAGCTATCCAGGAAATGTGGATCTATCATTGGAAAAGAGGGAGAAGAGGAGAATGAGGAAGACGTGTGACTCTGAAACAGTCACCAGCTGCACTTTGGAAAGCAAAGTAATGCTGAAATCAACCTAATTCATGTACCTCGGTTAAGCAACTTGTTTCCCAGAGTTGCCATTGCTCCTGCCATTAAGGAAGGGCTTTGGCCAACACCACCACTGGCCGTGACCACAGAGTGACAGAGCCATCACATCAGCACCCCGAGGCCAAGTGTCTACAGTCATTGTCATCACCAAGTGGTTCATATAAACTCTTTCACAGGGCAACGAAGAGGGACATTTCTCAACAGGTCACTTCCTACGCAACATAGCCTTCCATCACATCTAAAACAGAAAGCCTTAGAAAGCCGTCCAGTTTCTGTCACTGAATGTGTGAATTCCCTTATCAAGTGGGATTGTAGTGTCACATCCTCCAGTTTGAGACTCTCGTGTGGACACCCCTCTCCATCATGAGCGTGTGGGTGCCAAAATCACAGCCAACCTGGTGCCCCCATGTTCAGGTAGAATTTTTTAGGTTGCAGTGCTGACCCTGATCACTCAGAGCTCCTCAAGACCAGCTTGATGAAGCGGTGCTGCAAAATGGAATATGCCAATCGTAATCGAACTGTCTCCAAGCATGAACACCAAAGACCTGAGACGTGGAACCCAAAGCACTTCACACACACATCACATGTCTCACCTATGTATCCAGCAATCCATCTGTCCTCTATCTAAAGAGCTTGGTTTTATGGTCTTTAGAGTCACATAGCCCCAAGTTCAGTACTACCACCTCCACTCTGAGTTTCTGCAGACTTTACCATGAACCATTGCCATAGGAAAACGACAGGAAGAACAAAAATGTGCTAAATATTGTCAAATTATTTTTTAAAGGAATTTTTAAAAAAGATTTATTTATTAACTTATGCATACAAGAGCAGGGGTACAGGCGAAAGTCAAGGGAGGTGAGAGGAGTCACCAGAGACAGAGTGGGGAGCAGAACAGGCAGATCCAGTGAAACACACTGCTGAGGGGAGCAGCGGGCAAGGCAGGAGAGGTCTGCTGCGCCATGTGGTTCCCCTCCCTGGCCGGGGATTGGACTTGCACTGCTGTGCAGCAGATGATTCACAGTGTGGCGCTCAACCACATGCGCCACCAAGGAGACCCTAAATTTTGTCAAATTCTTTATTCTGTACTTTATATCCCAGTTTATTGCTCCAGGCCTCTGGAGTCTGGTCTCTGTTTCTTACTTTGTATTAACTTTTTCCTTGTTTATTTTGAAAACCACAAAACCCTGGCCAGCCAATACCTTTCATCCCACTGCTACCTCACCTTGGTGATCAACACCCAAAACCAGGAATGCTGTCACTCTCAGGCCAAGAATGTGACTCAGGGCAGTTGCAACCCTCTCCTTGTGATCCGCAAGAAATCTTCCTTGCTTGTAGCTTTGACTAGGTTGCTCTTTAAAGTCCTTTCCTCATAACAGTAAGTCCAGATAAGGATGCTAACAACTTTGGCAGCCGCAAAGGACTGGGGCATTTCCCTCTCCTTGGGACCACTCATCCGGTGTTCATGATTCTGGGGTGGGGCTGCCATCTCCTCTTCTGACCTCTTGTGACCAAGTGGTCCCGAGAACTCTCTTATCTTGGAGCCTCTGGGGAGTAAGTGGTCTGTCCCCATGACTCAGCTTAAATCTAATTCTGGCCTTGAGCAGGATGGGTTCCAGATTTCTTGGGTGGCTCAGGCAGTGACCTGAACCTGCAGGAAGTCTGGACAATGGATCCGATCCACAGGCCCCCTGCCACATATGCTACCTGAAGAAACAGTTCAGTTAAAAGATTAGGTAAGTCTTTTGAGACTTACCTAAAAATCAGAAGAAGCATATGTTTTCTTTGCCTCTTTTTACATCTGGGAATGCCCAGACCACCTCTATGAAGGTAGACAGCATGGGTGGAAATCAACAACCTCTTTCAGGGTTTAAGTTATTCTTTCACCCAAAGACACAAATTGTGCAAAAATCACTTAGGCAGTTGGCCTCATGTTTGTGAGATTAACCCTTCACTATGGGAACCAGGTGGTGAAGTGCTCCTGCTCAGCCTCCAGGCTCCACTCCTGTCCATTGGAAGGGCCTCTTCTACTCTCAAATCCCAAAAGTCAACTGCTCTTTTTCTGTGATGCTGCGCGGCCAGAACAGCAATTAGAAGACAAGGACGTGTGATACTTTAAGGGGACCTTAAGCTACAACACTATTTTGTTATTGGGTTTATTTTGCCCACGACAGAAGTGGGACTTAATTCCATGTGTTCAAACATTTATGGCTCTGTACCAAAACGGTGGCCTACAAAAGCAGTGCAAACTTCAGACCTTTCCGGGGGAACCCTGGCCTTGTGGAAGGAGTATCTTCCCATTCTCAACAGCTCTGTGGAGGAGCCTGTTGGTCTTATTTCACTTTTCCTGACTGGGGGAAAAGCAAAACTCCTCCCTGCTCCCCCTACTTCTCCAGGCCTTTTGATTCTGGGTCTCTCTCCCCTCGTATCCCTACTGCACCTCCCCATGCCCCTTCCTTACTTAACCTTTTCTTACCGGATCCTCCACCTTCTCTTACTCCCCATCCACAACCCCTGGTCCTAAGCTCTTCCACTACTCCCAGTGGAACTGAATACCAACAAACATAGACCCCTTTGGGGAACCTATCCCCTAAAGCAGGTCTCTAATGGAGAAGCATGGCTCGTAAATGTCTGTGTCCTCCTTCTACTTCTGACCTGTACAGGTGAGTCCTGCTCCAAAGTTCTCCTAGAGGACCTGAGGAAAGTTGTGGCTATGATGAGAAACATTACTGCCAACCCACATGGGTGACTACACAAGTCCTCCTTAGTAACCTCGTCGTGGAGAAGAGCAAACTACAATGCAGAAAGTGTGACAAAGGAGGCAGACAAAAATAGACTCTGCAGGCAACCTGGCTGCTGCCTGGCTGCTGTTGCAACCCCAGTTAACAATCTTCAGTGGGATCCCAAGAGCCAGGTCACCTGGCCCTGCTTGAGCATTATCGCAACCTCTTTTAAAGGGGAGTGAGGCTGGCCAGCCAGAGGCTTGTCAACTGGACGATGGCAATGATGTTATCCAGGGCCCTCAGGAGACTCTCTCCACTTTCATGGAGAGGCAGAGAGAAACATGCTGATGGTACAGCATATGGGCTTCCCAGCAAGAGCTATAACCTTAAACGCCTACTCTACATCTCTGAGTGCCCCTAACACTAGTTTCAGAAATTGAATATAGGACCTAATATCCCATCTTCTGAGGGGGTGGAGGCAGCCTTCTGAATATTTGAAAACTGAGTTCTTGCAGAAGAGGAAAAGAAGAAGAATTTCAAATAGCAAACCACCTTACTAATGGTTGCCATTCAAAGTCAGTCCGGGAGAAAACCCGGAAGGGAAAATCTTTGAGGACAATGACCAGTGAGTACCCCTGGTCTCCAACCATCAAGACCCAGGCTCCTTAGGTTGGGTCATTCAAGTGAATAAAGTATGTCAGCCAAGCAAAGCAGAGACATTGGAAGGGTCAGTGCCCTTGCACCCCAGGTAGAGGTGGAAAAGCCTTGCCCTAGATCCCACTGGCCCACAGCATGAAGACTGAGGGGTGAGGGAGTCTTCAACCAGCTCCTAGCAATCAGATTCCTATTACCCTGGAGGAACCCCAACTGACCTTGAACTTAGGGCTTGAACTCATTTTGAACATACAGAAAGGACCATCTACTCAGTTTTCAACTGAGGAAAAGGACCCTTAGCCTCCCAAACTTGCTCAAGAGCCAGAGTGCAAGGGAAAACAACTTTTGACTTTAGAATTCCAGTTAGAAGGAAAATATTTAAGGCATCCCTTTCTCGACTTACCAGAATGTCCATTCCCCCTCCTAGGGAGAGGACTGTTATAAGATCTAGGAGCTACCCTTTATTTGGGAGGCAGTATCTTCACTCTAAAAGATACCAGTGCAATCCCTGGAGACAGTGGTGGCCTTGCTATCCACAAACAGAAGGGGTTCTTTTCAGAAGGGTCAACCCTGAGGTGGGAAGAGCCAGCTACACCTCACCCATCTACACCTCACCCATCTACATTAAACGTAAGTCTTTCAACCCGAAGCTTTACTTACGGCAGGAACCCTCTAAGACAAGAGGGATTTGAAAGAATTCAACTAATCATCGAGAGCTTATTTTTTTAAAGATTTATTTATCTATGCATACAAGAGTGGGGGTACAGGCCAGAGTCGCAAGAGGTAAGAGGACTCACCAGAGAAAGAGCGGGGAGCAGAACAAGCAGATCAACTGAAATACACTGCTGAGGGGAGCAGTGGGTGAGGCAGGAGCGGTCTGCTGCACCATCTCTGTCCCCTGCCTGGTCGGGGATCGAACTCGCGCTGCTGTGCCTCGCATGCTTCACAGTGCAGCGCTCAAACTGCTGCACCACCAGGTAGGCCCAGGAGCTTATTTTTAAAAGATTTATTTATTTACACATAAAAGAGCTGGAGTATAGGCCAGAGGTGCAGTTGGTGAGAGGACTCACCAGAGACAGTGTGGGGAGCAGAATAGGCAGATCGACAGAAATACACCACTTAGGGGAGCAGCGGGCAAGACAGGAGAGGTCTGCTGTGCCATGTGGGTCACCTCCTTGGCTGGGGATCCAACTCATGCTGCAGTGGCTGTGGACAGCTTCATAGTTCTGCGACTTAATCCCTTGCACCACCAGGGAGGCCCTCATTGAGAACATCTTAACCCAATGCCTAATTCAGCAATGCCATCCTCCATATCCTAGTCTTACCCATATAAAAACCTAGCATAAAGTAGAGGATAGTACAGGAATAGAAGGCAATTAATCAAGTAGCAGAAGACAATTATCCAGTGTTCCCTAACCTCTGTACATTTTCAGCCATACTTTTGACAATGAACATCAGTGTTCAGTATTTGATCTAAAGGATGCTTTTTTCTGCATTCCCCTACACACAAAGATTGCATGTTGGGGGTATAGCTCAGGGGTAGAGCATTTGACTGCAAAGATTGCATGCCTTTGAATGGCGGGTCTTAAAATTGTCCATAAAATACAGTATTGCTGTACTGTGCTCCCTCAGGGGTTAGAGGATTCTCTCACACTGTTTGGTGAGACACTGGCCCAACACCTGCAGGACCTGGTCCTACCCATGGCAGTGTTATAATATGTGGGTGACCTTTTGGTAACCAGGACCTCCCAACAGGAATCTGACCTCAATACCACCAAGTTCGGAACCACTTGGCAGTAAAAGGATATAAGGTTTCTAGGAACAAAACTCAAATTCCCCAAGAGATAGTGAGATAACTAAGCTTTAAAACTGAACAAGAAAACAGAGCCTGCCCACAGATGAAAAGGCAGCCATCCACTACGTCCCCATCTGAACTCACAAGTAGCTGCAGAACCCTTGGCAATGGTAGGGCTCTATAAATTTAAATTCCCGACTTCAGTCCAGTAGTTAAACCTCTGTGTTAGGTCAAGACAGGGTTTCCCCTCTCAGGTATGAGAACTATGACGCTGCCTTCCAACAACTAAAGCATGCCCTGATAGTGCTGCCACTTTGGAATTGCCCAATCTTGCCAAATCATTTGAACTTTTCATCCATAAGAGACAGGGGGTGCCCTTGGGAGTCCTTATCCAGCTTCTGGCTACTATACCCCAGCCAGTGATCTACTTCTCCAAATAGCTCAACTGGACAGCCAAGGGCTGGCCTCCGTGACTTGGGCAATGCCAACAATGCTTATGGAAGCAGAAAAACTTACTGTGACTAACCTACTGCTGGGTACCCTGCTAGGCTATCTCCCTAACAGACACTAAGGGAGCAGATTGACGGACTCCAAATGCCTGTCTGGGTACAAGGCCTTGCTGATGGGTAATGTGGCTTTAGTTTTGCTACTTGGGTAGATTTGTATTTTTACCAGTGCTAGTTCCTTTTCATTTTTTTTTTTATTCAAGTCACATTATGTAAGTTCTAGTTCTTAGTAGGTACAAAATCTTTGCAATATTACTTTCTAAAATAATTAATGTGGATAATATGTGGACCAACTAGTGCAAGGGTGAAATCCTCCTTTACCCTTTTTATCAGATCTGTTATGTTTCTATACAAGATTCTACACTAAATCTTGGTCATTAAGGTAACAGATATAAATTTAACTGAATTGGAAGAGAAAGAGAATAATCAAGAAAATGAGATGAAGAATCGTCTTTATTTTTATATTATTCTTTCTTGTCCCTTTCTTGCTAATATTAATAACAGAAACAATAATATTTACTGTTATGTAAGTGTCAAAAGCTAACTCACATTATATTTAAAAAGATAAGAGTGTGATGTAAGCATTATATTTTTCATGTTCATGCTGGGGAAATTGGAAGAAACAATTAGGAGTGACGTGAACATAAGTAGTAGAACTTGGATTTAAAACAGTGAGAAAATATTCTTTGGTATAACCATTATATCAAGTCCTAATTAAACAAGATTCATGAAAAATTTATTGTGAGAACCTAAAACTTGGATTAAAGGATCAATGGAGAAAGGGATAATGATTCACATACATGCTCACACATAGAATTACCACTCCCTCCCACCACAACATCAAGAACACTGATCAGTTACAGTAACCAAAAGCAGATTTTATTTTTTTTAAAGCAGATTTTAATGGGAAAAATGGGAAATAAATTTAATTTGCATTTGACCAAGGAACAAGCCCTTAATCACAATGCAGGAAGGAAGGTACATTGCTCACAGGAAGAAAATTCCCACCTACATTACAGACAGAAAGCATAGACTAGAATTGGACCTTGCTCCTCTCCACCCAGGAAATTTGGAATGAAGGGTGGTTGTTGATCAGACAGAAGTGGTATAACAACTTCAGAAAAGTCACTTGTCAGTCCAGGAAGAGTAGGTGTGAAGACTAATTCAGATGCTAGGAAAAAATAAAAAAGACATGGACTCAGATCCCCACAAATTATGATGAAACATTTGTTCCTGTTTCATACTTCTGAAAGCTTCTGGGATTGCAGGTGATCTTGGATGGGCTTATTTTCTGGCAGAATGAAGGTGGCTTCCCAGAAGGGCCTTTCTTCTGGCTCTGCACAGGTGGGCAAATACATAGGTGGGCATTTGGAAGCAGACATGGTTCAGGAGTTTTGAGGGGCATCTGGGAGGTGGCTCATGTCTCAAGGAAAGGGTGTGGAAGCCAGGCAGTCATAAAGGTGTTAAGAAATCAGGCAAATCCTTGAAAATCAAAAGGGTAATTACACAGTGAGTTTCACGAGCTCCCACTTCCCTGCTTACAGAAGCGTCCTTCTAAACTCATCTTATTGTCTGAGTTATTTCCTCTTCCTTTGCAACTGATGCAATCAGGTTTTCTTTAGATGCTGCTATGAAGCATATGTGAAAGGAGATTCTACTGCTGCATAGCAGGTATCCCAAGAGAAGACAGTGTCATCTTCCTGTGTCACCTTGAGTACAGAAACTATATCAACTTGTTTTTTAAACAAAAAATGTTCTCTATATACTCTTTAAATGCTCATGGAAAAAGGGAGAGTCCTTGGTCTCTCACATATTTTTATTTCCCATTAATCCATCTTCTCCTATGAACTTTAATACAATTCTCTAAAGACAAAAAAAAATCACTTTCATCCACTTCAATTGACTAAATGGCAATGAACAAATCAATATATTTAGGTTGACTCAAACACAAGTCATGATTCCTCCCCTGTACACCGACATCTCTCAGAGATTCCCTAATGGAAACTGGAACAGCCCCAGCCTGGGCAGTTCCAAATAGTGCGCAACCCAAGTGTGCTTCACCTGAAACTCCTGAAAAAAAGAAAGGACTTGAAATCTCCTTGATTACTGGAAACATCTACCTCAATATCCTCTTCCCTGGGGCACATGCTTAATGAGAATCTTGCCTCAACTAAGGTCCTACTTAGCACATTCGGAAGCTTGGCCCAGTTTAAAAACTGGGGCATTCTGCAATTGGCAGCCAGTGGCATATATGACTGGATGGAGTTAACATCCCTTCTGTATCCACTAAAATCACCTGCATCATAAGAATCTCTGTCTATATGGCTGAATACCTGGCTCCACCCTGGATATCTCCCCAAGTCTCACCGGTAGCCCCTTCCTCCTCAATCCATTCCCCTTTAATCTCAATGCTCACTTTAATGATCATGAGTGAGTTTATGTGACATTGAAAATATCTTCCTAACCTTTTTTTACAAAGTCATGACTACCCCCCAACATCACCTCCAGGGCCACGGTCACAGGCTGCAAATAGAGCACAGATGTGTTCCCAGATTGGCACAGTGGTTTTAACGCAGCCTGCATCACTCTGGCTCTTTGGGCTTCACCAGGACTCCAAGACATTCTGGGCTCCGGCCTTGGGCTGGCACCATGAGCAAGTTCCCCCTTCGCATCACGCAACTTCCTCCTACAGAATTAATTGTAAATGAACTTATTCCACTCCAACTTTTGAAAAGCAAATGTGTTGGCCCCATCTCATCTCTGAAAAAAATCCAGTCTCTGAAGAACTAACCTCTTTAGGCAGTCATTCAAAGAACTAATATATTTGTTATTTTAATTATTTAAGTAATTAAATTAAGTACAATAATTAATTAAGTACAATAATGACAAAGTGGTAGGCAAGGAAACCAGGAATGAGCTTGAGAAAAACTTAGTTCTTGTTCAGTTGATTATCATTCCACTGGGGTCTTTAATTCCATCCACTTGAAAATCATTATTTAAAAATTATGCTAAATTATTATACCCAATAATTGTGTCTTTCAAACTGTTCCTAGTGATTACATTCCTCAAAAAGACTCATTGTCACCTGTTCCCTAACCTGCCTTTTTACTTACACTCCAGTGTGGCTGAGGGACAACTCTGGGGACACTGAGCCCCCTTGACCCGGCTCAAATCCCACATGCCTCTGAGGCTTTGCTCTGAGATGTCAGACACTCCTCTAGCCCTGCCACCTCATCTCTCTTCCTGGGAGGCTCATGTCTTCCCAGGACTGTAAAGAGAGTGTTACCCCAACTCCTCAACTCGCTCCATCTTTATTTTTCGCATAAGTAATCACCCTGCATTACTTATTTTTGTAATGTTAATAATTTTACTATTCACACATACTATAAAGAATTTTTTAATATTCCTTAATAACTACTTAAAGAAGTGTGACTATGTACTTTATAATGAGCAGAATCTGCCTTCCGACAGTTACAGGCTAGTGGAGGGGCCAGGCAGATCACAGCGGTGCTCCTGGTGCACCAGAAGCCCTCCCACCTGCCCACCCCACACACTGATTTCCCTGCCCCCAGCCTCCAATGGCTCCTGCCGACCTCCCTCTTCCTTAACCTTCTTCCCCTGGCCTCAGCCTATAGATTTAATCAAGGAAGAGCAGTACAGGCCAACCTGTCTCTTTTCTCATGCCTAGTCAAAATGTACATCCCCGGCTTTTTATTTCCACTCCATTTGCCTCATGAGACAGGATAAAAGAAGTGAATGAATATTCTTTGGGACAAGGGAAGCTCCTAGGAAGACAATGACCCATTTATAAACACTAATTCCTGCTGCAGCATTTTCCAGCGCTTGCAACAGGGAGACTTGTGACAGAGGACAAGCTCACATTGCAAACAACATCACCTATTTTAATCAACATTTGAAAAACTCCTAAGTTGAGTTTCAGATCTGTCTATTAGTATAATACAGCCTAGATTATTATAAGTTTTTAGTCAATTGCTATCAAGGTAATTTCAATGAAAACTAGTAAGCATGTAACAATGCTAGCAATGTGCAAAAATAAGAAAAGTGGTGTGGAATTGATTGATGTTTGGGAAACACCACCCTGGAAATATCCTTACATTCCTCCACAGAGTATCCTGATGCCTACCTACTCAGAAACTTACCTGCCGCAGAAAATCCACTGCAGTTTCCCACCTTATTCTAATCTGAACTCACCCCTGTTGCTGGCCTTCTATGTGCCGCCTGGTCTCTGAGGCTGTTGCATTTTTGCTGTGGGTTGGCGGAAGCTCCCACCTTGTTTGTGAACGTGCACAGAAGGGACCAGCTGCCACTGAATCTCAGACCAAATCTGCATACCCCACACCCTAGATTCCAGAATAAGACAAAAATCTAAGAAAGTACAAGATACTACTTTTAAGTTCACACACAGACACATATACAAGTGACTGTGGGTCTAAAAGAAGAGCAGGTGGAAAAGAGCACAACAGGGCTGGTGCCTACCAGACAGATGGATGTGTTTTCTCTTTCCAAATTTAGGCTCCAGCCTTTCTAAGCAAAGGTTTAACATGGTCAACTTGCTTAGTATTGGCCTTCCCTTTGTAATTCCCACCAACCATCCAGACACCCTACCCCACCACCAAATGTAAGCTCCAGGAGGACAGAGCTGAGACCTGGTTTATCCCTTACTAAGTTAACCACACAATCTAGAATAGCATCTGAGCAAAGCAGACACTGAATAAAGATTTAGTGAATTGATTCATGAATGATATAATCTTTCTCTCCTCACACTCAGGGATGAGCCCAGTTAAATCTATTTGATCTAGTGAGACCACCAAATAATCTCCCAAAAAGTAATTTTCCAAGAGGAAGAGAAATAGGAGCAGGACACAACAAAGAACAAAGGCCCCTCGTCTGTGCTGTCCCAGAGAGCTGTAAGCAGGCACCCCGACTCTGGATCATCCAGGTGCCTACTCAGGGGCCAGTGCCTGACATGGTGTCTGCCGGGAAACAGGAGTGTTGTGTGAGGTCAGCATGTTGAGGCCATGACTGCCAGGCAGAAAGCTGCCACTCTCAACAGTTTAAGAGCAGGTATCTTCAGAGCATGTCACCACCGGTGAGCCCATGGTTACTGAAACACACACTTGACACGCCAGGGGACTTTACCTAACAGAAAGTGACGCCTTGTATCCTATTACACACCCAAAGCCTAATGACATAAAGGAAGACTTGACTCTGCAATCCAGAACCTGAATCATTTGCTTACATCTGAATCACAGCACAGGGACTCCAGTTTCTGAGGCCACACCTCCCAAAAGGTGACAGAGAAGACACTGATGTTTCTTCAGATTTAATACTCTGGGTCCCTCAAGACAAAAGTCCATTGCAAGTCTGGCCCCTGAGGAGCTCTATGAACTTCTCCTCAGACACAGAGTCAGTCACAGAGAAGCTGCCATCAAATGAAGAGCCCATTCACGGCTACTTCCACCCCTGGCCAGTATTGACCACCTCCCCTGCCTGCCACCCCAAGAGCTCCTGTTCACCAGCACCTCCTCTTCAGTTAACAGCAGGTTCCTTGTGACCAGCTGACCTAGAAGGGAAGGCCTGCTCTTGATTCATGAATGGCCAGTGCAGTCAATGAGGAAAGCCAAATGCGAAGATCTCCTTCATAACCAGGTCCACTCCCACTGGACCGAAAACACAGAGGTGGGAGGATCTGCTCCTAGTGGAGAGGAAGAAACAGAACAAAGCAAACCTGGATTAGAAAAATGTAACTAAATCCTCACAATATGTTCATATGTTCTGGATTGCACAGTCAAGTCTTCCTTTATGACATTAGGCTTTGGGTGTGTAATAGGATACAAGGCGTCACTTTCTGTTAGGTAAAGTCCCCTGGCGTGTCAAGTGTGTGTTTCAGTAACCATGGGCTCACCGGTGGTGACATGCTCTGAAGATACCTGCTCTTAAACTGTTGAGAGTGGCAGCTTTCTGCCTGGCAGTCATGGCCTCAACATGCTGACCTCACACAACACTCCTGTTTCCTGAACATATTGTGAAGATACGTTCCTGCACATGTAATGATATGTGAGGTATGAAGTTTATGTATAAGTAAATCATATGACCACTACATCACAGAAATCTGGGTGAAGTTTGTGAAGTTAACACCTTCTAAGCTTCCTAGGGCATTCTGAGGAACAGTAAAAATACTAGTGTTTTTTAGATTATAATAAGTTGAGTATATATGTTGTAAAGTTTAGAGCACCTTCAAAAAGAATTGTGAGGGGGAAATATCTCTACAAAACTCTGGTGGTGCAAGGGGTTAAGCATCATACTATGAATCATCCACAGTGACGGCAGCATGAGTTTGATCCCCAGCCAGGGAGAGGACCCATATGGCACAGCAGACCTCTCCTGCCTTGCCCGCTGCTCCCCTCAGCAGTGTATTTCAGTAGATCTGCCTTCTCTGTTCCCAGCTTTATTTCTGGTGGATTCTCTCACACCCCCACTCCTCTGGGCTGTAACCCTGTTCTTGAATGCATAAATAAATCAATCTTTTAAAAAATCTAATGGAGATGAAGGAAGCATAAGAACATTTAGTCAATTTCATATGAAATATAAAGGGTAGAGGAGATATAGAAGAATATCAAAGAAAAAATATATATCTACACACATATATATGTATATACCCCACAGGTCAAAATTATTAAAACTATTTATATCTTTGCATATTTGTTTCCTTCTTTACCTAGCAAAAGTAATATACTGCAATTGAATCCCCTGTTAAAGTAGAGACTTAGTATATTTTTCTTGCTATTATATCTATCAACTTTGGTTTAATATAACTTAGCAATTTTTAGATGCAAAAGTATTCAGAATTTATTTGTTTAAACCTTTGTTAATTTGCAGTACTCTCTTTAATGTTGATTTTAATCATGAAACCTGTTATACCATATATTTACTTAGATACTCAAGCTCGCCTTTCCCCAGTATACAATATTCTATTTTTCTGCCAATAGCTTTTCAAAAAATAAGATTTTTTATGTGTGTGTGTATATATATCACCAGCACCAGATACATAAACACATATATATCTTCTAAATAGAATTGTGCAAAGTTTTTAATTTTAAATCTAGTCTAACAGTCATCTCTTACTATGTGAATTTAGATTTTCCAAGATTATATTTGACCTTCTCTGTAACATCCTTTTTTCATTTGATCTACTTTTTTTCCTTGTGTTTTCTCATTCTCCCCTTCATTTTTTTCTTACAAATGAATAATAACCCTGTATGTTTCCTTATATAACACTATTCTCTCTCCAGGTCTGGAATTTATACACTCCATTCATATTCTCTTGATAACTATCCTTTAAAATGTTACACTAATGTAGAACTTAAATTCTGAAAAACAACATATAATCATTGTTTACAACATAAGAACTTCAAAACCCTTTTAGCACATATCACATCATTGCCCCTCAACATGAGCCTTCTAGACAGGGCCCCAGAGCTTGAGGATGTGCTGCATGTGGCAGGGAGCAGGGACACACACCGTGGCGATTTCCAGACACAAACTTACAGAGATAGCCCTGGGATCTTAATTCCTAAGCTTGTTGTTTGCCAACCATTATCTTCTCACAGGCTTGGTGAATTTTCTGAAATCTCATACATCCATACATTTGAATCTTTCCCTGCATTAACTAAGATTCATTCTTGGAATGATAATAAATAGCATACAAATGTTCAAATAATTAAAAATTTGCATAACTGAAAAAACATGTGGCAAAACCAGGCATAAGATATTCAAAACTTCTGTTGAAAAATAATACCAAGGGCCTCCCTGGTAGTGCAGCGGGTTGAGCACCGCACTGTGAAGCATCCGCAACACAGCAATGTAAGTTCTATCCCGTGCCAGGGAGGGGACCCACATGGCGCAGCAAACCTCTCCTGTCTTGCCCGCTGCTCCCCTAAGTGGTGTATTTCTGTCGATCTGCCTGTTCTGCTCCCCACTCTGTCTCTGGTAAGTCCTCTCACCTCCCGTGCCTCTGGCCTGTACCCCAGCTCTTGTATGCATTAAATAAATAAGTAAACCTTTTTTTAAAAAAAAAAGAAAAATAATACAATTATATGTCTTAGGAAATTGACATCAATTTAAACAAAAACAGACATTAACAAGAGATATCTCTAGAGCAAAACAGCAATCACCATTTCCTGCCTATACTGAAATGGAAATGGTAGCCAGTGAAATAAATCAAGGAGAAAAATAAGAGTTAGAATTGGACACAAATTTTTTAAATGATCATCATTATATACAGAAGACATATTTATCTATATAGAAAACCTAAAATAATCTACAGGTGAATATTCAAGGATAGCGTAAGACTTGTGCTTATGGCTGGCTCTGTGGTGGGCATAAGAAAGTCAAGCACATTAGTGTAATCAAAAAAAAAAACTAGAAAATATAATGTTAAGTGAATACCTGAATTATCTATAATACTTGCTTCTTAGACACTGGAGGTGCCATAATAAAATATCACAGGCAGGGCAACTTAAACAACAGAAGTTTGTTTTCTCACAGTTCTGGAGGCTAGAAGTCCAAGTTCAAGGTGCTGGCAGGCTTGGTTACTTCTGAAGCCTCTTTTCTCAGATTGTAAATGGTCACTTTGTTTCCATAGGCTCCCCCACCCCTCCTCTGCATGCCTGCACCTTTGATGTCTCCTTTTGCATGTCTAACCTTCCTCCTCTTAAAAGGACACTGGTCAGCTTGCATTAGGACCCATGCTAGCGACCTCATTTCAACTTGGTCCCCTCTACAGAGGCCTTATCTCCAATACAGCCACACCCTGAGGTTAGATTTGGAGTCTCAAGATATGAATTTGTGGGGATGACAGAATTTGGCCCACAACAACCTACAAAAATAAAGATGTGTATCCACCAGTGGTGCCAGAGCAAGGGCACATTTGCATGCAAAAAAAAAAATCTAAGCATTGACCTTTACACCTTTCATAAAACTTAACTGGAAATGGGCCATATACCTACATCTTAAATTAAAAACTATAAAACTTTTAAAAGATAACATAGAAAATCCAGGTGACCTTGGACTTGGCAATGAGTTGCTAGGTACTGCATTAAAAGCATGATTCATGAAAGAAAAAAATGGTAAATTAGACCTCATCAAAATTAAAACCAGCTGTTCCACAGAAGACTGTTAAGAGAATGAAACAAGTGGCAGATGAGGAGAAAATATTTTCATTTTTCTCACAAAGTACTTGTATCTAAAAAAACCAGACTCCCTAAAAGTCAACAATAATAAAACAGTCCCAAGGTGGAGGATCATGGTCGTTCTGGTGGTGGGTGTGGTGTAGTGTCACACCACAGGTATGATCCTGTACCCCCAAATTATATAAGGTGTAAACCATTGTTACCCTAATAAAAATAACGCAATTTAAAAAATGAAAACAACTCAGTTAAAAAGTGAGTAAAAGTCACCAACACTTCACTAGACTTCTCTACAAATGGCAACAAGTATATGAAAAGATGCTAAATACCATGTGTCATTAGGGACTGCAAATTACAACAAAAACAAGGAATCATGACACATCTATTGGAACAGCTGACATGTAAACATTCACACAGGAAACACTGGTGAGTCTGTGCAGTCCATTCTTGCTGGAGGATATGCAGGGTAGCGCAGCATTTCAGAAGACATTTAAAAGTTTCCTGCAAAGCTAACACAGTCGTAGCCTATGACCCAACGATTGTGTTTCTAAACATTTACCCAAGTAAGTTAAAAACTCTTGAATGCAAGAAATCTACCACAAATGTTTAAGGCGGCTTTACTGATAATTGTCAAAATTTGGAAGCCTCCAACATGTCCTTCAAGCAGTGAATGAATATGCAAGCTGTGTTCTATCCAGACAGTATATAGTATCCAGTGAAAATAGACTTTCTGTCCCCCTCACTGCCCCGGCCTGCGGGGCGACAACGGGGGGCGCGCGGGAACCACCTAAGGAGAATGAATACACAAACAGGGAACGCAGGGCAGGAAGGCAAGTCAAGGATTCTGATCAAGCCTTCGTCTTTATTAAAAGGGGCAGGGGTATATATTCACTTGGAGAGGTGGAAGAAAGGGGGAAGGGAAAAGGTTTGAATTTTAGCTGGCAGGAGGTTTTCGGGTGGGATGTTTGTGATTTTAGGCCAGGCCTCCTTTAAAATGGAAATCCTGTTGTTCTCCTGGCGCCCTGACCCCCTGACGGAGAGGTGAGAGACAGGTGAGACCGGACTTTTTTGCAGGTCTGGCTCCCGACATATCCTCCCTCTTTGTTAAAATGAGGGCGGGCCTTAACCGACTGGGAGAGCAGGGACCTGATTCCTCCGTGGGTTTCCCAGGCCCACCAGTTTTAGTAAATGGCTCTTGGCATCTTTTGGGGAGGAGAGGAAGAGCCTATTAGATTGATGTTGATGCCAACCTCTATGCAAATCAGGTATACTCTCAGGGAACTCCAGAGGGGGTCCAAATCCATCCATGACCTTCCCTTGGGAAGAGGGGGGTCGAAGGATTTGTCAGACTTTCCCTTGCTATTCGCATCCAATCAGTGCCCACACCTTTCTCTTAGAGGAGAGAAGGTGAGCATCCCTCTGGTCACTATGCTGTCCCCGCGGGGAGGGAGCTATGATAAGTCTC
>JAGFMF010012272.1:27337-61785 GCA_019455555.1 Galemys pyrenaicus
GGGATGTTTGCGATTTTAGGCCAGGCCTCCTTTAAAATGGAAATCCTTTTGTTCTCCTGGCGCCCTGACCTAGAGGTGGGAGACAGGTGAGACCGGACTTTTTTGCAGGTCTGGCTCCCGACACCTCACTACTTCTAGAACTTTACTACGAAGGATACTTCCACAATAGAGCTCAGCACAACTGTTCAAGGTAAAGGAACCTGGGAAATCTGGGTGCTGAAAGCAGGAACACAGCAGGCGAGTGTGGGTGAAGAGGAGGAGAAATGAGAGCGACCTTGTGCTCCTTCGGTTCACAGTGACTATTAATTATCCTTTCTCGCGGCCACATTAACACTGATTACATTGTGGGAACTACCATTTATTGGAAGTTTGCTGTGAGCCGGGCATTATGCTAGATTTATTATATGCATTATCCCATTTAATATGGTGAATAAAAGAAAATTAAATTTGAGCCACAACAATATAAAGAAATTCGCAGCATCAGTTGGTGATTTCATCCACTTTCCAAAAACTCACTCCATGGAGTCATTCAAACAAACTCACTTAACTATACACTTCAGTGTTCTCTCAAGCATGTGGACCTCAGAAGGGGGAGTTTTGTGAGCTAAAATCATAGATTTGATATTTGAAGATGAATTATTTCAATTTCCTTTCAAGATGGAATCACTAACAATCTATTATCAATTAGCTGTTAGAAGTAAACTTCCACATTTTCCCAGTGAACTTTTAATTTTATTTCCTATGCACTTTTTTAAATTTAAGGGATAGATTAACTTATAAACTTGTCCAGTTTATTGCAACAACAACCAAAAAAACACTATTAAATAACCAAATATCTTTTTAGGTTATAATGTTGCCAACATAATATTAGAATATTCTGCATAAGCAATGGTATGTGATGGGCAGAACTTAGTTGACATAAAATTTAGTGCATAATATTCCCATTACACTTAAACAAAATCCCAAACCCTCTCCAAGTTTACAAAATCTTTGTGTGAGGTGGCATCTGGCTGTCTCCCATAGCCCTACATCTCCCATCTCTCTCCCTTGGCCACACTAGTGCACTTACCAGTCACTTTGCTGTTCATGGCCTTACTATTATTCCCTCTGCTTGGAAAGAGCCTACTCCTCCTGTCCCATGATATGTTTATTTCCCTCAGGGTTCTGAAGCTAGTCACCCCAGCTCCCTTCCCCATTACTCTTGATCCTCTGACTCTGCTTTCATTTTCTTGAGAATACTTGTTACTGGCTGATATTCTGCATTGAAGTGTATTTCTGCATTCACTAATTTGCCCCTTCCAGTATAACTTAGGCTCCACAAACTCAAAGGATTTATGTTTTGATCACCACTATATCCCTTACATATAAAATAGTGCCAGGCATCATGTACACGTGCAGTCGATTTTTTTAATGAAAGGATGATTAAAAAGTGAATGGATTCTTGTGACAACCCTAGGTTGAAGATATCATTTTCTACCTCTTAAAATAAGAATGTGTCACTTATAAGGTGCCCAAACAGTATTTGAACTTATTTAAAATACTTAAATAATTAAAACTTATTTATTAAATAATTAAAATAATTTATTAAATAATTAAAACTTATTTATTTAAATAATTAAAACTTATTTCTGTACCCAGTCCAAACAGACACATTTCAAACCAAACTAAACTAACTTTGATTATATCATTTTGAACTCAACAGTTCATAGGTAATAGAAAACAAAACAAAAACTATTTTACACAATCTGATGCTGCAAACGACCAAATTTTAAAAAGAAATTTCCATCATGAACCATACTGTATTAAAGAAGCAGAAGTCAGGTTACATTTTCCCAAACTGCAAAAGTCACTGGCCAGGTCTCAGACAAACATCAAAGGCTGCATTTTAAGGAAGTCAGACTTGTCCCTGTTGCTCTTTCTCCTGGGATTCGGGAGAACCTGGAATCCCCAAGGATATTGCAAAAAAAGAAACTGCAGACCATTAACCCTGATGTATAAATATTTATAGGTGCAAAATCCTCAACAAAAATCTTAGCAAACATCAGTATTTGTAACATAATATGCTTCTTTTATTTCTCCCCTTCAATCTACAATAAACAAACTGTATCTCAGGCAGCAACCTAGAGGGTCACTTCGGAGTTAAGTCTCTTCCACGTCAAAGATCACAATGCTCTCCCTGGCTCAGGGAGCACCGGCTGCCACCAGGACAGGCTTCAGAGAGAGGACAACACAGCGCATGGAAGAGCTGTGGATTTTGCTTGCGTTATCCTCTTGATGGTTTTGCTCTTACGGCTCTTTGGCGGTCACTGCTGCTGACTTGGTGGTGGCAGCTGCACAGGAGGAGACTTGCTGCAAGTTAAGGTTGGGCATGGCTCAGGGCACTGTGGAGGTGAGCAAGGCTCTGGATACTTGGGAGGCAGGCATGGCGCTAGACAATTTGGGGGTGGGAAAACAGGGGGCTGGCAAGACTGCTTGCATTGTTCTTGTTTCTCACAGAACATGTTTCTGGATGTCAGGAGATCTGAAAGAAAAACAAGGGACTTTGTTCACAAGAGGAACACTTGCAGACCAGAAAGTCAAAGCCTAGCAAATAAAGTTATCTCCAAAGATATATTTTTCTTTTCGAACTTTGTCTTTAAAACTATGGCTGCCCTCTTTTTCTGACTAACATGTCTTGTCAGCATCTCAGGCTAACTCTCCTCACTTCTCTTAACATTTTCAATGACAAAACCCTTCTCACTTGAGGTAGCAACAAACAAGTGGGTAATGCAAATACTCTCTCTAGGGGATGTTTTCGCATTTCTGGTCAATAGCAAAACAAATCTTGACCCACCAAGCACTGATCAGGGCGAACTAAGCTGCTTTGGTTGCAAAGACAAGATCTATTCCCAGAGAATTACCATGACTCAGACCTGCCCTCAAAGTGTTACCACAAGACAGACGCTGATGACCATATCAAGACTCTCTTTAGTATATCATAGCCACAAGACAATCTTACCCTCTTTTTCTTTCAGTTCAATATTAGTGCCTTAACTACTTCTTGCTTTTGAATTTCAATCTGGTTTAAAAAAATCAAACATAATGAATAAATTAAAAAATAACCTACTGACTGCTTACATTCTCCAAATAAGAGGATGCACAACATTTGGTAAAAATGGTAGTCTCTGCCCACAAATTCTTAACATCATTTCAGTGACCTTAAACAGATAGAAACCCCTAAAAATCAGAGGTACTCTATTCGGTGCCCCGCTGAAGCTGGTAAAAAGGACAGTGTTGCCCTGTGGGCCAAGATCATGAGGATCTGAGAGTGGGCTCACGCCTCCCCTCCAGGCAGGAGTCCAAAGCTTTTACCCCTCATCAGTTCTCCATCTTTCTTTCTCCCCTTCCCCACACACATACTGCCTCTGTTTTGGGGTTCTGACCTCTTGTGCCTGAGGGCAAAGGTGGGGGCCCACAGTCCTAGCATTGTGAGGTTGCCTGTGCACATACGTCAGCCTCTGCAGCTATCTAGGGAATAAAGCCCTGAACCACCACCATCACTGCAGCAACAAAACATTAGAACGGATGCTTCCAAATCTGTTTTAACAGAATTAGAATAGTCCCAAATTGTATGAAATCATACGTCCCAGAATGCTGTCATTCTCTCAGAAAAATTGAATGGAGAGACTGATCAAAGATGGCAGACTAGCACAAACCTGGAGTCACCACTTCCTCTACAGCTCCCGCAGCCCGGCATCAGCGAGAGTCACTGTACTTGAGAAAGAACAACCCAATGACCAATGTCTCCACAGAGACTGAGACCACAGAATGAATAAGAAAACCTAAGAAATGGTTCTTCTAGGAATGATACTGGGGCACTAGGATGGGCACCCAGCCTCTCCCACATGGACGCCCAGGTGTCCCCTCAGCTCCTGGCCTACTGCAGTCATATGACCACCCTCCCCAGAAGAATACCGACTGACACACTGAGAGTTCCAGCAGCCAGCTTGGCATTCTAAAAGACACCTGCACTTCCTCTGCCTGGACAACTAGGCTTCCCTGGTTCCCTAGCCCACTGAAGATGGGTAAGCTCCACATGTCTTAAAGAACATGATTTCTGGGCAGGAGTTGAGCTCATACACCTAGGGTGCCCCCTGCTGGCTTGGTGGTCCAGCGAGTCCCTACATGGCCTCCCAGGGCTTTCCTTCACCTCCTAGCCCACTGCAGACTGGCAAGCGCCACTGCCTTACTTTCCCAAAATAGCACCGACTGCTATTCAGGCATAGAGCTGACACACCCGGGACTGATGGCACCTAGCTTAGAGGCCTGAAAGATACCTCCCCTCCCCAGTCTAGGCTCCTAGGTTTCCAGAAGCTCTTAGCTCTCTGCAGCCAGGCAATACATCCTTTCCAAATGAACACTGCTGGGGGGCAAGGCACTGACATACCTGGAGCTGCTGGCTGTTAGTTTGGTGGTTCTGAGAGGAATTCACCCCTCTCCACCTGAACCCTGGGATTCCCAGCAGTTTCTGGCCTACTGCGGTGAGATGACACTGCCCTAAGATCATGAACTGCTGGGGAGACATCGAACTGATGGCAGCTGGGGCTGCTAATGGTTAGCTTGGTGACCCTGAGAAGCACCAGTCCCTCCTCCATCCTGGCTATGCAGAAATCTGGACAGCCTACAACTGTCTACAGTTGCATCAATCTACAACAGATGCAATCTCCCACTTCCAGGGGGGCCTGCCCATGACCAACACTGCAGTCTTTTGGCCATTCTGCTTATGCCTGAGCCTCAGAAGCAAGGCACTGCCAGCAGAACTAATCTGCTATTATATTTTGGGAGAGCACCACTAACATGCCTTCACCAAGCAGATCCATCTCTCAGATACATAACCTAACTTTACACATTAAGGAACTAGAAAAATGAAACTAAATTCCACAAGAAAGAAGTATATCTAATCATGAAACTGGAGCAGAAATATACAAACAGAAATAAAAAAGACAGTACAAAAAATCAGTGAAGCCTAAGAGCTTGTTCTTCAAAAAGATAAGCAAACTTCTAGGTAAGCTTACTAAGGGGGGGAAAAAAACAAAAACAGAAAATTCTAATAATAAAAAGAATCAGAAATCAAAGAAATTACAAAAAACAATAAACATCACAGGAAATAGAATATTATAAGAGATTATTATGACTATATTTATGCAAATTGGATATCAAACAAATTGGAAAATCTGGAACAAGCAGACAAATTCTTAGAATGACCTCTAGAGATTATACCTGGAAGAAACAGAAAATTTGAACAGACCAATTACAAGTAAGGCAGTTGAAACAGTAATCAGGTTTCCTCAAAAAGCAGACAAAGCCCAAGACCAGATGGTTTCACTACAGTGTTCTACTAAACTTTCAGATAAAGTAATAACTATCCTTCTCAAACTCTTTCAAATTGAAGGAAAAGAAATGCTTCCAAGTGCATTTTATGTTAACATTACCCTGACACCAAAAGCAGAAAAGGATATTGCAAAAAAAGAAACCACAGACCAATAACCCTGATGAATACAGATGCAAAAATCCTCAACAAATATCTTAGCAGACATCAGTATTTGTAACATAAGATACTTCTTTTATTTCTCCCCCTCAATTTACAATAAGTAAACTGTATCTCTAAAGGGGTTCGTCATGTTAGGGGAGATGGGTAGACTGTGGAAGTAGCAGAGAGTTGGTCACCAGCCTAATGCGTGGTCTGACAGGTCTCTGGAGAGGGGAGGGCAGACACAATATAGTTGCTTATACCTCGACCCAGGTAAATCCCAACAGTGAAAACAAGACATCACAAAAACCAGGAGTTGGCAAGGAGGAAAAAGCAAACACATGTGAAACTATAACTCCCTCTCCCTTTCTCCTGCCACATTAGAACAAGTGCTCCAAAAGAAAGACAGCCCTGACTCACTTGGGGAACCCCAAAGAAGAAGCAGCAGTGACCCTGAGCCAGGCCTTACCCCCCCCACCCCCCATGGCGGTAACTATTGTCCTTCCTGCCCTCCCGAGCCCTCTCACCAAGCAGGAGGAACTGACTACTGTGGCTGCCCATGCCCAGAACACCAGCAGCAATCCCACGGATTTAGCAAAAATGACAGCAGCAGCAAGCAGTGACCAAAAACTAAAGCCATAGTGCCCCCTACTGGGGGAAAAGAAAGTCATCTTTTAACTAAACTTGAATTAGCAAACAAAACTTGACCAAAAAATAAATAAGAAAATTCAATGTGCAGACAGAGGAATATTTCATTGACCAACATGAGAAATCAGAGTATCTCAGCATCACAAAGTGTGGAAAATTTCCCAGAAACCAAACTTAAAGACACAAAAGATTGTGATCTAACAGAGAATACAAAATATCCTTTTTTAAAAGATGTATTTCTTTATATGTATTTCTTTATATGTATTTCTTTATATATATATATATGAAGAACTAGAGTACAGGTCAGAGGTGTGGGTGGTGAGAGGAAGCACCAGAGACGGGGGACTAGAACAGGCAAATACACTGCTGAGAGGAGCAGTGGGCGAGGTCTGCCATGTCATTTGGGTTATCTCCCTGGCAGGGGATTGAACTCATGATGCAGTTCCCTGGCTACGGATGCTTCATAGTGAGGCGCTTAACCCCTTGTGCCACCAGGGAGGCCCCCAAGAATACAAAATATCTTCATGAAAAAACTCAGAAAGGGGTAACAAACCTATATATACAGGTACTCTTATTCTTCCCATCAAGCTATCATAATATTCCTTAGCAGAAACGCCACAGACCAAGAGAGAGTAGAATAACATTTTCAAAATACTCAAAGATAAAAGCTAACTAGCCAAAAATACTCTGTCTAGCAAAGTCACCCCTCAGATACAAAGGCTTTCCCAGACAAAGCTGGAAAAGTTCACCTTGAGTAGATCTCCCTTCCAAGAAGTTGGAAGGAACTCTTCTGTCTGAAATGAAAGATGAAAGTACACAAAAAATATGAGCCACGTGAGAAACAGAATCAGAAAGTTACAACTCTGTCTCAGGACAGGGGATTAGACCCTTAATTATAGCATAAAGGTTAGAGGGAAAGAAGCATTAAAAATATAGACAATTTAACTTGGTAATGAACTCCGTGTTAAAAAAAAAAGGTATAATTTTTGAGAGCAAAACATTAAAGGATAGGCTGAAAAGAATATCTTTTCCTGTGTAGGCAAATGAAGATGAGATTATATAGGCAAAAATCAAACAAACAAACAAAAAAACAGGCCTATTTGAGCTATAATATACTCAACCACAAAAAAACGTTTGGAGCAAAGACAGAAAGCATTAAAAAAGAGAAACGCCATGGAAATCCACCTAAATAAAATGGCAGATAGAAACATATTTTTAAATACCTGGAGACGTAAGAAAGTGAAGATAGGAGAATACCTCTGGGTGAAACAAAAGAGAAGTTTATAGTAATAGAGGCCTGCATCAGAAAGTAAGAAAAATTCTCAAACTACTATCCTTACATGTAAATGAAGAACAAATGAAGTCAAAAAGCAGTTGATGAAATCTGAGCATCTGATAAAATCTTAACATCTCTGAACATCAGGAAAATGATAACCAAAGCAGTTATCATATATTTCATGAGGTGTAGATAAAGCTTTTGTAAAGAATTCGGATAATATACCTTAAAGGTTCAAACTTTTAAAATTGAAAATAAGCATTCCCTGAGTGCCGGGCCTTATAAATATAAACCCATCGTGTCACATCAACAGTCCTGTCTTTGTTACTCAGCTCCATGAAGGAGAACTTGTCCTCCAGAAGAGAAGGAAGAACACAGCTAGCATCCTAGTTATGAAAAGGAACCAGAATTTTTTTCTCTCTCATTTTCTTTTTTTTTATTGTATCTTTTTTAATATAAATTTTTTAATTTACATATATTTGACATCAATTGTAATCCCCATGTATTCTCCATCACCGTAACACCAGTGCACCATCACCTCAGTCCCCCGTGCTCCCGTCTGCCCTCCACCCTTCCCCTCTTCCCTTCCCACCAAGTGTCCCCAGTTTGTCTTTGTCTTTTCATTTTTGGTTTTTGTTTCTTTCTTGTTGTTGTTATTATTATTATTGTTCTTATTCCTTTCCTTGATCTTTATTTGGTTCCCTTATATTCCTCCTAGGGGAGGAACCATCTGGTATTTTCTTTAGCCTTCTAACTTAATTCGCTGAGCATAATCCCTTCCAGTTCCATCCATGTTCAAAAAGGAACCAGATTTAGGGTGAAAATATCTACTTCTTTTTCAAATTTTTTACCTCCAGTGAGAATTTAGACAAGTCTCCTAGTAGTTAGGGATCATTTTGTCCTCATTTGTACAATGGAAAATTGGTTTTTAAGGCTTCCTGGATCTGACCTTAATATTTAGTCCTTAGACCGATGCCTTTTCTTGTTTTCTCAGTGACCCCAAATCCTCAATTTCTGTTTCATCCCTAGAAACAGAATTAATGAGAGTACAATTAAAGTCCCAGGGCTCCAATCTCTTGATACTATTGCCACGATCCACAGAATGAATACTCAGAAATGAAAACAGGATATCCAAGAGAGATCTGCACACCCCATCCACTGCCACAATATTCACAATAGCCAACTGTGGAAGTGGACCAGTGTCTGCTAATGGATCAGTGGAGAAAAAAATTATATATTTACATATATATACATATAATCTATAGATGCATGTGTATACAGATATAATTTTATATAATTATATGTTACATGTAACTCATATATAAATATATGCACTTACTACACACACAATGGAATTTATTTAGTTATGAGAAAGAAGGCAATTCTCCCATTTAGACAACATGGATGACTTCTGAGGACATTATGCCAAGTGAGATTAGTCAAACAGAGAAAGACATGTGTATGTAGAACCTAAAAATAGTAAGTCAAGCTCAATTAAACAGAGAATAGAAAGGAGATTGACACTGATTGGGGAGAGGGAAAAAAGAGGTTGGGAAGAGAGTACAAACTTTTCAGCTACAAGATGAATAATGCCTCAGGATTCAATGTAAAACATGGGACTATAGTTGATAACATTGTATTGTATAAATAAATTTTCTAAGAAAATAAAATTTAAATGTTCTCACCAAACAAAAAGGGAAGGAAATTATGTGAGGTGATGGATTTATTAATTAGCTAGATGAAAGGAACTCTCTTACAAGGTATACATTTATTAAATCACCACCACTTTAAATATATTAAGATTTTATTGGTCAGTAAAGTTGAAATGTTTTCAAATAGCCCATAATATCAGATTATAATTATAATACTTCTTGATCTAGCATCAGTAATTAGATTGCAAAGTAGAACAGAAAGTAGAAAAATAGAATTCACACAGAAATTTTCATAGATAAGTTCAGCTGGATAAATATAGACTTCCTGCTTTGGTAATTGTTTTTTTCTCTAAATAATGAACTGAACTTTGATGCCATAAGACTTTCCTAGAATAGTTTAATAAAAGCACAAGTTTGTTTTATTTCCTCAGAATTTAAAAGGGGCTAATTACTGCTGTTATATATGTATTGAAGCTAGTAAAAGGGTTTGAGAAATGTATAAATGATTCTGACTCACACACACCCTCACATTCCGTCTGTGAGGTTAAAATGGAGCCACACGCCGCCCACGTTTGCACCACACAAACAGGAGGTGACCACTTCGTGTAAAACACTTGCGCGAAGTGGTGCTACCCAAAACAGCGCCATTGCGGCAGATGTTTATCAGCGGAAGAGGGGAGAATCTCCATGAACTACTCAGCAGGATTCCACTATAGAATGGGATATGAAAAAAATCAGCTGAAATGCTTCCTTAGGTCCACCATACCAGGTGGAAGGAATAAAGAAACGCCTGTCATTGACAGGAATAAGGAGAGGGTGACACAGGAGGGTCATACTAACTCCCCAGTTCTTCTCCATGACCCTCCCCTTCGTGCTCAGGAGAGAGATTGGGGACCTGGCAGAAAATAGGAGTGAATACAGTGGGACCAGCAGGCAGAAGGTGACTACTTGCTGGGGGTGGGGTTGGGGGTGGGGAAAGGGATGACGCCCCACAGTGCTCCTCAGATTGTTCACTTACACTAAGCAACAGCCATAAGCAAACACTCTCATACTAAGGACCTACACAGATCCACTGTTTCTGTCAAAGGGGCAAAGATTTCTTTTTCTTGGACTGAGGTGGAGGCAGAGGCAATCCTTCCTAGCAGGAAGTCAGGAAAATCTCTTAGTTCCAGGATCCAACATAAAGCAGCTCTGCTTTATATAGCAAGGGCTGGGAACTCTCCTGACAACCAAGGCAGAGACTTTAGCCACCACAAAAGGAGGGGCAGAAATGCAAGATCCAGTCCAGAAGTTCAGACACACCAGCCCTCCAGAAGGCTGGGCCAGGAGAACGCAGAGAAGCAGTACCCTTCCATGAGCATTGCCCCCCCAAATAGGAAGCATGTCTACTGGCAGACAAGGGCACTGAGAGAATGAGTACCTTCCTGGACTTTTTCTCACCCCTTCTTTCATTCATTATTTTTTCCTTCCTTTTTTCTCTGTCTCCTCTACCTCCTCTTGCTCCCTTTTCCTCGTATTTGCATGATATAAAATTATAATCAAATATCACAATGCACCAACAGTTATCATTTTGATGATAGAGATATTTAGTACCTCTATTTATGTCTGAAATTTCTCAAAATAAAAAAATTAAAAGATACAAGGAATGAACTGAAGAAAAAATTTTGAGGAGTAAATATACTAAAATGCTTCCTTACAGTGATTACTCTGGCTGATATAATTTTAATTTCCTTTTATTACTTTCCATCATTTTCAAGAATTTCTTCAAATGCTATGTGTGTTTCAAAGCAGCATGAAATATGTTAATATTAAATATTTTAATCTTCAAAGCAACAACATATTAATGATACAAAAGGCTAAAGACAATAATGTTAATGAATATTGTTGTCCTGCTTCTCCAAAACAGTGGCTTCCACATCAAGGATTCAACCACTTTGGTTGCTTCCCAGGTTCAAATCCTCACTTTGAGGGGCCCTTCTTGGTGGTGCAAGAGCTTAAGCCACAGCACTATGAAACTATGTGAGCTCAATCCCCATTCAGGGAGCTGATCCACAGCAGACCTCTCCTGCCTCACCTCCTGTCTCAGCTGCTGTTCCCCTCAGCAGTGTATCTCAGTAAATCTGCCTGTTCTGCTCCCCACTCTGTCTCTGGTGAATCCTTTCACTCCCTGCACCTCTGGACTGCACACCAGCTCTTGTATGCATAAATAAGTAAATATTTTTTAAAAACTGATCTTTTAGTTCAGTATCTTAGTATTTCAATGTCCATGCTTAAATAGTTAAATTATATTTTAGTAGTTGGTGTAACATATATAAGATATTAAAATGGTACACACACTTCCACCCCATCAGCCACATAATTTCCTATCCTACTTAAGGATTTTTGAAAGACAGAAGGAGGAATGGAATGAGGTCATTTTCAGAGATGGGTTTCA
This sequence comes from Galemys pyrenaicus, assembly GCA_019455555.1. NCBI lineage: Eukaryota > Metazoa > Chordata > Mammalia > Eulipotyphla > Talpidae > Galemys > Galemys pyrenaicus. Next base: position 38,857 of record JAGFMF010012272.1, read on the forward strand.
GTTCATGTTGGTCTCAGGCTACTGTATAGAACATTTTGGAGCAAGGGTGAAATCAGGGAGATAACATGAGGTTATGGCAATAACTCAGATATCTGAGTATTCTGATGCAGTGTCATAGGCATGGGAAAGGTAAAAGAGGTCTGATGTAGCAACAGACAATAGAATATAGAAAATAGAAATAGACAATAGGAAATAAATTTTCAAACACAACTTATAATAGCATCAAAATAAATATAAGTATCTTTATCAAAAATATGTACAAGACCTTGACACTGAATACTATAAACTTTCTGCTGAGAAAAAGTAAGTAATATGGCAATTGATGGAGGCAGAGTGAAGACCCCAGGCTCCCTGCTCCAATCAGGCACAACCAAACAGCCAAAAACCCTGGAGTTCTATAGATATAAGAAAGGATGGAATGCAGCCATTTTCAACAAAGTGGAGACAATTTGAGAGAATTATATACAGCAAGGTAAAAAAAAAAATCAGACACATAATCGCAGATAATTCAACAATGCAAAACACTTTCAAAATCAGTTAACATCAATTAACATCCTGAGGGCTCTGTGATTAAGAGGGAGGGGAAGGGAAAGGGACACGGCGGTACCAGGGATGGTGATGGGGGACAAAAAGAGTAAATAACTGGAATAATATCCTTTGTTCATGGATCAAAAAACTCAATAAGGCTAAATTAGCAGTTCTTCCAATATCGATCCAAAGATTAGATGTGACTCCATCAAATCACAGTGGGTTTTGAAAAGTAATTGATAGGATTATTATAAAATGAAAGTGTGTGCAAAAAAAAATTTGATAATGGAAATCAATGTTGGAGGACTAATTTTAAGCTTCTAATCAAGCCAGTATGTTATCAATATATGAACAGACACAGAAAGCAGAACAGAATAGCATAGCATAGCATAGCATAGCATAGCATAGCATAGCATAGCATAGCATAGCACAGCATAGCATAGAACATGTCCACACAAACCTACACACAGATGATTAATTGATTTTCAACAAAGGTGCCAAGGTAATTCAATGGGGGGGAAATCATCTTGTCAACAAATAGTACACTAAAAACTAGATATTAATGTGTAAAATAATGAATCTTAACCCTTACCTCCCACCATACAAAAAATTTAATTCAAGATGACCATAAACTCAAACATAAGATCTAAGACTCTGTTTTTTGAAGGAAAATATAGGCGAAAATCTTAGTTACAATGTATTAGGTAGATTGGTATTAAAGAAGTAACTAAAGTAAATAACTCAAAAAGCAGTCAGAAAAATGAGCAAAAGATTACTTCACCAAAAAAGATATAAACAAATGACAGTAAAAATGTCTTAAGAACGTCTGAAAGGCATTAATATTTAATAAGAGTATATTAAAAGTACAATGAACAGTTGCCAGGTGGGCAAAACTTACAAGTGTGACAATGGTGAAACAACTTAAAGAGGTGGAGTAAATAGAAAAATGTACCATGCCACTGATAGGTGTTTACATTTGTGCAAGCATTTTAGAAGACACAATTAAAGATGCATATGCTTCTGGGAGTATACCCTAGAGAAATGTGTGGACATGATTTTCTTGGCAAGCTTGAAGAGTGGGCACTAGTTACTCATACCAGCTCCAACCAGCAAGCAACCTAAACGCCAACAAGAACTGAATAATAAACGAAATGTCATAAATTCAAACACAAATAAACTGGAACACAATAATAAATGAAACAAAGTTACATCATTTTGATTGAATGCTGGAAAACAAAAAAGATTGGTATGTAGTGTGGTTCCAATAACAGAAGTTCAAAAGCTGAAAACTATGATTTCAAGAGATGCCTCAATCTTGGTGGTTAAAAAACACAAAGAAAAACAAGAAAGAGATAATATTGTCAGGATGGTGCTTACCTGTACAAATAAATGTGTGTGAAGGTGTGGAATGGCTGGACTGAAGGAACCTGGGCTTTTGAATAATTGGTATGTTTTGGGTTGGTTACATAAGTACTGACTTTATAAACATTTACCCTATACAGCTGGTTTATAAACTTTCTGAATATGTTGATTATATTCCCAAAGTATATATAAGGCTTTTTACACTATTCTTATTCTTAAAGACAAAATAGGAGGAAACAATCTATCAACACTAGGCCAGAGCTTTTTTCAAGAGTGCGAAGTCAACCCTCCAACATTCTTTTGAGAGTTTGGAACACAATAAAAACCAAGTTCCCTGTCCATACTGTTAGGTATAATTTGATGACTGTTAATGAAGTAGATTTCCTTTTAAGATATGAAAACTAAAAGACCTACTTCTCATGGAATCACCCTCTCAAAACATTTTCATTTTACAGAATGGTTTTATTTCTCAGCTCTTTTAACCTTTTATTGAAAATGTCTTTGAAAGATTATCTATACTTCTAATCAAGTTCTACAAAAATAAATTATGTACACTGTTAGGAATCACACAGATATGAATTTCGAGCCTATCACTATCAAATTTTGAATAGGTATCAAAATTGTCACTGTCTTCAAGACCCAACTTTTATGACTTCTTGGTACCTTCCTCTCTGCTTAGAGTTCACCATTTCCTCTCATTGTATCAATATACTCCATCTATATTTATGGCTCACTTTTCTAGTTATTCAGGTCTTTGCCCAAAAATCCATTTTTGAAGAACCTTTCTAAAATCCTTCTCTAAAATATACCCTTGTGTTAGTATCATTGTCTTACATATGTATGTGGATGTGTTGTTGTGTGTGTAAAATCCTCTCAAGAATTTAGACTTTAAGCACAAGGACTTTTAGTCACAACTACCTTATCCCACGCACAATAAAGACTCCTGGCACATGATAAATAATTAGAGAACATTCGTGAATAAATTAATTTTCTATAAGTACACTGAGCTGAATACACGCTTTCCTCCATTTTACATATGAAGAAACTGAAGCTATAAGAGTTAATTATTCTTTCATTCTTTTCAGAGCCCTACAAGCTAAAAAGGAATAGAAATGAGTTTAAAACCAATGAAAGATAATTATTTGATGTACCCAAACCAAAAGATACATTTCAGGCAAAACTGAATTCAGCAATGGAAAAGCATGACTAAAATTCAATAGGAATAGAATGTGGTTGAGAGAAGAGATGGAAAACACAAAATGCAACAAAAGTAATTGACCATGAAACATGTGCTTTATTGCAGAAGAAAAAGAACAGACTCGGTGAAGTACAAACAGGATAGAGATCACCACTCAGATCACAGACAGACAGATAGCAAAACATATTGGGAGATGATATTGCTGCTCATCTTCCCACAGCATGATACGGCTTCAGGAACCAAGCCCTTTCTCGGCCAGCTGTGACATTAGGTGGGAGGTTAGGAAGATGCAACCCATCACCAAGGCCAAAGGGACTAAGCAGAGCCTGGGTCTTGTTGTTCATGGTCTTGATGAATTCCACAACTGTTACTTGCCTTTGGGTGGACACATCTGCTCGCAGGGTTGGCAAGGCTGCACCGGAGGGCATTTCTGCTTGCATGGTGGAAGTGAGAACTGCACAGGTGGGCATGGAGGAGGCAGACATTGTTCTGGACACTGTGGAGGTTGGCATGGCTCCTGGCACTTAGGCAGTGGACATGGCTCCTGGCACTGTAGAGGTTGGCATGGCTGTGGGCACTGTGGAGGCTGGTATGGCTCCTGGCACTGTAGAGGTTGGCATGGCTGTGGGCACTGTGGAGGTTGGCATGGCCCCTGGCACTGTAGAGGTTGGCATGGCTGCGGGCACTGTGGAGGTGGACATGGCTCCTGGCACCGTAGAGGTTGGCATGGCTGTGGGCACTGTGGAGGCGGGCATGGCCCCTGGCACTGTAGAGGTTGGCATGGCTGTGGGCACTGTGGAGGTGGACATGGCTCCTGGCACCGTAGAGGTTGGCATGGCTGTGGGCACTGTGGAGGCGGGCATGGCCCCTGGCACTGTAGAGGTTGGCATGGCTGTGGGCACTGTGGAGGTGGACATGGCCCCTGGCACTGTAGAGGTTGGCATGGCTGTGGGCACTGTGGAGGCGGGCATGGCCGTGAGCTCTTAGTCATGAACATAGGAGGGGGCTGGCAGGGCTGCTTGCACTGTTCCTGCTGGTAAGACATCTTTCTGGGGCTCAAGGAGTCTGAAAGAGGAAATGACAACAATGTCCTCAGAGAGAGAGAAGGGGGAGGACCACCATCAGCCCTCAGTGCCTAAGGACTCTCTGATCCCCTATGCAGCCTTTACGATTTTGTGCAATTTCCTGCCCTCCCTTTTATTACCTTTTACCCTTAACTCTTCAATCTTTTCTGGGGAATCTCTCCTATTATTTTCTAAAAACAAAATTGCCTACTCAATGATATGTGAATATAATAAAATTATCTGGACTAGAATCCAGATATTAAAATTCCTGTCAGCCCCAAAACAAGTCTTCCCTCCTGTCTCCCAAAAGGCATTGCTACTGGTCAGAACCCCAGGCAATGGTTCTGAGCCTCGGGCTTTTGAGGATAGAAAGACTCAATTCCAGGCTCAAGAGACTGGACTCTGAAAGGGATGCATTTGGGCCTAATGCAGAGCATGCAGCAGACAGTACCATGTCCTTCTTAATCTCTGTCAGTCAAAGATCATATTTCTGACCCCATTTTATCAGCACTTTCAAGGTCACTACAAATACCAGCAAAAATTCACCTCAAAATTCATTATCTTCTTTTCTCCATTAATGCGTTAAAATCGCCACTTCTCTCTTTTCTTACCAAACTTTATTGACTTGCCATGCACTTACAAAACTGTCCTGGGGAGTACAAGTTTGCACCTCAGCAGGTTCACTTGCTTCACCCACCCTCCGCTGAGCTCCAGTGCCAATACACCACCACGTGACCCCTTGACTCGTCCCGACACCGCCCCTCTGGTAACCACCATTGTTTTCAGAGTCCGGAGTTATAAAATAGACACGTCTGTCCCCAGATTAAGTCCTAACACCATCCAAGTGCCAGGAAAGACCTCTAAGATTTGTACTCACCAGAGGTACCAAAGATGATCTATGACCAAACGTCAAGAAGATAGCACTCGTGTGGTGGAGAGTCCTTTTATAAGGGACAGATGATGACGCACTTATTTCCCAACCAAAACACCATGTGCGTGCAATCTCCGAAATGATCTACACACTCACATTGATACCATGAAACTTCCTTGTCCTCGATCCTCCTCATCCCTCACCGGGAAGTGCACAGCAATTCACGTGGGACCATAGTCCCCATGCCAGTGTCATGTGGCAATTAGGAAGCATGAGAAATTCTTGGATAGCTGTGATGCTCCCCACTCCCCAGCCTTCCCAGCACCCAGATGGAAAACTTACTACCCATCAGGTTGCACCTGCCCAGCATCTGGCTTTGTTCCCTTTGATAGTGAGACCAGTATGTGCTAACTCCTCAGCCTGACCATACCTTAACCCTCATCCAGTTTTTATTTACAACATACTTCCCTTTTGCCATGTCCTACTTTTTGTTAGACTTTTCTAGGCAATTGATTGACTTTAACAGAGCCACAAAATCTTATCTTAGTTTCCTGGATGCTGACGGTCCCACGCTGGGTGTGTTTCACATGACTCCATTAATGGGTTTGAACAGGACAGCATCATCCCTGTTTTCTAGGCCATACACTGACTGGGGCCCCTCCCTAAAGTTTCATATTTGCAAATTTATACACTGATCTGATCTCTGTGGCCCTCAGGACTGTCAGAAATGGCATAGTCAACTAGAAACCCAAATATGTCTTTCTCATTTTCTTCAAAACTGACTCAATGTCTGGGCTACAGATATTTCTCTTCCATTCATTCATACTCTCTGAATAGCATGTGCTATTATCCCCTACAAAAATCAATTGACTCTTTATCAGATCCTCTGTTTTACAATGGTATTTAGTGGAATTTTTAGTCTTTCTTAGTATACTTAAGGAGTGATGCTCCAAAAGTTATAAATACACCATTCAATTAATGGGTACTTTTATTTAAGTAAATAAAATATGACTGACACAGGATCCATTGATAATTTCCTAGTATAATTTGTGAAGTCATAGTAACACTTTGGCTAATATTATTCATTCTCTCTCCTAAGGGAAAACTTCAATGTCTTGGCTATAGACATATGCAAGCACCTACTGTGTGACTTTAAATAGTGCCCGACTTCCCTGAAAATTAGAATTATATCTGCCTCAAAGTTTACTGCAAAAACTCAAATAAATGCCTACTATAGGGGCCTCCCTGGTGGTGCAAGGGATTAAGTCACAGCGCTTAGAAGCAATCCACAGACACTGCAGCATGAGTTCAATACCCGGCCAGGGAGGTGACCCACATGGCATACCAGACTTCTATCTCTCCCGCTGTTCCCCTCAGCAGTGTATTAGAGTAGATCTGCCTGTTCTGTTCCCCACTCTGTCTCTGATGAATCCTCTCACCCCACACACACACACCTCTTGCTATACCCCAGTTATTGTAAGGATAATAAGCATAAATAAATAAATCTTTTAAAAATGCCTAATATAAAACAGATTAAATGATAGGTCTTCAAAAAAACATGAGCTTTCCCTATATCTGATAAGGTATTAATTTTCCAAAATATATAAGAAACTCATACAACTCAGCACCAAATATTTATATATATCCTTATACGGCAAATGTATTATATATAGTAAATATTATTTATAATATTTGCTTTAATACAAATTATAATATATATACATATATATGTCCATCCTTCATTTTTAAATGGGCAAAGGACTTGAATAGACATTTCTCCAAAGGAAACATACACACAAATGGCCGAAAAGGACATGAAAAGGTGCTTAACATCACTAATACCAGGGAAAGGTAAATCAAAACCACAATGAGGTATCACTGCACACCTTTTAGGATACCTATAATCAAAAATACGAAAGACTATAACAAATGTTGGTGAGGTTGTAGAGAAAAGGGAATGTTTGTACATTCTCGGTAGGAATGAAAAATGGTGTTGCCACTGTGGAAAAGAATATGAGGGTTTCTCAAAGAATTGAAAACAGAACTATCATAAAACACAGCAATCCTACATTTGGGTATTTATCCAATTTAAATCAGGATCTTAAAGCTATATTAACACTCCCATTGCAGCATTACTCACATCAGGCAAAACATGAAGACAACCTAAATACCCATCAGCAGATGAGTGAATAAAGAAAATGTGGTGTGTACACACACACACACAAACACACACACAATGAAATACTCACCCTTAAACATGAAAGAAATCTGTCATTGGGGAAAATATGGATGAACCTGGGAGATATTCTACCAAGAGAAATAAGTCAGATGTAGTGATAAATACTGTATGATTCCCCTTACATGAAGGATATAAAATGGTCAAACTCATGGATGTAAGAATTAGAAGGTGGTTGCCAGGGGGGTTAGGGAAAACAGAGTTGCTAATCAATCAACAATACAAAATTTCAGTTATGCAAATGAATAAATTCTGGGGCTCTGCAGTGCAAAGTAGGCCAATACACAACAGCAACTGTATTGTACACTTTCAAAATCTCTGAAGACCGTAGATCTTATGTTAATTGTTCTCATGACAAATATTTTTCAAAGGGAAAAAAAATCTGAATCCTAAATGTGGAAAAATTATTAAGTAACAAATACCTAATCACGATAACTGATCATGTCCAGTGTCAAAAACCGTGGTAAAGAATGGCACTGTGTAGCGCTTAAGACCCATGTGGCTAGAATCCTCCCCTGGCCCTTCTTCCTTCTCCCTGACATCAGCGCTAATTACAGGGCATGTGTCTGTCGCATCTCAGCATCCACGCCTCCTCACTGGTGAGAAGGGCCCTACCCACTGCCTGAGGGAGGATTTCACGCCTTCACCTCATTCCAAGAAGAATGCTGTGCAGCATTCACAATTCCTAACTTTATGGGACTGGGACAGAAAAGAGAAAAAAATGGTGGCCTAACCTGGGGATTTGAGGAGGTAGGACCTTCTCCCACTGAGCCCTCCTCCTGGACTTCCTCATCTTCTCAGGCGAACAGCAGGAGGCTAGCTGTCTCTGCCCAGCGCTGAGATTCAGAAACGGAGTTATCTTGATCACTATTAGGAAACTGACATCTCTTGGATGCCAGAAGGAACAGGGATGCTCCCGGGACGGGTGTGGTGCCACATGACTTTGTTTTTCCTGTTGAAATCCTAGGAGTTAGAGGTGTCACATTATCTAAAGATTGTGTGATTTGAAACAATTCTACCAACATTTTTAGACCTGCTTGTCTTTGCCTGATGAATTACTAATAGAGTCCAAGGTCATTTTTACCAATAAATTATTTGGGTTAATTATGTTTGATAAGCTCAAGGAGGATGAAACCTTCTTAAGGGATGAGGGCAGAAAGAACACAAGGGACTGAGGTGATGGTGCATGGGTGGAATGGTGGTGAGTACTCCCTGGGGAATACAAATGATGTCAAATAATTAATTAAATTTTAAAAAAAAGAAATATTAAAAAAAAAGAATGCTTGATGAGGTTTACCAACTTTAGAATGAGCGATGACTATTTACAGAGGAAATCACTGAAGGGCAGGTGATCCTCACATTCTGTGCAAATTAAGGAAGGATCTTCTCTGAAGATCACATAAGATCTACACAAAGGTTTGTTAGATTTTTCTTGGAGATTAATGGCTCTCCAAGAGAGGTTGAGCACTGGAGGCGACAAGACAGGGAGGCATACTAAATCTTCACTGAACGATCCTTTCTTTACCTTTTGAATTTTTGTGTCATGTATATTTTGTACCTGTTTAAAATGTTTAAATACTTAAATATATTTCAATAAAATTATAATAATTACAGACAACTGATAAAATGATTAACACAAGATCTAAATAAAGAAATCTGAGCAAATGTTAATAAATTGTCATGGTATAAACACAATGATTGAATTTCAATCCAGTCTCTTTGTCTTAATGAAGTGCAAAGCTTTGACCCGTTTTCTCTTCCCTCGTGACAAAAATGCAGTATTAGTGTTTTGATCACAAATATTTTCTTGAGGTTTAAAGGTCTAAATAAGATAAATAATAAGCCCAGTAAAACAACTCTTGAACACTTGAAATCACATGGCTGAAAAATCTAGTTCCAAATTCTTAGTTCGATAAAAGATTTTGAAAGGCCAGAGCTATTTTATTAGAATCAAAGAAATAAAGGAGAGAGAGAGAGGATATAGAATAGAGGAGTGGAAGAAGGAACAGAGAAGAAAGAGATGGTTATATTACCCAAGGGACATTTCATTGCATTTGATGGAGCAGTTATAACCTAGTACTTTATGTTCCCAATAAAATTATTTCCATTTTGAATAATAAAGTAAAATGAGTTGGTGCTAAACATGTTCCTAAATTCCAGAGAAAATAATAGAATTTGAAATGAACAGAGACTCAGAGATAATGGAGTCCAACAGTATTTTCCTTTATTAATGAGGAAAGTGGAGCCCAGAGGAATGAAACCCTTAGCATTCTATAGGGTCACTTCAAGAGCCCTCAATGTTATGAATCTGAGAGCATCAGGTTATTTCTAAGATCATAAGGTTATTTTCCATCCTCTTTTATAAACTAAGGAATAATTTAAAAATTGGTCCTGCTAGAGGGAATTATGCTAAATGAAACAAATCACATGGAGAAAGACAAATACAGTGTGTGTTCACTCATACAGGGCATATAGAGAAATCGAATGAATTAAATAAAGCAAAATTAAACTTTTAGACTATAAGAACAAATTAGTGGTTACAAAAAGAGAATAGGGACAAAAAGGGGGAATTGGGCAAATGGGGTCAATTCTATGAGAAAGGATAGAATTGTGTGATTAGTGGTGAACTTAATGCAGTATATACAGATGTTGATTTATAATGATGCACACCTGGACTTAGATAATGTTATACTGCAATGTCACTTCAAGAAAAAATATTTTAAAATATTATTAATTCTTTTGATTCAAAAAGTGTGGTCATTCTCTGGGCAATTGATAAGAATAACCTACTTCCCTGATTATGAGTAGAGAGAACTTGAAGCTGGGAAAAACTGAGACCTTGTCTTAGTTATGATTTTTAGATAAAATCCTTAAAGCTAGGGTCATAGTCCTCATCTGTACAATAAAGGACATGTTCCAAGGCACTTCCGGATTTGTCCTTGGTTTTCAGATTTCACTATATTTTCAATCTGTCAGTGACAGTCTGGGCCTATGTGCCCATATCCCTGACAGCTCCAACACACGAGTGACACTCTCCTCACCCCCTGTGTCATTGCTGGCAAGGTGGCTGCCTGCACCCCAGATGCCAGTATCCTGACATGGCTCCTCTTTGCCATATGGTGAACACTCAGGAAGGGCTGCTGGGTATCTGGCAATGAACCAGCATCATGGCTGAGACATAAATGGCTGGAACACAGATGAAATCTACCTCTTCCCAAGGGAAGTGGAAGAAGAACTTCAAGCTACTGCTCAAGGTCCTTGAGGCTTCCTGAGGGACAGTGTGAAAGCTTCTCTTGAAGTGGTCTGGTCAGATTTTTCTATCTCCCACTAATATCAGTGTGTTAAAAGATTCTACTTGCTCACCCCAGAAACAAAATTAGCAGAAATGCAGTAACAGAAGCAGTGGATAAAAATAGGCCCAGAATGATAGGAATGTAATTACCAGGTATTTCTATTGATGCAACTGCTGAGTGAGAAAGGTTGGGGGTGGAGATGCCTAATACATCATTTCAAGACTAAGTAAATCAAGAAAGCCAAGAATCATGAAAGAAATCATCAGCAAATCTGTGTGCTAGGAGATCCAGAAACCGTATGTAGGGCAAATGAAAGTTACCAGTCTTTTCCCGCCTTCCCGCCATTAGCATTAATGATAGACACTTGCCATCTTACACGTGTGCCTGATGGCGGCATCTTGAGTATGGTGTGGGCATGTGTGAGTGGGCGCACCTGAGCCGAGAGATTGCGTCTATATGGGCAGCATCACGGAGGACATGGCGCAGCAGCAGAAAGCGAAGGCAGAAGACCCTGCAGCAGAGCGCAGGAAAGACCAGCAGCGAGACCACAAGAGAACACCAGAGAGCCCAGAAAGAGGAAAGATTTGCTGGTGGCTGGGAGATATCCCAGCCTCCTTGCTCCCCCTTCCCCCTCTTCCCCCCTTCCCTCCTCCCCTGCCCTGCACCTGGTTGCCTCACTACAAATGGTATAGAAAGATCATTAAAAGTCTGGGGGGAAAAAAGCCACTAAAGGCTCCAGGACTCCTCTTTACCAGCCTGCCAGATAACAGAGTACCTGCTCCGTGCCTTGCAGGCACCACACCATAGCTTCAAAATTCCAAGGGAAATTATTTTTGCACCTACATGTTGTTAATCAAATACAAATGAAAAATAATCTAATTTCCAGAAATAAAAAGATCCACATTTATCTTTTCTGATATAGCTTCCTGGTTTTGCTCTAACAACAAAAAGCATTAAAAAGCCAAAATGGAAAAGACTTGAAATACTAAAAGCTATGGTCATGACTGAGAGTAACTAAGGGAACTTCCCTAGGGTGACAACTGTTTGGGAAACTGACAAATCAACCAGATTCTACCCAAACACATTTTTGAAGGACTTGAAGAGCAGTATTTCCAGTTTAAAAATATATCTAATACAAGAGAAAAAGAATAAGAGTAATCTGTGGGGGGAAAATGTCTGTCTAGACAGTGCCATTCATAACCTAACAGTCTCAAATACAAGTGATTAAGTTTAGTCTTAGTTATTAACATTTTCTTTGTCACTTTCTCAAGACCAGACAATCAACCAAAGAATCAATCAAGTTGTGATTTGTAACATCCCCCAATAATTGGCTCTCCTGAGCTAGAAAGGGTATGCCACTTGCCGCAGTGATACTTTAATTTCCCAAAAGATGGAGGAAGAGGTGGAAGAGAAGTGAGGAGGAGGACAACGACGAGGTGGAGGAGGAGACAACTTATGATGCTAAACAAAACTCTAATACAAGACAGACATAGGCTATAATTGAAGCAAACTGTGAGGTTATCTTAATATTAAAAATGTTATTTACATAGTACAAGGGCCTAGTTTCATATTTGTTAAGCACTAACCAGCTGAATGTTTATAGCATGAACAGTTCACTTATGCTCCCAGTAACACCTGGTATTCGTTGTGCATCTTGTGAGCTAGACACAGTTCTACATGCTTTGTACATACGTGTGCATTACATGCTCAAAAGAGATCTGTGAGATAAATACTATCATTATTCCCACTGCAAACTTGAGCAAACTGAGACTAAGAGGTGAAGCAAATGACCCCAGGTCACATAGTTACCAAGCAGCAGAACCGTGGATAAACTTGGGGAGACTGGCCATAGGGCCTGGGATGACAAACACTCTGCTGTAGGCCCAACAATGGAAACTGCTCTTCAATGGTATCCACATCTCTTAATTGATATGGAAAAAAATGTGCAAGACTTGGTTATACATACAGTGCAGAGGGCAAGTGCTTTTATCATGACAATGTAAGAGTAAAGCTGCTGCAATTTGAGGGGTGGTGGAAGAGCAGAAGCACTAATATCCTCATTTCTTTAATTGGGAAGTCAAGGAAGGACTTGAAGAGCAGTATTTCCAGTTTAAAAATATATCTAATACAAGAGAAAAAGAATAAGAGTAATCTGTGGGGGGATATTTTATATAGCAAAAATATACCACGATGTTTTAATCTATAAGGAGAAGCTATATAAGATCTAAAACTATAATCATGAAAATAGGGAGGAGAGTAAAGATGTGGTTAAAATACAAGTACTTAGTTTTCAAAGCAGTGAATAACTTACACAAAGTTGATAAAACAAAAATATTATGAGGGACCTCCCAGGTGGAGCAATGAGTTAAGCAACACACTATGAAGCAGATCGCAGCCACTGCAGCACGTGTTTGATCCCTGTAGCTGGCCTGGGAGGGGACCCACATGGCATAGCAGACCTCGCCCACTGCTCCCCTCAGCAGTGTATTTCAGTCAATCTGTCTGTTCTGTTCCCCACTCTGTCTCCGGTGAATCCTCTCACCGCCCACACCTTTGGCCTGTACTGCAGTGTTTTTGTGCATAAATAAATAAATCTTTTTTAAATTTTTTGATACTTTTTTAAAACATTATGAATAAAAAATTGCTTCAGGCACCAGTAAAGACTGGAAATGGAGAGGGGACAACTGCCATTTCTTATTCCATTGCTTTCATACTGTTTGATATCTTTTATATATTTATTATATATATATAATGTTTACTTATATATATAATTTTTTATTTATGTCTTTTACATCATTGTGTATTCCCCATGAAATTTCCACCACCAGTTCACTCATGAATGATCACCATAGTCCCTTGTTTAAACCAACATCCTAGTACACTCCAAACAGCCTCACATAGCACCAACCCAGCCAGTCACATCAGTGACCCCCATCCCAGTCCCAAGCTTTGCTCTCTTAGACAACTAAGTTCTCTGTCTACTCAACATATCCTGTTTTGAGGCAAATCACTCTCAGCCTGGAAAAAACTAAAGTCCCTCCCACTCTAAAACTTCTCCCAAACCTGAGATCGTATTTGGTGACAGTCCATTTCCTTGGCCCTTCTGGGATAGTTCCCATCCCTTCTTCTGCACTTGCGGCCTCCTCTGCTCCACATTTCAATTATCCATGACAAGCTGGCTCAGCTCCACCCTTGTACCGAAATTACTCTTATCTTGCACACTTCCAAGCACTCAGCAATTTGAATTATCTTGACTTTATTTCTTCTACCACCAACTGCTTATCCAATTAAACACCTAGTCGTGCCAGTTTGACAGCCTAAATATTTCTGGGATCCATTTCACCCCTTTCTATGCTAACTACCTTGGCCCTAGTTCAGGGCCTCCTCAGCTCTGCTGGGTTATTACCACACCTTGCTAACATAGCTCTCTTCCCTAGTCTTATTTGATCCAAACCCATCTTCCGCATTGTAGTCAGAAATATCCATTAAAAAGTCAAATCTGAATGTCATTCGCATGCTTAAAATACTTGAGCCTACCAGCATAAGAAAGGTCCAGTTCTTCCTTCCCCTCTACGCTCATCCCTCCTTACTCCATGCTTTGAACTACACACGGTTGCAATATCAAACTTCCCATAATATTCCTCACACACCATTTTTTCCTCCTCTATACATCTGCTCACTCTTTATCTGGCTACTGTCTACACAACGCTCAAAAAGCCATGACTTCAGTGAAAAGCCTTTTTGTATCCCTTCACTGAAAGATGCTGTACCCACACCAAGAGTCTCCTGAAACACTGAGTTTTGCTTACTATATTCATCTGCATTTAGTGGACTTTCCACTCATCTGTTTCTCCTTCAAACCTGAAAACCACACGGCCGGTCTAGCTGCCTCTTCTCCATTTTATATTTGGGGCATATCTTCCAAGACCTGCAACATACTAGGTGTTGAGTAAATGTTGGTTGACTAAATACATGTTTTTAGATTCCTAAATTTGTTATCATAAATGAGCTTCCTAACAAACTTAGGAGTTATGGGAGGAATGAAATTCTACTATCTCTATGACAAGAACAAAATATAACTGTTTTTCCTCTCTTTCCTTATGTTCACCCCTCACTGCCTACTATTGACTGGATTCTTTTGGGTAATTAAAATGGATAGTGGATAAGGAGGGCTAAACAGGCTAAAAGAATATCAGAAAGTCTAGAGAGGCAAACGCTAGAAGGGATTTAAAAAATATTTGGAAAGGAAAGCAGTTGAACTAGAAATGTAGAAGGATTGAGGCCAAAGAAACAAAAGCATAAAAACATGGAGCTCTTCTGAAGAATTTAAAGGAGCAATTGAGGAAAAATTAGAAGAGTGAAAGAAGAGAAGGGACAAGAGCAAGAGGAGGAGAGAGGGAGAGGGAAGTTCAGCATAATTACCATGGAAAAAAATGAGCATAAATTTGAGGTAATGAGGTTTTTAACCTATTTGTTATGATAAAATTCTAGTTTGTGGTTTTTAAAGGACTTGTCAGTAAGCATTTAAGTTGATTTTCAATGTTTTCTTTTTTAGAGCTCTGATTGATATTTCTTTGGAATGCAGCACTGTGCTATAGCCAGTAAAAGGTTGTTCGACTTTTTTGAAAGTATATTTGATGAATTATTGTTCAGCTTTTAGATCCTAAGATGCAAGTTTCAACTAAGTCTTGAATTAAAATATCACCCCAGGACTAAGCCCAGCCTACCATTGACTGGGCTGTGTGATTTATGCAGCAAAAGGGTGCGACTTCCAAGAATATTCCTAGAAATCAACTGACACAGTTGTAAGGACTGTGTGCTCACTGGAACTATAACCTCAGAGAACATGCAGGCTTTGAGGATCGTCACACCAATGGGAGAATGTTAAGTGACAGCAATAAATGACCTCTCTAAGCTGGCAGTGTCTAAAATCTCCCTCTTGAAGTTAGAGGCTAGAAAACTATATTTTACCAAGTGTCCAAGAGATCTATAGTCTTGAGAAATGACTGTCTTCTGTCGAATGGAGAGAAGAAATACCATCGAGATGCCCAGACTCTGCCCCTCTGCTGTTGCCGAGCCTCTGCTGGAGCTCTGGTGCCCCTACTGCCGCTGTGGAGATCACCAGGAACCTTCCTGTACCAGGCGGGGGAGGAGGCAGTCCTGGCTACATCAGTCCACCGAAAGAGCATGAGTCCAAGCCCTACACTGACAGTTGTTCAATGCCCAGAACGACGGTGAGAGACTCAGGGTCCCACAGCAGGACACGTACAGGAACTGTGAGCCTCAAACACCCCAGCCTGACTACCTCAGTCTTCTGGCTCAGCACAGAGAGTAAGTCTCCAAAATATCCTCTTCTGACCACAGCCAAGCTATGTTGAATGAAATGCCATCATTGGCAAACTGTGTATCCTTCTCATTGTATTTGCAAACAGTATATTTTAATTTTTCTCTATCTTTGTATTTGACGTGAAATACTATGAGTACCTTAGGACAGGGGCTGTGTCTTATTCATCGCTGAGACTCCAATGTCTACCATGGGGCTTGGTACATATAAGAATGAAATAAACATTATCCAGTAAGTAAACATTTTTATGATGTCTAAAATGACTAGCAGTTCCCATAATATTTGTGGTGGGAGGCAAAACTGGGTTACAATTATCCCCTCAATCAACAATTGTTCTAATAAATACTGTACTAAAGGCTCTGGATGCAAAGATTAAAAGCTCATAACCCTGAAGAATGTAGTACAGTCTAGAGGACAGATAGGCTTACCTGTGAATGTCAAAACAGAAGGGGCTAGACACTGTGAGGAAGTATGGAAAGAATGACGTGTGGAGTGGGTGTGGCTTTGCTCACATTTGACTGTCAGTAGACAAACTGTCTCATGAGTGATAATGTAGTCCAGAAAAATAAAGTATGGTTGGTTATACATTCCAAGAAGGACACCACCTCTCCAAAGGACAACATCTAGTCTTTCCACTGTATATAAGCTCCCCCCAAAAATGCTTCCACCAATAGCCATTGCAATTACAGAGGATAGAGCCTTGACTATTTTTGAGTCTCATCTGTTTGGATAATTCATGACAATTTTCCCCAATGTGTGTGATTGCTGCCAAATTTTATAAATGCCATCTATTTCAACAATAGAGGAAGAAATTATTTGAAGAATATTAAAAGGCATGGATAGTGCAGGATTTCTTTAATTCAAGGGATTTAATAAAGACATAAAATCTCTGATCTTGGCATTCTGTCCTCAGCCCCATCTTTTTCTACTTGCCTGGTCCCTTAGACTGCTCTACATTTCTCTCATTTTACCCCATCTGTGTACTTTCACTGTACTGTGCTGATGCCAGCCGTGTTGAGAGACCAGAACTTCAAATCACATCGCGAAAAACCCAGTTACCCTCTTCCACCTAGATTCTCATGTGCTTGAACCCAGTGTACCCTAAGCAAAACCCATGCCCTTCACTCGTCACCCTACCCTCTTCTGTGACACCAAAATTCTATGTCACACCACCTCTTTTGTCTCCCAGAGTATAAAATTTGTAATCATCTGAAGTATCCCTCTAGTTCTCAATCCTCACCAAATAATAATAATATATATTTTATACAAAAATAAAGTAATATCAAAGTATCAATATTGAGACTATTAGAAAGGAAACTTTCTAATGTCACTAATGGTTTTATCCCTCATTTAGTTTGTTCTACACTCTGAGTTATGAAATAGTGCAGCTCCCAGCTGAGTTTTTCATAATCACTTTTTCACATAACTTTAAAATAGTGGAAAATGTTATTTGGTGGAGCCTCCCTGGTGGTACAAGGGGTTAAGCACCACACTATGAAGCATCTGCAGCCACTGCAGCACAAGTTCAATCCCTGGGGAGGGAGGGGACCCACATGGTGCAGCAAACCTCTCCTATCTCTCCTGCTGCTCCCCTCAGCAGCGTATTTCAGGCAGTCTGCCTGTTGTGTTCCCCCACTCTGTCTCTAGTAAATCCTCTCACCCCCACACCTCTAGCCTGCACCCCAGTTCTTGTATGCATAAATAAATAAATCTTTTTTTAAAATGTTATTTGGTGAACAAAATTTGATGAAGAAAATCATTCACACCCAAATGATGGTGATGGATTATTGAAGTGCCCTTGGGGATGAAGGAGCAGAAGCTCTTGACTCATAGGTGGACTTCAGGAATGGATTTTGGGACCATAAAGACAGGAAGGTCAAAGACGAGTCCACTGAAGTCTTACCCAACCTGCAACTATATCCCTGAGCATGCTCAGTGAGTCTGCACATCCTAATCCAACGCTAACTGGTAGGCAGAGGCTCATGAATGCAGTCTGAAGAGGGGAGGGGATAAAATAGTGCACATCTCTACTACTTAAAAGTGGCTCAAGCACCATGTATAAATGATCAATCTGTGATCTCCCATCAAATTAGAGAAGGGCAGTTACATAAGATTTATTCCTTCTATGTAAAATTTTCTTCTTTGCTTGTTGATGCAATATTTTGGAAAATTCTTTTTGTTCCCATAAATCTAGTTGGTCCAAGATAAAAATCACATGTCCTCTAAGAACAAGAATAACTTAAAGAAAATAACAACAACAAAAAAAAACGGTTCTGCCTGGAAGGAGGGCATAAGTCCCTGATGGATTCCCATTTGGCCCAAAAGGCAGATCTAGCATGTTTGGATCCAATCAACTTTCAGGGTAAGCCTTAGAGGGAAAACATAGATGGATGAGATGTGTGGGTCGATGGGTGGGTGAATGGCTAGAGGGAGGGAGGGAAGGATGGAGAGAGGGAAGAAGGGAGGTAGGGAGGTAGGGATGGATGGATGGATGGATGGATGGATGGATGGATGGATGGATGGATGCATGGATGGATGGATGGATGGATGCATGGAAATATCTACAGATCCCATATATTGATAGATGTCAAATTAATGGATTAAGTATAATATTCCAAGTGGAAGGAATTTTAAAGATGTTTGTTTCAAACAGTGGGAGCACATTACAAAGCATGAAATTGAAGCCCCCAGTAGATAACTCTCTGCAACTATCTCACATTTACATGGTGAAAAAGACAGAATTCTCCAGGTTCCAGAGCTTGGAGCCTTCTTCTGCATTTTTACTTTCATTTACCCAGTTTATAGGATAAGTTCCTGGCTCCTCAGAAGAATTATCTAGAGAAACAGAATCCATTATTCTAACAGTGGCCACAAGTGGATGGGACACATCTCTGGTGATGTTTCCTCCTCTCCCAGGGCTCCTTTTTCCAAGGAGTAAATGTCTGAGAACTCAGCACGTATTCCTGGGGGGCACTACCACTGAGGCTTCAGGATGTACAGAGTTGTAGGCTCTTAACAACCCTGGCTGGTCTCATGATAGACAAAGATATGAAGAGGCAAGTAAGATGCCCTCTTTTCTGGGAAGAAAAATATCCTTAAATGATATAGGGTAAATTTGATAATTATCGTAAATTATTTTGATTTTTCCTATATCTCAGCATGATATAATGTAGTCATGAAACTGTTTCGGAAACTAGAGTGTAGGAGGATGGAACTTAATTGCTTTTGTCCTGCTAACAGATTCATTTATTGTTCCTTGATTTGCTGAAATGGAGATCTGAATTTCTGGGTTGCATCTTCTACTGAACATATTGTTTTGGGGTATTTGTTATGAGCCAGACACAGAGATGTCAAATATGCAATGGAAGAGAATCCAGGAAATATTCCTGTCCTCCAACTGTACATTCTCATGAAAGATATAAACCAAAACTTATAAACTTACACGTAAATAAAGTAATGTCAAGGCATAATAATGTTTTTTAATCTATTGCATTTTCATGTGGGATGTATGTCTTGCACCGTAATAATCTAGTAATGCTTTTTAAAAGATCAAATAAAAAGTATATCTTATTCAATTTTATTTTTGCTAATGATGATATGACAACTGTTTTGATATTCAGCCTAATATTTTCTACCCATGTTTGACAGGATATTAGAATCTGTCACAAACATTATTACAACCCTAGACCCAGAAGAAATGCTACATTCTAATTTGGAACTCTGAATAGCACTTCAATAAAAGAGGGATCTGTTTTACTTTAACATTGTAATAAAGTATATTAGGAAGAGAAAAGGAGTGTTTATCTGGCATAGCTATTAACATCCACTCAGAAGAGTTTCCAACAGCAGGAAGTGGGGTGCTGGCCTGCTAGGTGGTCATCAGGTGACCGCAGCTCCACAAAGGAACCTCTGAGGCCAAAGGGCTCAATGCTGTGTCCAGCGCTGGTCTGACTTTGTCAATTTTCAAGAGGTAACTCGGGGCTCTCTCGCAAAGCTCCACCCCAGTTGTGCCTTAACAGAGCTTCCCCTTCATCTTAAATTAATAAGAGATCATGAAGAGCTTATTTTAGAGAAACAAAGACAAACATATGAACCCCAGAAGCTGCTCGTTAGTACCTATCCTTAAAGGAAACTATGTAGTCAATCTGAGCGCCAGTTCTCATATCCGTAAACTCTAGATAATAAAGCTACCTACAGCACAGCATTATTATGAGAATTAAGTAAGTCAGGTGATATGAAGTGCCTATTACAGCACCTGGCTTATAAATGCTCAACAATGTTAGCTATTTTTATTAGCATCAAATTATTGATGAACTGACTAATCCTCTGTCTTGGGTTTGGGAAACTGTCACGTTCATCATCTGCCTTCTAGCTTCTGGTTTGAAAAAGACTGTGGAGAACCAAGAAGAAAAGAAAACTTGGCTACACTGGCAAAAAAAACTAACACAATTAAACAAGAAAGAACTGCCTTGAGATGATACTGGTAGTTGAGGAGACAACAGATCAAATAGAACTATTGAGGGTATACGAAGGATTCTGAGCAAGAACAGAATATGGTGGAACTTAGAATTTAAGGACCTCTGCTTGCTGTGTGGCAGAGAGTATACTGGAGGGGCAGAGAAGCTGGGAGACACCATAGGAAGCTGTCAGGGGGTTCAGGTGAGAGAAGATGGAGAGCTGGATTCCAGTGGGAGCCAGAGCTGGATTCCAGAAAGAAAGCCAGAAGAGTTGATACATATTTTGTCAGTAGTATCAACAGCCTTTGCTGAGAGGGTAACTGTAGAGATAGAAGGGAAGGAGTTAAGGAAGACTCTCACATACTTGGCAAAATAATTCCAATTATTTTCACCATATTGGTTTTACTTAGGTAACATTTATTTACAATATTGTATATAATTTAGGGAATTAAATCATTAGGGTTCCCACCATAGTCCTCCACTATCCCTCCTCCTCTTCCTCTTGCCACCCTCCCCCTCTAGTAGCC
Source organism: Galemys pyrenaicus (assembly GCA_019455555.1). Lineage (NCBI taxonomy): Eukaryota > Metazoa > Chordata > Mammalia > Eulipotyphla > Talpidae > Galemys > Galemys pyrenaicus. The sequence continues at coordinate 59,737 of JAGFMF010012272.1, forward strand.
TCAGCTCTGTAGTTATATTTTGAGAGTTTGTTTTGGTTTAGTTTTGTCTGTTCCTTCATATTCCACACATGAGTGAAATCATACAGTATTTGCCTCCTTGTGATTTATTTCACTTAGCAAAATCCCCTGGAATTCCATCCATGTTGCTGAAATGATAGGATTGCATGTCTTCTTTAGCTGTGTAGCAGTCCATTGTGCAGATACAGTGAATTTGAGATACCTGAGAAGTCAGCAAGTGAAAGTATAAAACATTGAGATTATATTGTTTACAAAATTTCATGCTTGATCTTTATGTAAAACTGTATCATAGCCACTTCTCCATGCCATGATATAATTGTCATTGATATCACTATTGATTGCCCAAAATTAAATTGAAATAATTAATCATAATTTACCCAACTACTCAACTCTTATATTTAGGTATGCACTTCTCTATTCAGATAGCATTTGTGGTAGCAGACTATTGCCCATCTCCCTCCCCACACTCAAGATAACTACATCCTATGAACATGCAGAGGGGAATTAAAGCTGTCCATGGTATTAAGTTGTTAATCAGTTCACTTCGAGATGGGAGATCAGCCTGGATTATTCAAGTGGACCCAATGAATTCACAAGGGTCTGTCTAAGTGATAGAGGAGGCAGACCCCAGAGGTGACAGCATGGAAAGCACTGGGCCCAACTTTGCTGGTCTAGATGGAGGACCAGGGCCATGAACCAAAAATGTTGGGTGCCTCTAGAAACTGGGAGAGACAAGAAGTGTACCATTAATTCGTCCTTGGGGCCGTCAAAATGAATGCAGCCCTGAAGACATCTTGATTTTAGTCCCATGAGGTCCATTTCAGACTTCGGAGCTCCAAAACAGGAAATTAATATAATATTGGAAATTTTCCCTTTTGTTTAAATCTTTATTATTTCAGATTATTTTTCAAATATACAAGTTGATAAATAGCATTGTTGTGTATTTTATGCTCATATAGGTGGGATTTAGAGTATATTTCTTTAAACAAGACTATACTTTAAATACATGACTTTAATTTCCAAAATGTTTTGACCGGTTGACACTCCCACAAATAGTACATGAGAGTATCTATTTCACTTTTTAATAAATTTTAGGTGTAGCTCTACCAGCCCAATATTTTACACAAGGGTAGCAAGTCAAACTCAGAGCTGCTGTTCTGAATAGCTTTTTACTTTCTATCACATTATAGAAGAATCTACTGAAAGCAATTCAAAACTGCCAGTGTTTCTTATTTAGTCTTTATTTTGTGTTATGAATCAGGTATAACAATAATATTTGTCTCCTATAAAGCCTCTTGGTTACCTTTTTTTTCTTTATATGTTTTCAATATTAAGTACTTCATAGCACAAATGTCAAGATTAATGTTAAGAAGAATCCAAATTTTTCAAGGAATAACTGTTATTGACAATATCTATAGTGAAAGGGAAACAGTATCTTGATTAATAAGGTAAATCAGAAAATATTTAAATTCTTTCAAAGGTTTAAAAGAGGGCCTCCCTGGTGGTTCAAGAGGTTAAGGCACAGCACTGTTAAGCTGTCGGCAGCCACTGCAGCACAAGTTAGATCCCTGGCAGGGAGATGACCCACATAGCGCAGCAGACCTCTCCTGTCTCACCTGCTGCTCCCCTCAGCAGTGTATATCAGTTGATCTGCCTGTTCTGTTCCCCACTCTGTATTGGTGAATCCTCTCACCCCTTACACCTCTGTCCTGTACCCCAGTTCTTGTATGCATAAATAAATAAATCTTTAAAAAAATGTGTAAACAAAAAAGCAACATGTACAGCCTCCATTGGCTATTTCCCAATCTAAACTGAATTGTGATCTGCCTTCCAAAAAGTTTGATTCCATTAAGCACTTTCATTGCATAAGAAATGGATACTTCCGGGGCCTCCCTGGTGGCGCAGTGGGTTAAGCAGCGCACTATGAAGCAGACCTCAGCCACTGCAGCACGAGTTCGATCCCTGCTGCCGGCCAGGGAGGGGACCCACATGGCGTAGCAGACCTCTCCTGCTGTGCCCGCTGCTCCCCTC
>JAGFMF010012272.1:61835-88320 GCA_019455555.1 Galemys pyrenaicus
GCTCTGTCTGTGGTGAATCCTCTCACCCCCCACACCTCTGGCCTGTGCCCCAGTGCTTGTATGCATAAATAAATAAATCTTTAAAAAAAAAAAAAGAAATGGATACTTCCTATCTGAAATTCACAAACCCAAAGCATTGGTTCACCATTCTTATCTTTTGGAACTTTCACTTTTATTACTGGCCCCACCTGGTGGAAAAGCTTCAAAAGGAGTTCCTCAGTTGCCCACTTGTAGAATGCAATCCGCTTCCACTGCTGCCCCATCTTAGTGTACCCCCCTTATTAAAAAGACCAAAGCATTCTCCTGAAGCACCCACCGCACACTCAGAAACCCCACATCCTCATGTTCCAGGCAGCGCGGAGGAAAGCACCCAGCAGAGTTATATCAGGTGGGGACTTAAGGGGGATGAATGAGTTCTAAAGCCTCCTCGATCCAGAAATCTTCAATGCTTCTATGTAATCTATCAACTTGATGGTTTCTGTTATTTATTATTTTCTGGAATTTAGTGTTTATGCTTGGTAAAATACACCTGTATTTCAGGTAGTCCCAGAAGTGATGAGAAGAGGGTAGGGGGAAGGGTGTTTACCTGCTAACATACTGGGAAACTGACTGCCCGGGGAAATTTAGGTTAAAATGTAGATGGGGGGATTTCAACACATCAGCCACTCATGCCAGCTGTCAAATAGCCTTTAGCACAGGTAGCCCTGCCTAGGAGGGTGCTCTTCCTTGAAAAGAGAAAGGCTCAGTCCTCCTACCTGGTGTGACCCCGAAGCATGGATTATGGGTTCTGGATCCTCTTAGCCTTTTAAAATGTGTGTCCAGTTGCCCACAACACCCTATTCTTTTCTACTCCTTGGCCACCTCAGTGAGTCACTCACTAGTCAGGGATGCTTTGAAGGTTTGTGGGGTCCTGGGTGAGTCAGCATGTGCAGAGTTGACTCTGAGAAGAGAGATGTGATTTGATGTCCGTGAGTGAGGGGGAAAAGAAATTGGAGGAAAAAGAAGTAGAGTTCACATATTAACTATTTTCTACCCTGATATTCACAAAGTATATAAAACCTCTCACAAGCAGACATCTGCAATGGTATGATAAAAGTGAAAGTCAGCATCATGAAAAGTAAGAAAGCTATTTTCTAGAAAAAAATGTCTTAAAAAATTTGATCAGACTTTAATATTATCTCTAAACTTCCTGACAGTAGACCCTAGAGGTAGTTTCTTAGATTTAAATTGAAAAGAAATTGATGGTGTGAAATTTTAATGGACATTACTAACAGCATTATTGTAGCAAATAAATGACAGCTTTCATGTGCTTATTTCTTATGACAACTTTTGTTTAAAACAAAAGCATAACGTGAAAAAACACAATTTGAAAATGGTTATATGTGGAGTTAACGCCATCAAGCATTCACTGACGGATATTTGGAGTATTTACAAGAGTGAACCGATTACACGTCCTAGCGTAGACCAGCTTTTCTGAATACGGCTTCTCTTACCACCATCGATAGAGACTAGAAATCAACAGCCGTCACTCAGTTTGAAATTGTGCTCTCTGGAATTCTATATTTTGTTGAAGGGTGCATTTAAGTGAATTGGAAATCAGGTGAGCCTCTGGCAGAGATGGTCTTCTCCTGTGATAGGGAGCACATATCAAAGACTTAAAAATTTTTTTTGTTAAATTAGTATGAAACCAGATAGCAGCTACCATGTCTGCTTATAAAGCATGCCATTACTGTGTGAATGAACGTTTATATGGAGACAGGTATCCAAATCCACTCTTCTTTGCCTGCACTGTGACCACAGAAGTGGACTTTATAAATATCTCTTTTTCCAGCTGTCAGGATGTGAATCAGAAGGCGCTGGAGGGACATTGGCAGAGGGTTTTCTCTTTCGGGTGCTGGTGCAGCTGGTGCACATATGGTTTCCCAGCTCTAGGCCCCTACAGTGTGTAGCTTTCTCCGGGCCAGACTGCCACACAGCACAGTGTCTCTGACACTGGTTCCCACAGGACGTGGCTTTCCCCTGGCCTGGCTCCTTCAGAGCTAGGCAGCTATCAGTGCCCAAGGGCCAGCAGCTCTCGCTGGAGTGCTACTGCCAGGACACCTGCCCACAAGGAGGGTTCCAGCCTCTTTGCAGGTGACTTTGCTGCAAACTCCTCCAAAGTAATCTTTGCGGATGCCTCCCCTGAGGGAAGATTTCTAACAAATGCCACTGATGTAGCACCTCAGAGGCCTCACTGTCAGCCCAGAGCCACTGTCATCAAGGTCATGAGCCTCATTGTCAAGGTCAATGTCCACCCGAAGTGAAAGGGATGGGGGAAGGTCTTCTATCTCGCTGCTATACCTGCATTTAGAGCACCCTCTTTACTTTGTAATAGCCCATCTCTCATTACTCCTATTCCTGGTTTAGTTCATAATTTCAATATTAAAATTGCCACATTCAGATTACTGTGTGTTTTCTGTCACCTACCCAGATCTTGGCAGACACAGTGCTATTCTCAGATTTCTGAGGTCTGTCTTCTGATGATGCCTTGTCCTGCACCCTACTCCCTAGAAAACAGAAACATCCCATTGAGCCCTTCTGCTAGCAGGAATGCTTACAAAAGCAAAAGTGTTATCCTCTGGCGTAACATCCCCACACCTGAGTGGTTCGTGTTCTCCCCGTCCACCCCAGGTTTCTTCTTCCCTCACCCAATATCCTCAGTCCTAGAAGAGGTCAGCATTCTTCAAACCCAGGAAAATGAAATCTTCAGGATCCATCGTTTTCACTACATGTGATTCATCTGATGCCTCTCAGAAATACCTATCTTCTAGCCCCGCCCCCAGCAGCCATGGACGACAACATTATTTGGAAACAAATGTTCAGTCCTCGTGGCTTTCCAGGAGTCACAAGCTGTCCTGCCATCATGTGTCATGGTCAGTGTGGTGCTGCTTCTGGTACTGCCTTCCCTGGGCACATGGAGCCCACTGCCTTCCTGTCGACCAGAAACGATGTAGAGGACAAAGACTTCATCATCAAATTCTTGCTTTTCTATCTGTGTCAAAGTCTTGAGGCGAAAAGTATATCTTATCTGGAGAACCTGCTGTGGCTGCACTATCTCACCCTCCTAGTTTCTCTCAATGAGACAAATGAGGTGCGGAGGCCAGGTCTTCCACTCAGCTTCTCAAACCCAAGAACGTGCCCATTTCTTCCTCTGCACTCCTGACTTGTCTTACTAACATCCCTGTGAGTCACTTGTTGCTGGCTTTCTCTTTCCACCAATGAAACATCCCTCACGGACTTCTCCTGGTTCTTGGCTTCTTACTGTCCTGATCCTCTGAGGAAACACCTGGGAAAGATGGAGATCCAGACGGTGGAAAACAAGGAATTGTTGGAGATTCACTTTATCCTTACTGAGTTTGGAGTACAATTGTTAGGGGGGAAAGACCCCCCTGAATGGCTTACACAAATAGGTTATGGACATCGACCCCCATTCCAGACCTACAAGATCCAAGGACTACAAATCCCATAAGGTCATTATTGAAGAGCAGATCACTGGGACCTGAGGGTGGAGTTGAGCAGCCAGGCTCAGTATAAAAGCAGACACGTGGGCCTTGGGGCTCTCTCTTTTCCTTGGGAGCCAGCTCTCAGCGTGCCGTTGGGTTCGAACTCTGAGGAACTAGGATATTTACAGATCTGTAGCCCTCTCTTCCCCTTGTGTTAGTCACTACGCTATTTCCCCTTCCCTTGTAAGTAAAACCCTTTATTAACCTTTGCCTGCAGTTGGGGCATTATAAGTGCCGTTCGAGCGCGCAGGTGAGGACCCAGTCAGGCAAACCCACTTTATATTAGGGTTGCCCTGTAACACAATGACATCGTTATCATAATTTTCCACAAAAATAGCCAACATTCTATAAAAACCAATTATAACATCTACTAGTATAGAACAATAGAAATTAGAAAGAGGGTCATCAATTTTTAAGTGAAATGGTATCACTATATATAGGCAACTATGACCTACTACAAGTCATCACTAAAATGCAGCTCAAACTACAAAGTTCTGAGAAACAGTCAAGTATATTCCTCCTCCTAAGAACACAACCATCTACCCACTTATTAGTCCAAAATGATATGTGTCTGGATTTTACACATCCCCTTCCTCCCTACCATATAATCAACAGTCCAAAGGTTCTCTATTCATTGCTGTGGTTTTCCTTTTATACAGAATATCACTTAGCATTGCAACATATGACAGAGTAAACTTGAACTACTTTAGCTGAAATTCACAGAAGAGGGATGTAAACCTGTTCTATCAGTCTGTGAGATATCTCTGGGAAATGTCAAGGTTCCTTTTTCACTGCCAAACCCCTAACACAAGCCACCACTGTCTTACTTGAACAAACAAAATAGCCTCTTAAGTTGTCCTGCCTCTTAAGTTTCCTTTCCTGCCTTCAAATCCTTTGCTCCTTATTCAGAACCAAGAGTATTCTCTTTAAGTGTAATTTTGATGATGACATTTCAGGGACCTAAAAAGCCCTATATCATTTGTTCCTGCCTCTTCTTCCACTGCTTGTCATTATCCAGCCCATCCACCCCCTCCTTATATTCCACCAACCTGCCCCATCTCTATGTCTCAGCACAGCAAGCTCTGCACCTCGCATGCCTCTGCCTGTGCTTTTCTCTGCAGGCTGATGCTTCTCATCAGGTCTTGGCTTATGTGCATCACTGAGGTTTTATTGACTACAGGTAACAGAAACCCACCTCAGATTGACTTAAATAATTAAAATTTACTTTCACGATGTTCTTAACAGTAGCTGATGACAGACTCCTCTTCCCAAAAATATAGAGAAAAAAAATATGATTTTTAAATAAACTGTTTAAAGAATTTGGAGAGCTCCTAAAGAAATGAAAACTAAAGAGAAGAAAGTCTTAGGAAAATCGGCTTTCACAGCTGCTTTTTCTCTGGGGTATTTACCAGTCTTGGCAGAGAAGAGGCTGATCTTCTGGGCTTTCTGAGACATATCATTACTGCTGAGAGCCATAAGCTTCTGGTGAGCTAGCTCACTGGGACATATACAGAGCTGTAGATGTGAAGGGTCTTAAACACAAGGCTCATTGTCCTGTAAATATTTGACAAAACCCAAAGCTGCATGAGGTGAGAGGCTGAAAAGGGAGACGTTACAGAAAAGTGGTGAAAGTAATCATTTCAGTAATATCAAGCGATAATAACCTAAAAATTCAAGTTTAATATCTATAATGATAATAACTAACAGAATACTAAAATAATATAAAACTAATAAACAAAAAGATAAAAATAATAAATATTTTACCAATTAAAAAAGGTAAGAAAGAGAAAATGAACCTAAAACAAGTAACTTGAAGAGGAAATAGTAAGAGGGTGGATAGTAGTAATTAATTAAATGTTGATAGGTTATATACACCAAATAAAAGTCAAAGATCATCAGACTGAATTTTTAAAAACTATATGCTGCTTAAGTGATACACTAAATGAAAAGGAAAAGAGAAGTTGAAACTAAAAGTACGGAAAAGACAACTTTGCAAACAATAGCCACAAAAAAAAAAAAATGTATGTAGCAATACTAATACCAAAGTAAAAACTAACTTAAGAAGCCTTTCTGGAGATCAATAAGAATTAACTAATCAATGCAGTAAGACAGAATAGCAGTTCTAAATCTACATGCATCCCAAAACAGGCCAAAAGTAGAGACAAATCAAAATCACATACTTGTCTCAATAATCAGTACACTAAGAAGACAAAAATATCATAAGGGATCAAAATAGCTCTCCACTGAATCGGTAGTGATACCCTTTTTCCATTCCTAATATCAGCTATTTATTTTTCTCCTTTTATTTCTTGTTCAGTTGTCTAGGAATGATTGATATTACTAATCGCTTTCAAAGCAAGCTTGTTTTAGGTTGATTTTCTCTCTCTTGCCTTTATTTAATAAAATATTTCCCATTATTTTATTACCCCGTTTCTTATTAGTTTCATATTATTTTACTATATTAGTATTATTATAGATATTAAAACATGAATTTTTAATTTTTTTGTGGTTTAATTGTATTCAAATTCGAAAGAAAACTGAAAATCAATATGCTTCTGTCTCAAGAGACTAAAAATAAAACAGATTTAACGCAAATAAAATAATAAAAAGCAGAAACCAACAAAATATAGACACAAACAGTAAACAGAAAAAAATCAACAGAAAGCTTGTTTTGAAAGCAATTAGTAACATTAATATTTCCTAGACAACTGATGAGAGAAATAAAAAGAGAAAAATAAGCAACCAACATTAGGAATGGAAAAAGCGTATCACTGCAGATTCCACAAGTATCCAAAACATAACAATAGAACATTATAAAGTTATGCATATAACTGACAATTTTAATGAAGTAGACAAATTTTTTATTTTAAAATTTTATTATAAAATGTACCATTTATCTATTGCTGGAAAATACCAGATTCTCTTCTGCCTGCCACAACTGTGGAAACCAAAAAACAAAGCAATAATTGAATTTTTAATATGCGCGTTAATCAGATCAGTACGCTTATCTGAAAAAGCAAGCATCACGCTCCAAAGAAAAGAATGCTCACACCTCATCCTACCTAACAGGGCACTTGACAGTGAGATAGACGGACAGTTAATTATCAGCGAATGGCCTTCACTCCTGGTGGTTAACAACTGCTGGGAGCTCTACGGTGCCCTGTCTCAATGGCAGCTCTCCCTCTGCTGACATCTAAATTTAGAGCACCTCACTCCTTCTGGGGTGGCTCAGTCTCTGACAGAAATGGCGGCCGTCACTCTTCCAAGCGCCTCCTGGACTGGAAAGTTAACTCATAGTGAACAGGTCGCAGATTAAACAACATGTGTTCGAGCAGATTCCTAACCCATGCATGTCACCCTTCTCATCCCTACATAGTCCCCATCACACTGAGAAAAGTACAAAAGAGTAAATGTGGGGAGGGGGGGAGAAACATATCTGCATCTTGTTTTTTAAGATGTATTTATTATTTATGCATACAAGAACTGGGGTATAGTCTGTACAAGAACTGGGGTATAGGTTGCAGGATGTGAGAGGATTCACCAGAGACAGAGTGGGGACCAGAATAGGTAGATGGACTGAAATACACTGCTGAGGGAAGCAGCAGGCGAGGCAGGAGAGGTCTGCTGCCCCATGTGGGTCCCCTCCCTGGCCTGAGATCGAACTCACTGCTGTGCGGAGGATACTTCATAGTGTGGCGCTCAATCCGCTGCACCACCAGGGAGCGCCTATACGCATTCTTTTATAGAAAAAAAAAAGGGGGGGGGGAGGGCAATAAACTGAGCATACTGTATCTACCACGGAGATTAAGAAATAGAACATGACCAGAAACCTAGAGTTCAAAGTTTTAGGAATAAATGGTACCAATTTTATACAAACTCTTCCAGAGAATGAAAAATAGTGGCAGTTTTTAATATGGAAACCAGAAAATGAATTTTTAAATGTATGATTATATTGGTTACTATTGAAAAGGTTTTTGTTGAATTCAATTTTTATTTTTGAAAAATTTTCTTCACAAATTAAGAATAACAGGGACTTCCTTAACCCAACAGAGTATCTCCAAAAATATCACCATTTCCACACATACTACACCAGAGATACTTGTCAGTGCACTAAGATGAGAAAAGTAAATAAAAGACTTAAAAATTAGAAATAATATATCAAAACAACTAGATTTTTTTTGTGGGGTCTTCTGTTTTGATTTACCATGACTGTTACTTGCGTCTATATAAGATACAGTGGGACAATGTTTAAGAAAAACTTTTTAAGAAATTTTGAATATTCTGCAAACTTACTATTTTTCTACTTACTGGTCTTAAACTATGTATATTGACAAATACATGTATTATTCCATTTTCAACTTTTTAGACTGACTACCAACCATTCCCTTCATCTTGTGATTGGTGCTAAAAGTAAAGGAATAAAGAGTCTGTACCTGGGATTTCAATGTTCAGTAAGGGGAGGGACAGCAAGTAACAGACAACAGACAACAACAAAGTGGCTGTAGTAAAGGAAGAAAAGAAAAGTGGCTTATGAAATGCCCTTTTTCCTTCAGCCATTTCTTTTATGAGATCATTTTCAAAATATTCACCATCCTGGTGAAAGATAACATGTAGAAAAAAAGAATCACTTGCCAGAGGTTGGCTTTCAGAAAGTCCAGTCACACCACTAAAGCTGGGGTCTCCCAAAGAGCCAAAGGAAGAGCAACCAAGGATGGCTGAGTTGAGAGAAAATAAAGTGCATGGAACAGCCATGTCTCTGGAGCAGCGGCTAGTGTGACTGCAGTCCGGAGCAGCTGGACCCCGTCATCTGGAGCCCTAACTCCGTCGTAGGATGGCAGGAGTTGTCCCAGTTTACTGGATCTGGAGGACTTCAAAGCTGAGAGAACCAGTGATTCTTACCTGTAGCGAAAGATACTTTATTTCAGAACCGGGGTATGGATGTCAGGATATTTTTGTCTCTTGGATCTTACAGGTTTACTTAGATCCAGGAAAGATCGACTGCAGTTTTGAGGAGCAGTGACTAAATAAAGTCTCTTTTTGGTCCCGTCTTCAAATACCTGAGCCTTGTTCACCCAAAGTCTATGAAGTTTGCCCCCAGCTCACAGCCAGATGCCGCACATCCCATCTCCGGAGAAACACAGCCTTAGCAGAAATGATGTCCTGCAGGTAATTACAAAGCAAACCAATGTACAATTAACAATTTTTCTTGGGAGCCTCTCCATTGAAAATAAAATTAACACACGTCCAGGATCTCTCTCACAAGCCAGATATTTCCTGCCTCTCTTATCAGCTGTGGTCTGGACAAGCAGTAAATTTAGCTGCTGGAAGATCTTCAGGACAGAGGTTCAATTCCCTCACCCTTCATCAGCTGGTCCAGAGACACACCAGCTGGCTTCTTCTCAGTTTTCTACAGTAAAACATGGCTCCCCAAGAAGACCCACCTCCTGTATACTTGGCATCCATCCTCAGCACAGGTTCTCATGGAAGAGGGAATTTAAGGGCAGGAAGGGAAGAAACTAATGGAAACAAAATAGAGAGGCCAGTCAGGGAAGAGACGTGAAGAAATGATGGAAATTCCAGGAAACTCTGGAAGTCCGATAGTTTTTTAAAAAATTAAAAAGAAGAAAGGAGATGGTGATGGTGGCGGAGGTACAGGAGGAGGGGGAGAGGTAAGGAGGGGAAGAGGTGAAGGAGAAGGATGTGGAGGAGGAGGAGGAGGAGGAAATGTGGCCATATAGCTGAGCCCTGGAGACAGCCTCTTGCTAGCTGTGAGGCAGGGCAGGTCCATTGAGTGGACACATTCCGAGCTCTGGAGGGAGTATTTGTATTGTTGCTGCTACAACTAAGAAGTCCTCTGCCCCACAATTAAGAAACATGCAAGAAGTGGCAGACTTTTTTTTCAATTAGTGCTGTCTCCTTTAAGCAGCATTAAGATAAAGCTCCAGCTTGAACATAAGGGATATTCTGTGTCTTCTTACCCTCTTTTTCAGCCTCAGGGACCAAAACTTCTGTGTCAAGATCATCAGTCACTGAGGAACTACCACAGGCTGGGAATAACAATAAAATACCAGTTTTTGAGTACTTGCTGTGCACCAGGCTTTTACCAGTGCTAAATGATTTAATGCTCACAACTCCCAATGACTGGTCTTTTAAATCAATTATCACTCAATGAAGAGATTGAATAACTCAACATGAATTGCAGGTAAAATCAAGATATGATCTGAGTTCTTTGGTCTGGGAGCATATAACATTTCTAACAAATGTGATTATCTTTGAGATTAGGCAATTCGCCCTAGGTTAGCCATCTGGTAAATGCACAGGGTGTGTCTGACCCCAATCCTGTCAATACAGGCTCCAGAGGAGAAGAGAAAAGCCATTAAAGTAGGTCATCTGAGAATGCAGGGCAGCAGAATTGCTTAACCTGGAGATGAGAAGATTTTGAGGAGACATAGAGCAAAGATAGTTGCCTAAAAACCCTGCAAGAGGGTTCACAAGTTCTTTATTAGGTGCCAGTGTGGACATGGGAAACCGCATAGAAATTATAGGCGGCAGATTTCATTTGGGACAAGAAAGACATTTCTCATAAGCAGATCTCCCAGTGGCTGGCTTTCTTGGAAAAGTTATTTTTGTCACTAGAGGGGTATAACTGAGGTCAAATTGCCAATCAAACTGGCCAACCCCCTATCTTCTTCATTCCTGGATCCTTTCTTTCTTCCTGACTTCCATAAATCTAATCTTAGACCCCAAATTGAAAAGACAATATAACCAGAGAACCAGGTCTTCCACTAGAACCCACAAAGCCAAACTCTGAATCACAAGAATTGTCTTTACATGAAGGAGTTTTATTTGAGATGGCCATCAAGGGATTCGCACCCCAAAACAACCAGCTCACCAAATGGCAGGAGTACTGGGATTTTATGAGGCTTGAAGGAATGTGAGGGAAGGGCAGAGTTTCACATTTCCATCCAAAAAGGTGCCAGGCAGTCTAGGGGCCCAGAGTCAGGGTGTTTGGTTTTCCCCACAGGGTGTTTTCTCAGCAATCAGCAAATACTTGTTTCTGATACCACCATCAACTCAGAGAGACACCCAAGATCTTATTAGGGATGCAGCATAATCAGTTTTCCAAGTTCCCAGGAATGCAGGTAGAGCCAATTAATAGTTTATCATAAAGAGGGAATGAGGGAAGGGGGGAAGGAGGTTTGCATTTCAGGGAGTTAACAGATAATTCTAGAGAGGGAATGCAATTCAGTGAGTTAACAGCCCTGAAGAGAGAATGCAAAAAGTTGGTGATGTTGTCAGATTTTGGGGTTCCTGGATAAGGGTTTCCTTGGTCCTTGACCATGGTGTAAGAAGAATTCACAGCCGTATCTTTAACAGAAGCAAGAACTAAGTTTATTTAGAGACAGAATGGGATTATGCCCAGAAAGAGGCCCCAGGCAGGCAGAATCCTGAGTAAGAACAACTACAAGGGAATTGTGGGGGCGCTTGTCTTAAATGGGTATGGGAGCCGCCCACTCCTTCCCTTCCTGGGGAAGGGAAGCACTGTGCAGGTGCTCCTGGGGTCCTGGGTTCTGGATCCAGGCACCAGTTTCCAAGTCACTGCCCCTGGACTAGTTTTACCAGCCCAGGAAGCAGGAGGCGGTAGGGGAGAACACTGGGTCTGAGTTGCTATGGTGTCACCAGCTCCCCTGGCCCCTGGGAGGCAGGGAGCATTTGGAGAATTGTTGTATTGCCCAGACTCCTTCCAATTTTGAGGAACCTCACCTCCCCCCACCTTCTTGTTCCCCTGGGGCTTTATCACCTGCCTGTAGATTGGAGTAGGGGGAACCACCTTTCTCCCCTCTGGGCATATTTTTATTCTCCCTTGGCCTTATCAGCTCTGGCAAGTATTTGCTGGAGGTCCTGGGTATAGCAGCTGCTTAATTTTCTTAAGGTATTGCCCTCCCTGTCCTAAATTTCTGACAGTTACAGTTTAATTCCATTTATTCCTAATTTTTAGGCTAAGGATGTTTCTGTTGCAAAATGGAGGCGCCTCCTGTCTTGCCAGTCAATTCACAATAAACTTTCTTCTCTCAAAAGACAAGGGCCTCCCTGGTGGTGCAGTGGGTTAAGCAACGCACTATGAAGCAGACCGCAGCCACTACAGCACGAGTTCGATCCCAGCTGCCGGCCAGGGAGGGGACCCACATGGCATGGCAGACCTCTCCTGCCTAGCCCGCTGCTCCCCTCAGCAGTGTACTTCCGTTGATCTGCCTGTTCTGCTCCCTGTTCTCTGTGGTGAGTCCTCTCACCCCCCACACCTCTGGCCTGTATCCCAGTGCTTATATGCATAAATAAATAAATCTTAAAAAAAAAAAAAGACAAGCGTCACGCTGTTGGCTTCTGTGCGCAATGGTCAGAGAGTCCTTGTTCACTCTCAGGGTTAAGTGGAGGCTAGAAGTCCTGCGTTGGGGTGCTCTAGGAACTCATCCACCTGGCAAGGGAATGGCCAGGCTAAAATTTCTCCTTAGCTTCTGGAATTGTAGCCTGAATCTTGCCCACTGGGGCTGCTCTCCCTGCTCCTGGCTTCCTCAGGAAATTTCACAGATCCCTCCTCACCATGGGAAAGGAGGCAGGAAAGATTCCCTCAGCAGTTCAGGAGAATGTGCATTTTTTGTTACATGTTGATTTTAGTAAATAGACTCAGAAACCCATCCATAGGATGTCCCAGTGAAATAGTTCCTTTTGAGCACTATAAAGATATACACTTCTCTTCCTTGTGGACAAATACTTGCCATAACCCATATGTAAGCCAAGCAGGAAAAGAAACTTGATCCAGACCTATTTTCCCTGTTGAGTCATACTTCCGAGGACCTCGGTTTCATGCTGTCATTTCAGTGACGTTTAAGAGCAGTTTAAAATTGTATCATTAAAAATGTCTAGCTTTATATCAGCTAGGGATATTAATCACAAGCTGACTAAGCAGAAAAGGGTCTCAAGGTCACAATTTTAGCACCACCAATAAATGCAGTTAAGTCCACCTTACTCAGGCACAACCTCTCTGGCTAAGCAGAAAAGGAGCACATTAAGAGGCTCTTGGGCGGAGTACAGAACTGCTGGCAGGGCTCCAGGTTTGAGCCTTCATCCAGGTAACCTCAGTTCTCACCTCGTCTGACTAGAAAGCCTTTCAGTCGGTCTTCAACTCCTGTCCTGTAGGCTAGTCACCAAACTGTAACCAGGATGACCTTCCAAAAACACAAATGGGGCTACAATAGCCTTCACTGGCTTCCTGCTGCACTTGGACAAGTGTCCCCCTCCATGACTTTGACCTGGGAGGTTTGGTTGCCCCACGTGTCCATTCCCATGCAGCAGTCTTCTGCCCAGACCTGGCTCACTGGTTCTGGTCACACTGGCCTCTCTGTTCCCCGTATGTGCCAGGTTCCTTCCCTCCGGGCCCTCACATATTCTGCTCTCTTAGCCAGGTCCTCTCTCCCTCATCAACTCTCAGGCACCATACAGGGTTCAGGCTAATTCTCATCGATGCTTCCTGACCAGGTTAGTCCCTCCTGTTTTATGCTCTTATAAATCTGAGCCATCGTGATTTAGTCATTAAGTAATAATTAAGCAACTAAACATTAAGTAATTAATAACCTAACCATTGGCTTAGTGTCTTTTGTCCTTCCTGGATTTAAGTTCCATGCATTACTCTCTGCTTTATTCCAGCACCTAATAGTTCCCAGGACATAGGAATCCCTCTACAAATGTCTGTGCAATGGATCTTACAACCTAGTCCACTTCTCTCTGATCCTCCCTCCGCAGAAACTGAAGCTTTGCCCAAAGAACAGGCACTTACAACCAGGTTACTGTGACCCAATATTCACTCTGTGATCCTAGAAACAGTTTTTTCTAATATTTCTAAAACTCATTTCAGCAGTTGGAACAAGAAACATACAAACTTCCTCTATATGTTAAGAGGTTATAACATCACCCCACCATCATTCTATCCAAGCTGCTCTTGTGCTCAGAAAATCCCAAAAGAATGACGAGGACCTTTTCTACTCAATGCAACTGCTCTATAGAAAGTCAGATTTTGGGCCTCCCCTGGTGGCGCAGTGGGTTAAGCAGCGCACTGTGAAGCAAACCGCAGCCACTTGCAGCATGAGTTCGATCCCTGCTGCCGGCCAGGGAGGGGGACCCACATGGNNNNGCAGACCTCTCCTGCTGTGCCCGCTGCTCCCCTCAGCAGTGTACTTCTGTTATCTGCCTGTTCTGCTCCCTGCTCTCTGTGGTGAATCCTCTCGCCCCCCCCTCCCCCCCCCCACACCTCTGGTTTGTGCCCCAGTGCTTGTATGCATAAATAAATAAATCTTTAAAAAAAAAAAAAGTCAGATCTTTCGCCAACAACGTAGATTTACCAAAGTTCCTGAAACTTTTCAAAGAAAACCAGGTTAGCAGCTGTGCAGGCACTGATACTCTTCTCTCACAGACAAGAACAGCCACAAAGGAGAAGGTACACATCTATATCTGTGTGGGTATGATAAAGACTATTCTTCCTGACCCTTCTGGAACTTTCAGAGAAGGCACTAACTGAGGAGCAGTAGGAAAGCAGACACAGACATTACATAGCTAGTTCTTGTGGTCACTGCAAATAGGAGTACAGAAGTAAAGCAATTGTGCTTTTATTCAATCCAAAGTGGATAATATATAATTCAAGTGTGTAGACTTCTGGTAGAACGATTTTAACTCAGTAAAGGACTTAGGCAATGAGAGAAGTGGGTCAATTCCTTGACCTTATGCAAGTATTCCCTGTAACATCTGAGCACAAGGAAGATACAGAGTATCACATTACACCTTTCCAGTAAATTCCCTCCCAAAGGAACCCACTGACAGTTCCTGTCCTGGTGGGTTAGTTTCACTTATTCTGGACCCTCATATAAATAGCGCTAAACCTGTTTATATTCGCTAAACCTGTTTGATATTCATCACATTTTGTCAGTAGTTTCTTTAAGTTTTTTCTTCAGTAGGTGTAGCCCATTGCATAAATTAGCTGTGGCTTTTCCATCCATTTACATGTGATAGATAATCTGGGCTGTGTCCTTTGGCTTGCTGTTAGAACTAAACTACTCTGAATGTTTGTGTGCAAGTTTTGCAGATAATGCTTTTATTTCTCTTAAATATTTAAAAGCGGAGTTTTTTGGTTATGGCACATATGTATACTTAATTTTATAAGAAATTGCCAAATTGTTTTCTAAATCGTTTGTACTACTTTGCATTCCCATCAAGCATTCTACATTCTCCCCACACTTACCGTAATCATTTATTTTATCTTAGCCATTTCTGTGGATCTGAAATGGTGTCTCACAGGGATTTTCAACCTCATTTTCTGATTAGCAATGTTAAAAATTTTCATGGTTTTGTTGTTGTTGTTGTTATTTATACATTATACTTGACCATAAATGTCCCGTCTATATCTTTATACTTGTCCATTGACTGATATTTTTATCATATGCCAAGACCATACATTCTTGATTGATAAATATTTATATTGATTTGTTTTTGAGAGAACACCGGTTTCCAGCACTGTATATGATTCAGAGGTATAGGATCACACTCTTCAAGTGTATGTCACTACCCCACACCCACCACCCAGACATCTATAGTCCTCCACTCACTACAGCCCTCTTTGTCCTCCTCACCCCCTAGCCCCACCCCTGGTAGCCTCCATTCTACAGTCATATTTCCAAACTCTTAGGTAGTGTGAGGTTAACACTCTGTTGCCCTGCAAAATTGTTTGGATTATTCCAGATTCTTTACATTTCCATATCACTTTTTTAAAGTTGGTCCATTAATTTCTCCAAGAAAGTCAGCTAGGATTTTTATTAGAATTTTGGGGAATCAGTAACAGATTGCAGGGAATCAACAATAGATCAATTTAAGAGGACTACCATCTTTTAAATTTTGTGTTATCTTTTACATGAACAGAGTACATCTCTTCATTGATTTAGATCTTTAATTTTTCTCTGGATTGTTTTATAGTTTTCCGTACAAAAGTCCTACACATTTTTGTTAAATATATTGTTAATACATGATGACTTTCATGCTGTTGTTGATTTATTTTTTTATTTCATTTCCAATTGTTTGGTGATAGTATACAAAAATGTAATTGACTTCTATTCTGTGGTATTAACTGAAGTCCAATTATGTTAGTACCTGTATATAATTTTGTAGATTCCTTAGGCATTTCTGCATAGGCAATTACATCATCTGTGAATACAGATATTTTTTGTTTCTTTTTCAATGCATACTTTTATTTATTTATTTTATTTCCCTAACCAGAACCTTCAGTAAATTTTGAATAATAGTGAATTAGAATGTATTTGCCTTGTCCTTGACATCAGGAGAAACTATGTCACAATAAATATGTCAGTTATAGTTTTTTTTTTTTAATAGATGACCTTAAGCATATAGAGAAAAAATCCTAGTTTGTGGAAAGTTTTATCATGAATGGATGTTGAAATGTGTTTAATGCTTTCTCTACACCCATTGACATAATAGAACTTTATTCTTTTGATTCACCAAATTACATTTACTTATTTTACAATAGCAAATAAATTTTGTCGTTTCATGATAAATCCTTTTAATATTTTGCTAGCCTCAGTTTATTACTATTTTGTTAAGGATTTTTGCTTCTATGCTCTCAAAGGATACTAGTCTATAATTTTCCTTTGTATAATGTTCTTGTCAAGTTTCAATAGCAAAGCTATGTTACCTGTAAAAAGATTTAGTGAGTATTACTTCTTCCTTTGTTTTCTCAAAGAGATTATATATGATTATGGGGGCCTCCCTGGTGGCACAGTGGGTTAAGCAACACACTATGAAGCAAACCACAGCCACTGCAGCACAAGTTCGATCCCTGCTGCCAGCCAGGGAGGGGACCCACATGGCATAGCAGACCTCTCCTGCCTCGCCTGCTGCTCCCCTTGGCAGTGTGTTTTGGTCAATCTGCCTGTTCTGTTCCTGGCTCTGTCTCTGGTGAATCCACTCACCTCCCTGGACTCTGGCCTGTACCCCAGCTCTTATATGCATAAATAAATAAAAACTTTAAAAAAAAAAGAGATTATATATGATTAATATTTTCTTCTTTAAGTCTTTCATATAATTCACTAGTTAAGCTGTTTGGAGCTGAAGAATTCTATATAGGCAGGTTTTTGTTTTTGTTTTTTTTAATTTTTTTATTAATTATATTTTACATCATTTGTAGTCCCCAGGGAGTACCCACCACCATTTCACCAGTGCACTATCATCTCAGCCCCTTGTGCACCCTCTGGCCTCATCTTTGCTATATGGGCAGGTTTTAAATCTCTCTAATAACTATAGGCATTGTGTTATTCAGGGTTCAACCAGAAGAACAGAATACACATTAAGAGTTTTACATATAAAAGGTAACAGTAAACTTGGGATGTAATGTGTTTTGTATGACAAAAATAAAATACAGGCTCTCTTCATGGGGAGAAAAAAAGGAGTTTTACATATAGGAGGAATATAGGGAACCAAGGGGAAAAAAGTAATAATTACATCAACAACAACAAAAAAAACACACACAACAAAACAAAACAAAAATAGACACCTACAAATCAGAGACATTCTGCAGAGAAGGAGGGATTAGGATCAAGGCAGGGATGGGAAGAACACAAGGGACTATGGTGACTGTGCACGGGTGAATTGGTGGTGGAAATTCTATGGGGACTACACCTGGAAAAGAAAGCAAACATTGTAAGAAAAATAAATTAAATTTTTTTTTAAAAAAAAGAGTTTTCTGCAAGGACTTGGCGTGCATGAGTATGGAGACAAGTGAGAACCATTTGTCATCGTTTCGGGGAACTTTAGTTTGGTCCTTAAGGTCTTTCCACTGAGTGAATCAGACCCACCCAGACTCGCCAGGCTCTCTTCCTTACTGAAAGTCCTTTTGTTTTAGACTTTAGTCATATTTCCCTTCACAACAACGCCTGGATTAGTGCTTGAATGACTGGGGGCTGCCATCAGCCAATGAGACACCAGAAGATCAGCCCAGGGCCGGCCGAGTGTTCAAGAGCCAAACGCTCACTAAACAAACACGCTTTAATCGTATTGTCAAGAAATTCGTAGTTTTCATCGAATCTGTAGAATTTATCTTTATGAAGTTATTTTTAATATGCGATCTATGCATTTTAGAGAATAATGCCATGTCTGTTAGGTGGGATATTTCTATCCACTTTTGGTACATACAACAATGTCACCAGGTGACAAAGGTGCTCATGCCACATGTATTGTCATGCCACATGTATTGTCATGCCACATGTATTGTCTCAGCATTTAAAAATAATAATAATTTTAAAGTAATCCTCTTAAATCAATAATAACAATAACTGTAAGGTAATGATAATTTTAAAGTAATATTTATAAAACAATAACTTTAAGACTCTAGGATTCTTCTTTCACTTTTCTTTTTCTCATCTCCCACAAATTCTCCCATAGTCTTGAAGTCCTATATCAAGATTGAAGCCACTATTATCTTTCATCTGAACCACTGCAGTCTCCTCTCTTCTCTTCCTATTTTGTCCTACACAATTCCGATCAGAGCAATCATAGAAAGACAGGATGATACTACACAGTCTTCATGGAAATTGTCATGTATGTTTCCATGGCAACTAGAACAAGATCCACAGTCCTTATTGGCCTGCAGAACACCCCATGCTGTCTTCACCACATTGCAGCAATACTGACATTTGAGGTTTCCTTTTCTTTAACTGAACTAAATTTGAAATATAAATGCAAAAAGAAAATACAAAGTTTAATATCGAGCTTAATAAAGTTTCATTAGTGGAACAACCAGATAACCTTTACAGAAGGAGAAATGACTCTCAGGAGTGATCTGGCTTTCCCAGCCAGTAACATTCACCCCAGGCATCACCAATTTTCTCACCTCTGACACCACAGATCTGCTCTTCTTATTTTATGTAAGTGGATGCGTGTAGTAGGAATTCTTTGTTGTTTGGCCTTTTCCCTCAAAATTATTTATGCAATTCATTCATTTCCTGGAATAATTGTATTGTAGTTGTAGATCTTTTTCATTGCTATATAGTCTTTCCTTGTCACATATTTATGTATGTACTTTACTGTTAACAGATGTTTTAGTAGCTTCCACCTTTTAACATTTTTAAGAGATGCTACTGCAAATATCATGCTTATATATTGATATTTTTGTTACTATGTGTACATCCTTCTGTGGGTAACTAATCAGGAGCAGAATGTGTGTGGGTATGGTCAGTTCTAATGGATACTAATTTTTCCAAAATCTTATTCTTGTCAGCAATATGTGAAAGTTTCCATTGTTATACACACCTTTTAAGGAATCTTGGTGGTGTCTGGCTTTTCACGTTAGCCATTTCAGTGACTGTGTGGAGGTGATCCATCGTTATTTCTGTTTTCATTCTCCTGTGACTGATGGGGTTAGTACTTTATCATATGTATATTGGCAATCTGAAAATATCCTTCTGGGTATCACCTACTCAAGTTATTGGGTATTTTTTCTATTTTTTTCCTACATAATTTATATGTTTGAGTGTATGAGACTGTGTGTGTGTGTGTGTGTTTACTCTGGACACAAGTCATTTGTGAACTATTGTCCTATAAATACCTTCTCCATCTCTGTGACTTGCCTGTTGGTGATCATAGTGACTTTTCATAGTCAGGAATTCTTTATTTTTATACAATCTCATTTACCACTTTATTCCTTTATAATTATAGTTTTTACTCACTGTATCAGGATTTCCCTATTCACAAGATCATGAAGAAAAAGAAATTAAAACCTTTTTTCTTAATTTCTATTACTTTACCATTAGAAATTAAATCTATAATTCACTGGAACTAAATTTTGAATATTTTGTAAAATAAGATTCAGACATATTTTTTTTTTATTTTCTTACATCAGTGTTCATTTTTGGAATATTTCATTTCTTCTCTCCTGTGTAGTCAGTCCCTGAAGTTCCCCCACCACCATAGCACCCATGACCCATCACCATAGTCCCCTGTGTTCTTCCGTCCTCTGTTTTGACCCCGGTAGTTCCCCCTCCCCTGCTGTATGCCTCAAATTTATCTTTTAACCCCTTAGGAATACCCAGCTGGCCTGGTACCATTTATTGACAAGACTACTCTGTCCACACTGAACTGCAGAGTTACCTCCATCGCAAGTCGGTGACTGCATATGAGTGTGAGTGTGAGTGTGTGTGAGTGTGAATCTAGTCTGGAATCTCTAGCCTATCCATTGGTCTTTGTCTCTAGCCTGGTAGGAACAACACACTGTTTTAATTCCCATAAGGTCCATATGTGGTAACTAGTTTTGTTATGTTTCAAATACTTCTAGAATATTCTTAGTCATCTGTCTTTCCATATAAATTTTAAGATAACCTTGTCTAATACTATCAACAAAAGTGTGTTGAAATTTGTACATATATTCAATAAAGCCTAACTTTAAATTTTGAATCATTACATAAGCTTGTCAAATTCTACCAAAAAGAATAGTGCTAAGATTCATCTGCATTGAAACTATGTGACAATTTGGGTACAAATAAATAAGAAAACACCCCTGTTCATGAATAAAAACTTAATATTGTGAAAATATCCACACATCTGTTACAGTTTCTATTAACAGGATACTTGCTAAAATTTGGGATGAGAATGTGTTAAATTATTTAGGGATTTAGATTCTGTTGTTCTTCCCACATGATGAGACTTTCCCAGTACCACCAAAAAAATCCTTTCCCCCAAGTAGGGAAGGTATGTCTGTGACTGTGAAATCATTGGCCTGTGCAGGAAAGGGGGCCCCAAAAGTCTCATCAAATCAGTAAGGAAGGTCAGTGACCAAAGGGAAGGTTCACATTTTATTCCTCAGAAATACAGGGCGTGCTGGAGGTCCTGTGTGTCACCGACCCTGAAGAAGGGGAGAAAGGGTATGATGTCACTACATGGGCACAGGTGGAGCTAGCTGATGTGAAGCTGGTGGAGGTTAAGCCAACTCAAGACAACCATAGAAAGGGAGAAGATCCCTATACACAAAAATCCACATGAAGTAACATCCCCGTTGGCAAACGTGCCAGGTGCTGATCAATTATTTGCTCTATTCACTCTGATGTGAACATCTGCCTCCTCCTAGGCCATGAGTTTTCCTTGGGGCTGGCTCTGTCCTGGTGACCACTGTGTCCTGCCCCACTCACAGATCAGGCAGGTGCTCAGTGTACTTTGAGCAAAAGATTTAAATTCCATTTGACCCCAAACATCAGAGCAAGAGGCTGTGCATGTGGTATGGATGGTAACTGCATTTACTTTGGCATAAAACATGAACTACATGGACATCCATCCCTGACATCCCCATGAAAGACTTGTTTCCTCCTAATCACCCAGGCACTACCAAAGGGCTGGGTACACGTGAGGAAAATGCTTCCATCCCTATATCCTTCTACCCCACCTATCACACACATACTAAGTCCTTCCAGAGAAACAAAAATATTGTTATTCACCCAGAAGTTGCCAAACTGGAGTTTTGAGTGCAAAGAGGGAGTTTGACAAGTATTTTTTGAGAACTGGGTGAGACATCAGGAAATAGTGGGGGAAACCCATTTGGTTCCTCCTGCCCCAGTGAGCCCTGTATAAAAGGACCCAGCTTTGGGCTTTTTCGTATCACTCGATCTGATCCAGAGCCTTGCAGCAGCCTGGAGAGGCAGGTGAGTAGGGGACTCTGCTCCGGGGGAGAGAAGCTTCAAGGGGGCACTGATGGGTTCCCTCTGGAGGGAATAAGTTTGGGTAGAGTTGTGTGTTGGGATGGGATACAGAAAAGGAAGCTAGATGGCAGGAGACGGCAATAAGAACTGATAAAGAAAAACAGACATATAGATCAGATGGGACAAACAGCGAGCAGAGCACCAGGGGGTGATACAGAAAGTCAGAAGGCCACATCAGTGTCTAGAAACTACAATTCAGGCACCACCCATTTTTGTGGAAAGCATCTTAGGGGACAGTCCTGCCCATTTGTTTGTGCATTGTCTATGCCTGCTGCTTTTACACACGATGGCAAACTGAATAGTTGTGTGCTAATGCGGTCACCTCAGTCCTTGCTTGGTCCTCATCTGTGCCTTTGCCATCTGTACCTTCAGTCTCATCGTGGACCTTTCATAGCTCCACCCAAATATTTTTCCTGTCATGTCAAGCTCTGACCCCATGTCAGAGCACAGTGAGTCCCTCGGGAGGATCTGAGCTGGCTGCCCGGCTGGGGTCACACAGTTAAGCTCTGAGCTCTCACAGTTAAGACAGCCAATGAAAGAGACATGAAGAATCCTTGAAAAGCAGCAATCGAGTGTGAAGTAGACAGGAGTTCTCCCGCAGAGATGAGGTGGTGTTGGAGAGGACAAAGAGAGCAGAAGTGCCTCAGCACTGTCCCAGAGCAAGGGAATGTTTCATGGCATCTGGGAGAAATGTAATCCAAGTTTCCCCAGATTGGACTTTCTGCATCAACAAGTCTTACAAAATCTAGTTGGTGCTCAGCTGTACCCCAAGCTGATTTTCTTCAAGCTGATTATTCTAGAGACATGTTACCTTTCTTTCCAGGCACACTTTCCAGACGCTTTCCAAACTTCCTCACACCCCCAAACCCCTGCAGAGTGAACAAGCTCCATTTAAAGTGCAGAGAACATCACCCACAAGTGACACCAGCACCTGCGGGGAAGCCCCTAAGAAAACCATCTTTGTTGGCCGCTGTGGTCCATGGGGGTTCCCATGGGACTGGTGGTCTTGGAGGGAGTAAGCTAGGATGGAGATAGCATTGTACTCACAAAGGGAAGACAAGAGATAGTGCTTCTTCTTTGTGCTAATTTGGAAATAGTCTCCATCACTGATGTTGTGTCATTGTAATGTACTTTTGTTCTTCCTTTCAGTTTATCGTCTAAGGAAAATGTCCTATCAGCAGCAGCAACGATGCAAACTCCCCAGCCAGCCCCCTCCCCAGGTGTCCAAGCCCTGCCCTCCCCAGGTGCCTGTGCCCTGTCCTCCGCAGATGCCCAAGCCCTGCCCTCCACAGGTGCCCAAAACCTGCCCCCCACCCCCCAGCCAGCAGAAGTGGCCCCCTGTTAAGTGCCCCCCGGAACACCAGGAATACCAGCCGAAGCGGAAGTGACCTCTGAAGCCAGCCTCTCTGACCTGGTGTCTCCTTTGCCCACCCCTCTCCCCTCCTTTCAGCAATAGCAGGAAACACATCCAACCTCTCTTCAGACTCAAGAGGAAAGATCATCACTGTCTCTTGAGTTTCCCTCCCTGAATGATGGGCTCCTCCTAGCTCCTCTCAGGAGACTTCATGGTCGAAACATCAAGGCCACATTCTCAAAACGCCCCCTAGAGGCCAAGCCTGTTCTTGTCCTGAGCCGGGTTTGCGGTGGGGACCAGACCACGCTTCCCAGCGGCAGGCCCTTCTACCACGCCGCCTCCTGCTGGTTGTTTGAGATCACTTAACAAGAACGTGCGTTTCCCGCTCAGAATCGACCTCCACTTCGTGAAGGTTTCCGGGAATAAACTGGCCGGGAAATTAAAACAGAAAACTGCTTAAACCAACCAGAAATGTTCGAGTTCTACTCAGCACAACTCCACACGTCTCAGTGAAAGGACCGGTGTGTGTTTCTGCTAATAATCTCCACGCCCCGTGCCGAAGCTCACCCACCCCACCCCTTGCTTGCACCCCTGTAGGCTGAGCCAGTCTTCCAAGAATTCCAAGTTGTTCGATATTCCTTCCTTCTTGTTTCTCAATTAAAAATAAAATCTCCATCCCTGATTGGCTGTGTCTCTGCTGTCTTGCTGGGGCAGGGCAAAGCCACAACGGCACTGATCAGAAAATACATCTGAAGAGTCAGAAATGTTAAGACCATCAAAGGGTGGCTGTAGAAGAAAGACATAAGGACAGATTTTTACCTTGGGAAGTAGGATTAAAGAGGGTTGTGGAACTTTCCCCAAACTCCACCCATATCCCTTTCTCCCAGGCCACTGTAGTTCCCCAGGTTCATTCACTGTGCCCAGCAATGTCCCCATGGTTGGGTTTCAGGCTCTGGTCTTGTTATAAATCCTGATTTTTCTTTTTTGTTGTAATTGTTGCTTATGTAAGTTTTTTTTTTTTTAAGTAACATTGGTTTATAACATTATATAGGTTTCAGGTGTACAGTGTTATAATTTAACATTTGTATATAGTACACCAAAAATCTAGTTTTTATACACCACCAAACAACTCACCCTCTTTACAGATTTACACACCATCCTCCCCTGTTCCTTTCTGGTAACCACCACTATGTTCTTATGAGTTAAGTTTAGTTTGGTTTGGTTTATCATCCATGAGTGAAATCATGTGGGATTTATCTTTCTCCATCAACTTATTTCACTGAGCATAATACCCTCTAGGTCTGCCCAAATGGCAAGATTTCATGTTTTTCTTATAACTGAATAGTACTCTGTTATGCATAATACACATCTTCTTTATTTATTTATTCAATAATGGGCACCTAAGTTGTTACCAATTCTTACCTATTGAAGATAGGTAAGGAACTTAGGTGTACATATATCACTTTCAATTTTTTTTTTCTTTCAGATTAATACCCACAAGTGGAATAGCTGGAGCATATGGCATTGCTAACATTAACTTTGGGGAGAATCTCTGCACTGTTTCCTTTCACGGCTACATTAATTTACAATCCCACCAACTGTACATGAGGGTTTCCTTCTCTTCACATCTTCATCAATGCTAACTATTTCTTGGTTTTTGTTTTTTTTTATGTATATATATATATACTAGCCACTCTCAAGTGGGATTTATTCCAGCGGGGGAGTAAAACAGGCAGATGGACTGAAACACACTGTTAAGGGGAGCAGCAGGCGAGACAGGAGAGGTCTGCCGCTCCATGTGCGTCAGCTCCCTGGCCAGCCTGGGATCAAACTCGTGCTGCAGTGGCTGGCGACAGATTGATATCGCTGAGACTTTAACATCTGTGTCAGGAGGGCGGGGAGGAACCCTGTAGCACTTCTATATGCAAAAATTGACACAGCAAAAAGAGAAATTAAGAAAGCAATCCCACTGTAATAGCACTCAACAAATCAAATACTTAGAAATAAATCTTGCTCTTCGCCTTCTCTCTTGGCCCTAAAGTTTTCTGTATGTCTGCTTTGTAGGTGAATAGGATATATTTTCTGTACAGTTCCAACACTTAGAGTCATATTTTGAAGATTAGCAAATACTAATTTAATTTCAAATACTTTAAATTAAAATGATTGCCTGGTAGGTAAGGATCTCCAGCCATCCACTGACCTACCCAAACCACTAATAAGTTTCACAAACTAGAAACTGGCACCATGGAAATGTTACAGGGTAACTTTAATATAAAATGGGTTTGCTTGATTGGGTTTTTACTTGCATGCTTGAAAGGTACTTATAATGTTTTAATTGTAGGTATACATAATAAAGGTTAATTAAGGGTTTATTTATAAGAAAGGGGGAAATAGCTTAGTGAATAAATATAAGGAGAAGAAAGGGATATAGATTTGTAAATGTTTTATTAGCTTTTTGGAGCTGGAACTTAATGGCACACTGAGAGTTGACTTCCAAGGAAAAGAGAGACCCCCCAAGGCCCACATGTTTGTTTTTATACTTAACCTGGCTGCTTAACTTTACTCTTAAATTTTAGTGATTTGCTTTTTGATAATGATCTTATGAGATATGTAGTTTTTAGATCTTGTAGGTCTGGAATGGGGGTCGAAGTCCATAACCTATTTGTGTAACTCATTCAGGAGGGTCTTTCCCCCCTAACAGAAAGACCATACCCTTGTTTACCACCTCCCCCCACCCATCCACCCACCCACACACACACACACACACTCACCCCCTGTCAGGAGCACCAGGTGAGTGCTTTTGTCAGACCTGACTAAAATGAGGTTTCCATTGCTTTAATTTGCAATATTAGGAACAACAAACTTTCTCCTGACTGCTGATGAGTCCAAGGAGCTTTTCCTCGGTGAATAGAAGAAAAGGGAAGACAGCTGGAGAATGCAAAGGCTGGATAAACTGCCATGGGAAGGTAGAAAGTTCTAGGAAGAGACAGAATTCCTTCCCCTTCATCTCTGGAAGACAAGGTAGGCCGGGCATCCAAGGCATCCTGACCATAAATCTGCGTCTCGGCATGTGTAGCCTTCCTCGGTCTCACCTACACTGAGTTCATGCAGGGCTCCCTGCATCTTCACACCCCTGTGCTGCCTCCCAACACACAACACACACACACACTCGAGGTCTGGCCATATGTAGAGGATGCTCAGCGACTACTTAACTAAACTTGATGAGCTTCATTTGATCCAGAACTTCAGAGTTGGGGAAGGTATGTGTTGATGTAGTTTTAAGTACCTGAAAGAAACAACAGGACTGCAACGGGGGATAAGAAAACTACTAACTCCCAGTCCTGGAATCCCGCAAAAGGTTTTTTCCTGGGGATGAGGACACCAGCCATTCCTTCCTGCTTGTCTTCTCAGACCAGGGCCCCAGAGACCTCACACACAGCTGCGCAAAACTTGCCTGCTGGCAGGCTCCTTCTCCACGCCCTCCCATCCAGAGGGAGTGACGCCAGCAGATGCCAAGCAGGTGCGTGAGCCCTGCCGACATGCACACACAGCCGGGTACAAGCTGCAGTCAGTGACATGACAGTGGTCGTGAGGGAACCAGGCATCGAGTCAGGCAAGGGTACACAATACCCTGCCAGCCCCCTCCAGGACCCCTGAGCCCTGCTCCCACCCCAGGTCAGCAGAAGTGGCCACCTAACTATGACGTGAGGCAAAGGCCCATCATAGGGGAACTGCCCTGAAAAGTCAGAGGTTCCACAGTTGGCCCCCCTTGGACTCCCTTTTGTTTTGGCTGA
>JAGFMF010012272.1:88356-109505 GCA_019455555.1 Galemys pyrenaicus
TGTTTGCTGGAACATCATCCACGGGGGCAGTTGTAAATTTGGCTGTTTGCTAAACGAAATAGATGGATGCAATACATTTACTCCAACACAAACCTTTACGACTGGTAAAGGCTGCCACTAATTTAAAAAGACCATGGAGCCAGAAGGAGCAAAATATGGTTGTTTTACAAGCCCAAAAGTTAGTCTCAGACTTAAATATTTACTATAGGAAACTGGCCTTAGGAAATGAGAAAAGCCCTCTGTGATCTAGCCCATTGTGGAAGGCTCTGCATCATCCCAGGTGATAAAGGAATCACATACATTCTTCCTACCCTCCTCCTCTTCCTTTTGCCTTTGTTCTACTTAAGCTGAGATCATACATAGAAAAAACTCCCTAATTAGTTTTAGGATGTAGTTAGTGATCCCCTTGAAAGACTAAATGTTAAGTTTAGAGGTAACTAAGACCTTAGTATCTCCCTTTGATTGCTGGCCTGTAGCTTTTTAGGTATTGACATTAGTTTGATCTTAGACATTGTGACTGATAGTCTATCTTACACTCAGAGTAAACAAAATCTTTACTTGTATTTGCACAAAGTTGCTTTGTCCTCTTTAACATTGATCAGTAACCGTGTGGATTAAGATATTGTTAAGAACATGTTTTGGATGTAAACTTTACTTCAAAATGGTATGCGTCATAAAACTTGAATGGAGGCCGCGGGACCCCAAGCTGTTCTTAAAAAAATGTGATGTTTGTTAACTTCCTGCTCTATGCACACATTGATGTAATCCCACTGCCTGCTTGTAATATATAAAATAAAAGCCTGCTGAGACTTAGGAGCAAGGCGACACACCAAACCCGACTTGAGTTTTGTAACCCTGGACCCTCCTCCCTCGCCGACGCCGTTCCATCCTTTGGGGACCTGGCCTTCTGTCGTAGCTGGTTTTCGGCAGCTCTTCTGAAACTCCCACCTTCCAACAGCTGGGCAGGCAGCCGCCCCTCCCCTCTCCAGCCCCTTCCTCCCGGTGCCAACACAGAACAGCAAGCAGTCCAGAAGTTACTTCCACACACTCCAGCAGAAAGACACCCACTTCCCAGACCAGTGACTGACGGCAGTTCATCAACAGTGTCATCCTCCAGGAAAGGTGGGGAAGTGGAGAGCAGGCCCACATTTCAGGCATCTGCACGAATGCCCCACCCGCGCTCCGCTCTTTTTTGACCCTGCCGTGCCTACCTCCAGCACCACTGCTGCCCCCTGCTGGCTCAGAGCCTCAGAGCTGCTTGGTTCTGTATCTCTGGGTCTCACCATTTGGGGGAACTTGAGTAACAAGGATCATTTTTAAAATGTTAAAGTAAGACTATCTAAAAACAGTGGAAAATTCTGAAGAATTTTCTCACTTTCCAACCCTCACCCTCAATCGACACAATGTTTCCTTTGAATACACACACACACACACACACATACAAACACACAGGCCTCACTCTGCCCCAGGCCTGGTCTAGACTTTGACAGGTGTTCCTGCCTTCTTCCTGCCTCCAGTAAAGATAAGTTCTCAACTCCGTTCTCTTCTCTTTTAGGAGAAAGAAAGAACATTTCCTTCCAGGAAATGTAACCCAGGACAGGGTCGTCCAGAAAGGGGGAAGTTCCAGAATCCTGGTTCCACCCTAAGTGGGTGGAGCTGAGCAGGGAAAGAAGATTCTGCAGAGAAGACAGACAGACAGAAGGAAGGGAGGAAGAAGGAAGCGGGATGGAGAGCAGCAAGGAGACATAGAGGAGGTACGTGGAGCAGAGCCACATGTGAAGAAACTGTGCTTGCTTTTTGGTCTTGGACTGGTTGGAACAGATGTGGGTGAGAGACCCGTGGGGAGGTTAACAATGGCAACTTTCATCTTGATTTTGATTTTGCTCTTTTCCTCCCAGATTTGTCTGACTCTTTCTGACCCTTTTCTATGAGTCTCTACTGAAAGGTCCTTTAGACGTGTGGCAGGCTTTTGGGCCTTGCTTTGAGCCAATCCTATTTGGCTGGACTTTCACCCTCAAGGAGATGGGTAACTTTGGATGCTTAACTTAGTAACTATGTTCTTTGTCCTTTCTGTATTGTATCCTAATTGTATTAAAGTTCCTTTGCACTAAAGGTTTTATATGTTTGTCTTAATGTGGTGGATGGCAGAACCCATTCAGAGAGGGCAGGTTTGGGGGTTCTGGGGTGTTCCTCTCCCTGCCCTGTAACAGAAACACAGAGTGACCTGTGTGGGTCAAAGATCCTTCACTGTCCCTTCCAAGACCCACTGAGGAGTGAGGTAGTGGTACAGCTAAGTTAGGAACTATATTGGCCCACGTAGACTCCCCTAGTTCGCCCACAGGTGCACTAGCTGCCTCCTCTGTCCCCTGAGGCAGGGTGGTGGGAAGTACTGGCGATGGAGCCACCACCACAGGGCTCAGGGGCAGTCGCTCTGCAGACTCTGAAATTTGGGTTCTGAGGCAGGACCTGAGGTGTGAACTGATCCTCCCTGGGCGCTACCCCGGAGGAAACTGCCCACGGCATGCTCCCTTTACCAGGCGTCTGGGGTGTGCAGAGCTCAGGAGCCCCAGTGCGGCCTTGAAGAGTTCAGAGAACATTCACTCACTAACGTGGGCTCCCCTCATCTCATAGGATGACAGTTGTACCTTTAGGGCATTTCATTATTTTCATCTCTCAGCTTCACTGTTCACTTGTGTCTTGTTCAGTCAAATAACAGCAATTGATTGAGCATCAGCTATGCTTACCTTGAGCTGGGGTCAGGGATACAGAGAAAACTAGCCTGGGGACTTTCAGAGATGTCACTAGTCTCCAGTGTGGAGAAACAGACATGCGGCCTGCCATTACAAGGCACTCAGTCAAGAGAAATGGGGGTGCCATGTTCACATGGAACTGGTGAGGGAGGGGTGTAGACTTATGGAGGAGCCAGAACTAATGACATACTAAGCAGAGTGCAAGATGAATTGTTGCTCAGGGAAGGACAGACAGGCATCCCAAGCAGAGAAAAAAAAAAAAAAAACCATGAAAACTAACCCAATTATCATGTCCTTACATTCAATTAGGACTTTGTGCTGTGACTGTCTCAACAAGTATCTGCCAAGTGCCAATTTTTCTTGGCTCTGTTCTTAGAACCGGATGCCGAGCATCACTGTGGAGTTGGGCATGAGGTAGGAAGACAGGAGGAAGCTGACAGTTTTAATATTTCACTCGATCCACCAGATCTCCATCCGAGCCAGTCCTAGAGCCATGTGATAATTAGAATTCTGACCAGCACTTATCTAGTAATTAAGTCACAACGCCAAGACCAGTCCCAGAATCTTTCTGAGTGACTAGCTTGAACAGAAAATCGTAACAATAAAAAGAATCTTCAAATGACCTCCTGCCTTCTTCACCTTGGCTAGGGACCCTAAAGGAAGAAAAGGACAAAGCAATCCCTGGAGCTCAGCCTTTCCACCTAAGTTATAGACCAAAAGCAAAATTCCGTGCTTGGAGGGATTGCAAGAAATTGGTCAACCCTATTATGTCTCTACTGAATTCTCAGCTTAGACCTGACAGTGAATCATCTACACACATTGCTTGGTCTCTTCACTGGAGCAAATCACCACAGCAACTGGTTCCTGGACACTGGCGGCACTCTGGTCTGGGCTGAGGGGGGAGCAGAGGGGAGAGGAGGTCAGATGGAGGGTTACCGGGGCTTGGGTGGTGGTGTGGTGAAATAACAACATACATGTGTGAAGTACAAACCTATACCCCTAAGATATATACTGTGATCAAAAGCAACATCACCTCAATAAATATAACTTTTTTTAAAAAAGCAGAGAAGCTGGAGCTTGTGTAAGGGCTGTCCTGGGGTCACCAGCACCAAGAAAAGACCGTTGAAGGAGGCAATGGACTCTGTGATGTCAACGCGGCTTTAATCTGTCACTGACAGCTGTTTCAGCACTACCTGAGCCAGAACCTTCTGCTTTGGCTGGGGACACTGGCACTGGGGGTCACTGTGTGTGTCAAGCATCTCTTCAAGGCACCGGCCAGTGAAGGTCCTCTACTCCACACTCACTCTCGCATCCCTTGTGTGAGAGCCTGCCCCAGAGGTGAGCAGAGGCTGCCCCCTCAGGTCCACCGTCCTACCCCCTTATCACCTCCTGCTGACCAGACACATTTACAAGACGAAGAATAAAGCCCAAAATGACAACAACCCAGGTCATAACAGCCGCTTCCATGTCTTTAATAGCAAGGAAGAGTGACTTCTCAGAACTGAGAGGTGACTGGACGAAACCCGGGTGCATTTACTGGTACCCCGCTACTCACACGCAGGACCAGGTGCTGGGAAGATGGTCCCGGCTCTCCCTGGGGTGGGGAGCACCTTCCCTCTTGTTCCTCTCCACCCCTTGCTGCACATGGCTCACCAGCAGCTCTGCACACCAAGTGCTGTGTCTTCCTGCAGATCAGCCCGCCATGTAAATGGGTTGACCTGTTCTTCTTTGTGTCCCCAAGGTGAGATCAGGGCCCAGCCAGGGGCTCAGTAGATGATTACCCAGGAATTTTTTGAGAATAGAAATAGACCCACAGGTATACACAAGCCCTTCTACAAAGAGAACACAGGCTTTATATTTCTAATTGAAAAATCCCAGAATTCTCCATTCCTGGCAGGATGGAGTCTGTTCTCAGCGCAGAGACCTCAAAGATTGGGACCCCAACAGGTAGTTTCAAGTCCACACTTGGGGGTGCAACCCTAAAGTCCAGCCTCCCTTGTCCCCTGAAAACCCCACTGCCCACTCTACACAGCAGCTCCCTGAAACTCACATCTCCAACACCCTCATTCCCCAATTCCCTGCTTTGGTCACCTACCTGGAGAGAAGACTGCAAATCAGATCTGGGGCAGGCTGTCAGCAGGGCGGGCCCAGACTAGGGACCCTGGAAGCCCCCTCTCCAGGAAACTCAGTATCCTCCCATGACTTCCTGATCACCCCCTGGTGTCCTTTCCAAGCACCCACACTCCCCGACTTCTTCCTGGGCCAGGAACCTCGGGGCCCACCTGCCACCTTTTCCCCTTCCTTTCCAGCCCTCGCCGATGAGCAGACTCAGACACACCTGGGAACAACTGACTTTTTTTTTTTTTTAAGATTTATTTATTTATGCATACAAGAGCTGGGGTACAGGCCAGAGTCCAGGGAGGTGAGAGGATTCACCAGACAGAGTGGGGAGCAGAATAGGCAGACTGACTGAAACACACTGCCAAAGGCAGCAGCGGGCGAGGCAGGAGAGGTCTGCTGCGCCATGTGGGTCATCCCCCCTGGCCAGCGGCAGGGATCGAACTCGTGCTGCAGTGGCTGCAGTTTGCTTCACAGTGTGTTGCTTAACCCACTGCGCCACCAGGGAGGCCCCGGAACAACTGACTTTATTAAAGGACGTGGGAAAGAGGCAATCACAGCACCACCGGGTTGGAAGTATCAGACTCAGCAACTGAAGGAGTCGGTGTGGCTGGCGTGAAGACATGTTTGGGGAGGTGATAAGAGACAAAAGGTCTCATAACTGAAGACTGTGAGGAAAGAAGGAACTAGACTTTTTCCACTTATTTAAGTCGGTTACTTAAAAGCTTTTCCAATTTTCAGAAAAATGGAGAAATTCTGGAGGCAGAGCAGTAGAGGGGCGCTTCCATCATCCTGATGAGCTGCTCAGGCCAGCAGCTGGGGTGCAGAGGCACAGCTGGGGAGCAGGCTGCCTTGGCCACAGCAGACACACACGATGGCTTGATGGTGCAGCACTGCAGTCTGGCCCCTCCTGTTTCTAGAAGTTGAAGCTGAGATGAATCAGTTGACGCGTTGCTGGAAAACCTGTGAACCGAGCTGTCATTCTCCCTGAGTCAGTTGCAAGCTATAGTCTCCTGGAGTTATGTGCTATTGCCTGGAATTCTGGAGGGAAGGAGTAGGGTGGGCAGAGAGAGGATAGAGCAGCTTCATGCCCAAGGTGAGGGTGTCATGGCTTCAGAGGAGTCACTTCCACTTTGGCAGGTATTCCTGTTGGCCTGGGGGGCACTTCTGCTGGCTGGGGGGTAGGGGACAGGGCACGGTCACCTGCGGAGGGGGCTGGCTGGGGACTTTGCACTGTTGCTGCTGCTGATAGGACATTTTGCTGGATTGAAGAAAACCTACAAAATAAAGGACATGAGCATTTTTAACTGGGAGAGGAGAGTTCTCCCAGGGATGGCCTCTGTCTCTTCCTATTCCTGTCTAATTCTCAGAGATGCTGGCCTTCCCCTTGCCCACTGCCATGCCTCCCACGGGGGTCCTCCACCAATCCAGCTGACAAGATGTGCCTGCCCAAGCTAAACTCAACTCAGAGAACTGGGGCCCATGGAGCCTCTGTCCTGAAGCAGGACATGGGCAACAGGAACAGCCTGAAACCCGAACACTATGCCATGAAAGAATGTAGACACAGCGTACCAGTCCTGAGAAACAAGGGGTTCAGAGGCAATAATAATGCAGGCTGCTTTCACCCCGAGGGCTTCCCCTCTGCAGGAACAAGATCAATCTGTGGGTCTGCGGCTGGAGGGAGAGAGGAGGTGCCTCCCACCAAGAAGGGCTTTCCTAAGGAGGGACACCTCAGGCCGGAAGATACTAAAGCAGTGGGGCCACCTGCTGCCGTGCAAATTGTCCTATCTTTGAGTTTCATGTGTTTCTCGCTTCCCCTGTTCTCCTTCTCTCTACTGTCTGTTCTCCACAGTCTCCAAGCTGCATCTTGCTCTGGCAGGGGCCTGATGTTCTCAGGGGTCAAATAAAGAACCCAAAATATAGACCAGACTGTAATCCACAGGAACACATAACCACTGTGCACCAAGTACCGAGAGCACAGCTCAGGCCTCAGGCAGTGGCTGGTGGCTCATCCACTGGGGACTGGTGAGCAGGGAGATTTTCTCACAGGGAGAAAGAAAGAAGGGGTGAAGGGGAACTGGGAAGGCAAAGGGCCAGGGCCAGGTTCACCACGAGCCATTTGTGTGACCCAGGATGCATCTTTGCTCCTGTCGCGTTTCATCACATTGAGACCAAGATCTCCCATTCCAGCCACCACCAGTTTGCTCACGCACCTCCCCCTTCCCAGCTGGCTCTCTCTGTAACTGTGGTCCTGTTGGTTCTCTTGATTTTCCTCTGCGTCTCTCTCCAGCTCCCCTGCCCCAGCTCTACTTCTACAATTCTCCTCATACACTAGACTCCTGAAGCTTACAGTGTTGCATGACACATGTCAGTAAAAGTGGGAGAATAAATGTACTCCCTAGAGCAAATCCTAATTCAGTCTCTCAATCATTCGCTCATTAAAATATCTCTGACAAGGAAAATCAAATTAAATAAATTCTCCTCATCACCAATACCAGGACACTCACCAGAGGCCCTGCTGGACTTTGCCACTAGGAGAAGGCCCGACTCACTCACCTGCCTCCTGCTGCTCCAGAGCTCAGGAACCCAAGTGGCAGGAACGGGGGACCGCTGGGCCGTTTTATCCTGAATGCAGCCACACGTGGAGGAAAAACTGGGGATTTCCCTGCAGAGTCCTTGTCTTATGTCAGTCTCTCACTCTCTTCCTGAAAAAGGTTGTCACACCCCCACATTGCACTAAAAGCTCCAGTTTGGCAGCTCCCTGTGGATTAACCACATCACCAGGCACTCTAGAAGGAGTCCCTCTAGGTAAGAGAACACAAGACTCATCGTCTGCCAGGGGATGATGCAGGGGAGTGACCGCGAGAGGGTCAAGGACGCAGGTCCCAGACACCGTAATCCTGATCACAAGGGAGCAGAGCTCCGTCTTAGCCTTGTTTTATTTCTAAGGAAGTAACACTGGTTTGAAACGTTATATAAGTTTCAGGGGGCATCATTATAACTCAACATGTGTATATATTATATTGATCGCTGTAATTTAAACTCTACCCTTTACTTTTTGCCCAATTGATTCATTCATTCCTCTTCCCTCTTCCTTCTAGTAACCATTAAAGTCTTGTTTTGTTTTGTTTAGCTTTTTCATCTTCTTTATTTGTTAAGTACCACATATGAGTGAAATCACATGGTTTTTGTCTTTCTTCATCTAATTTCTTTCACTAAGAACAATACCTCTAGGTCCATCCATGCTGTTGCAAATGGCAAGATTTCATTGACTTTGTAACTGAATAGCATTGCACTGTGTATCTGTCACACATATGGCAAGGGATACTGAGGCTGTTTCCAGCTCTTGGCTATCGGGAACAGTGCCGCTGTGAACATGGGGTTGGCACTATTTGTGTCATCACTCAGTTTGTTACAGGGCAGGGAGAGGAGCACCCCAGGACCCCCAAGCCTGCCCTTTTTGAGTGGGTTTTGCCATCCGCCGCATTAAGACAAACATACAAAACCTTTAATGGAAAGGAACTTTAATACAATTAGGGTGCAATATAGAAAGGACAAAGAACATAGTTACTAAGTTAAGCATTTAAAGTTACCCATCTCCTTGAGGGTAAAAGTTTAGCTAAATAGGATCGACCCAAAGCAAGGCCCAAAAGCCTGCCACACATCTAAAAAGGACCTTTCAGTAGAGACCCATAGACAAGGGTTAGAAAGAGTTAGATAAATCTGGGAGGAAAAGAGCAAAATGAAAATTAAGATGAAAGTTGCCATGGTTAACCTCCCCACGGGTCTCTTACTTATAGTTGTTTTAACTAGTTTAAGACTAAAGCAAGCGCAGTTTCTTCACATGTGGCTCTGCTCCACGGGCCTCCTCCAGGTCTTCTTGCTGCTCTCCATCCCGCTTCCTTCTTCCTCCTTCTCTCTTCTCCGCAGAATTTTTTTTTCTCTCCTCAGCTCCACCCACTTAGGGCAGAACCAGGATTTTGGAACTTCCCCTTTTCCAGGATAACCCTGTTCAAAGTTCTGTTCTCTCTCTCATCAGTTCTCACATCAATCTCCTGCTGAATCATCAGGATCCCTCCCTCGGTCCCTGGACCAAGGGTCACCTCCTCCCTTTCTCTGCAGGTCCTAGCATGCCCTTGTCTTGAATCAAAAATGAACCCGAAACTCCAAACTCACAAAATCCATAAGTAGTCCTTAATCATTCAAAATTTAAAGAAAAATCGAATTCATCACTCTGTAATGGAAGACCAAGAGCTGGCTTAATAGTAAATGTCAGGGGTGGGGAAGGATGATGCAGGGGGAGCAACAGAAACTTATTTCTGAGGTTCTCTATGTTGTCAGATAACAGGATCAAAGACTAGAACATTCTTGAACCTTAACTCCCAAGTGCTAATGCCTAAACTGTGTCTTAAGGGAAGCCAGAGAGGTACAGGGCAGGATCCTGTTATACTACATGTTCTTTGAACTTCTCAAAGTAAATCACTCTTTCCATTCCACTCATGAGATGCATTTCATTTAATGAGCTTTAATCCCCACCTTCTGCCACACTAGACTTTACTTGGAATTGATTTGTGTGAGTTATGTGTGTTCGAATGAACTCGTCTGGGTCACTGTACCCAGCTATTTGGTCAAAGTTGCTTCTATATTTTTTAGGTGGGGTTAATATTTAAATCAGTAGTCTTTGAGTAAAACAGATTACCCTCCTTAACATGTACAAGTCTCGTCCTACCAGAAGTCCTGACTAGAGAATAGACTTTCCCGAGGGAATTGTGAGGGGACTCCCTTTGGATGTGAACTGCCATCTTCCTGGCATCTCCAGCATGCTAACCTCTCTGCAGATTTTGGACTTGCCAAGCTTTCACAGTCACATAAGCCAGTCCCTTAAAACGTGTATGTCTATATGAGCATCATACTGGTTCTGTTTCTCTGCAGACTCCTGACGAACACACCTGCTCCATACACGAGGTGGGTATGTGGCACCATATTGAAAGGGAAGTTTGGTCGTGGCACAAAGAAACAGCATGTGGGATGCAAGGCAGCGAGAAAGTGGACGCTACAGACCCGATCCCCCCGACCCCCACCCATAATGACCTTTCACCTAGGATTTCCATATCAAGCAAACTGCCCTGTTGGAGACTTGAAAAGATAATCTTGGACTGACACCTGAAAAATCTCTCTCATCCTGGCTGTCCTTCCTGTGTTACACCAGATAGTGCCAAAGTAGGGTCTCTTGTTCAGAGAAGGAGTTTGACAAGCGTTTTTGGGAACAGAGAGTTACACCTAGAACAGGAAGTCGGGGGAATCCCAGGTGCTCCCTGCCTAGGCTGAATCCATCATGGAAGGGCTGGGGTTGATGCCTCCTTGGCCCACGTGCATCCATCCTCACAGGAGAGGCAGGTGAGCGAAATGACTCAGATGACTGAGGAGATCTCCCTGTGCCTGCCTAGGCCCCCTCAGGCTACAGACAGGGGGTGCTGAATATGGACATTGATTCTTTCTTGTGGAATTGAAGGGACTGGAAGTACAGATAAAGACGGAGGAATCCATGGCTAAAAGTGCATGCATCTCACGAGTGGAACTGAGTGACTTACTTTGAGAAATTCAAAGAACATGTAGTATAACGTGACACATTTCAAGTAAGAGAAAAGGCTCCCTGGAAAGCTTGTGTCACCCAGGCCCCGGAGGGAATGGACATCGGGAACATCTAGGCATGGATCCCCTCTCTACTCCAGAGCTACTTCATTGTCGTTAGCGTGGGTGAAATCACAGGTAAAGAATAAAGTGGACTTGGGTAAGACCGTATGCCAAAAAAACAAACACTAAGCTTGTATGTCAGGATTTGGGGTTTAGCTAAAATGACTCTTACTAAAGCTTGCTTAATTTCAACAGTGAAGTAGAGAAGGAGGTTTATTATACCCCTTCATACCTCATTACAGAGTGAGCTAAGCAGAGAAGGAGTGGGGGGTGGACTAGCAAGGAAGCAGGGAAAGTGAGCAACAGAGATGACCAGAGATGGGTGAGAGCCAAGTAATGCCTGTCCTGAGGTCCGACCTTGACCCTGTCCAAGGTTAGACACAGCTGGAGAGAGAAGCCCTGGAGAAACAGACAGCAGCCTTCTTCCTCAGCAGAATGAGCAGAGAGCACCTAGATCAGCCTCCAAAGTCCCCCAGTCAGTGGGGGAGGGCTTCTCTGCCCTCAGCCCCATGGCAGGCAT
Organism: Galemys pyrenaicus; assembly: GCA_019455555.1. Taxonomy (NCBI): domain Eukaryota; kingdom Metazoa; phylum Chordata; class Mammalia; order Eulipotyphla; family Talpidae; genus Galemys; species Galemys pyrenaicus. Next base: position 99,439 of record JAGFMF010012272.1, read on the forward strand.
TTCTAGTGGAATGTGGATTGCTCTGAGGCCTGCTGGAAATCTGCACACACACACAATTTTCAGGGCGAATGGGTTTTTTAATGCAGACAGGGAGCTTCTCCTCCCCCTCACTGACCATGGTCTTTTACTCCCCTCGTACACATGGGGTTGCAACTTCTGATTGTTTTCTTGTCTTCTTTCTTTGGACTAGCTATGGGACACTCACTGAGAACCTGCTTCTCTATCAAAGTTATCTCTAATTCTGGAATGATCTTAGGATGTGGTTTTTCTACTTCAGGGAGAAGGCTGAGGAAAAGTGGAGGCAGTTGGTTTGTTGCTTTCCCATGGGTGACAACACGGGGCTAAACAGCCAGGTCTCGTTGACCCAAGAGCACCTGCTCCTCGTCATGACTCTGTGCCATGCTCGTGCTGGGCCTGCCGGGTGCCCCTGAACTGGGCACACCAGCTGCCAGGGGCCAGGCTGTGCCACAGACTGGAGCAGTCACCTCAGGCAGAGAGGGGCTCCTACTGGCCCCAAGTGTGTCCTTACTTGGTGGCTGCTGCCGGCACTGGGTGTTTTTGAGGCAGATAGTAAGAAAAGGATGCAGTAGATTTCCACTGGCAGCTGACCCAACCAACACCAGTAACAGACCCCAGGAGACCCCAACCAATGCCTGATAACAGACCTCAGCAGAGTCCGATGCAGTCAAAAGCCAGAACCTCATGACGAACAAGAGAAATAGGCATCCCGAAGAAGCACACCTTGGGCACCTCGCTCAAGACTTCCTCCCCTGTGGGAGCTGTTTTTGCCTGACTTCCTTCACACTGCTTGGACTCCTGTCATCCCCTAGATATCTTGTGGTAGCTCGTCCCATTCTTTGAAAGTTGAGCTTCTAAGAACTCATTTGAGCAGGTTTGTCAACCTCCCCCAGTTTCATTCCAGTTTCACTACAATGCAGAGATGTGCCAGGAAGTCTGATGGGAAGGTAGTCCCTGAGGGCCTGGTAGGGTACGGTGGCCTTATTGAGAAGATATCACTGCAAAAGGAACAAACAAAACAAAGTAGCTCCTACTTCCTGTAGAATTTCTTCAACCAAGAAAAGATGTCTTATGAGCAATAGCAACAAAGCAAAGTCCCCTGCAGGCTCTTCCTGGGGTGCTCAAGCCCTGCCCTCCCCAGGTGCCCAAGCCCTGTCCCCCGCTCCCCAGGCAAAAGTGCCCCAACTCTGTGCAGCATGCCAGGTGTCAGCAGGAATGCACCCCAAATTACAAGTGACTTCTCTGAAGCCACTTCCCTAATCTGGACCCAGAGTGACTAGAATATTTTCCCTTTCACCTGAGACTCCACTTGTGTCCATGACATTGAACTGTAAGGAACCCTAAAGAGGTTACTGCTTCTCTTCAAACTCAAGGTCAACCATGAAACTTCCACAACTAATCACCAGCTTCTCCTGTCTACACCAGACCTCAGAGGTGACAGAAGTCACTTGTTCGCTGGGCTCTCCTTGAAGTCTCAACAGACACATGCCTCTCGAGCTACCATGCCCTGCAGGGGGCAAAACAGGCTGTCCTCCTACTACTGCACCTGCTACCCCCAGTGCTGGTGGTCACCCCTGACACGTCTCCCTCTGGAGATGAAAGAATAATCATGTAAAGGAAAGAAAACATTAGGTGTTCTTCAGCTCCATAAAGAAAAGTGGAACTCTCCTAAATGACCTTAAAAGCCATATGAGAAGCCACTCTCCTCTCTTTCAAGTCACAGAAAATTTAGGGAGCCTCCCTCCTCTGCCCCTCCCCAGCTCACATTGCGGGTTAGAGCCCCCAGGTGACACCTGCTCTGCAGCCCCTCTCCAGCGCTGTTGGAACCACGCCCCAGATCCTTGCTTCACTGTGGAATCTTGACTTCAATTCATGCCCAGGCCCCATGGGGGTCCATACCATGCTTAGTGTCTTACTCCCTCCCTAGCCCTTATCAGAATTACTTTGTGGGATATATTGCTTTGCAGTTAGGTTGGGTTGTTTTTCTGTAACATAGAGTCCTTTCTGACCACACCCATGGCTATTAATCCTTCCTGCCACCACCTCTGGTTTTTTGACTTTGTGAAAACTTCCATATTAAATTTTTCTACCCTAAGCCTCATCAGTAGCATGAAAGTGCCCGTGGTAGAAGGATGTACACCCTGGAAAGCAGCAAATGTTGCATAAAATCAGAATCTCTCCACTCTTCCCAAGCAAGTTTCTCAGACACCACTGGTTCAATCCAGAGGGTGGAGTGAAGAGCTGATAAATTCACCAAAGATGTGAAATTCTATGGAAAGGGCCAAGTGGCAGGGAATGGCAGGTGGATTCTGTCCTATAACTGGGAGGAACTAAATCCTACCAACAACAAGCGAGCTTGTAAGGGGACCCCAGGCTCCAGAAAAGAACACGGGAGCCAACACTTTGATGGCAGCTTCATTAGACCCTGGGAAAGGACCCAGCAAGGCCGAGCCCAGACCCCTATACACAGAAACTATGAGACAATAAAGGTGTGTTGCTGAGCTACTACATTTGTATAATTTGTTATGCAGCTATAAAAAATAATTACAGTCTCTATAAATAGTTTCTTGCTCTGCCAAATGTTCTCTTCCCCAGGTTAACCTCCCCAGTCCTTTTTATTTTCACATTAGCCAATATCCCAGTTCTGTCTGTTAACTGGAAATTAACTCTTAATGGTATTTAGACAAAGAGTTTATTAGGTTATTACAGTGACAAGTCTGACCTGGAAAGCAATCTGACAGATTTTACTCTGCTAAATCTGTTCCAATAAACACAAAGTTTAAATTTAGTTTATATAGGTAGGAACAGTATTGAAAATGTAGTTATTCTTGACAGGGGTATTTCTAGTTCTAAGTTGTCCCAACCTAAGATATGCTAATGCTAGAAGACAAAGCAGAATTTAATCTCTCCTTTCTAAAGAATGCACTGCAGAAATGCAAAGACTGGGTGCCCATGGTTAAATCCTCTTTATCTGGCTTCCCCATCATCGGTGGGGCCCAGAAGACTGGTCTTCCCTTCAGGTAGCAGATTCCTGCTTAGATGGCAGGATAGACCCTGTTCTGACTTCCGTCTATGCAAACAGCTTTACTCCTTTGCTTGCTAGAGGTGGAGGGAAGTGTGTTCCAGAAAATTGCACATGTTCACATGCCCCATCTTCACCTCTCATCTTAAGTCATTCTAAAATGATCAAGTCCCTCTTACAGTTGCATGTCACCTAATGACATTTCAACCAACCAGAGACAGACTGCATAAATGATGCTCCCAATAGACTTCACCAGAAAACCTAGGTGTGTTGTAGGTCATACTGTCCAGGTTGTGTAAGTGCAATCTGTGACATCTGCACAACAATGAAATTACCTAATGACACGGTTTTTTCAGAATGCAACCAAAGATGAAGCAACACATGATGTACTACACGGAGTCCTGCAAAAAAGGGAAGTGAAAGTGTCACGGGGTCCTGTAGTTGTCCTTCAGGACAAGACTGGGATTTCACAAAACTTTGGACAATCTGGCCTGTGCTTGTGCCAAAGGCTGCTGATGTGGGTGGGTGTTCTCTGCCCTGGGGGCACCTCGGGCCTCCAACCTGGATGAAAGGACCAAGGTGAATATCAGCGGGAAGTATCAGTGGGAGCTGGGGGACTCTGAAAAGAAAACAGCAGGGGCAAGCCCCAGAGGCATGAATTCTGCCAGACCCCCAAGCCAATGGCCCAGACTTGAAGACTTGAAGAGGCCCAGACTGTGGACACTCTATTCTTGGCCTCTAAAAAAAGAAGCTCTAGCAGTCGACCACACAAGAGATGCTGAGATGCTTTGCAGTAACCAGGTGGATGAATCTTCCTTCAGTATTGTTGCTGCTGTTGTCCTGTGTGTTTGGGGGCATTGGGGGGGAAGGGAGGAAGGGAGAGAGACAGCATGAGAGTGCGAAAAGGCCCTGGACCGAGTACCTCACTGAGTTGTTGTGTGGCCCAAAGGCTCACACTGAGCTGTTCATTGGATCATCTACCATCTCTTGCTGCTTCCTCTGTTTCTGTCGGTTCCAGCCTCCAGTGCTGTTCATCCAACCTTTGGATGGTTGCTGTGGGCTGCTGCAGCATCGTTTCACCAGCCCAGTCTGTGAGCCTCTCCAGCTGGCTGTCACCATGAGTTGGATCCCAGCCACTTGCCAGCTGTCACACTCCAGGTGTACTTCTGGTAGCTTTGGCCTTGGTGCAGCCTGTGATGGTGGTGAAGTCCAGCAGGAGGATGGTAATCACAGAGGGTGAACGGAGGTGTGGGCAGAAGAGTGCACCCCCCTCCTTCTAGATGCTTGGCTTTTGTCCTCCTTGTGGATATTGTTAAACTGTGAACTGTTGGCCTGCAAATGAAGGACTTCTGCTTCTGGTAGGGGTCCCAAAGAACTGAGAAAGAGGTCCTATCACAGCAACAACAAAGGATAGTTCCCTACCAATGCCTCCCCAGGTGACAGAGTGCAGACCACCCTTCCCAGGCCCACGGGATACCCCAGGCAGGGCTCCTAGAGCCAGCCAGCTACCCACTGAAGCAGATGCAACACCTGCTCCCTCTGAAGCCACCATCCATATGGTGGTAAGACACCTTTCCCAACCCACCACCCGAGCACCCTACTGTGGAAGAAATATTGCTAGAAAATGGACTGGAGATATCCCCAGTCACAGAGATTAGTCTAAGTGCAATTAACATACCAATGCAGGCACAGTTAACAAGTCAGATTCATGGCCCAGTCTCAGCACTCCTAAACAGACCTGCATTTCAAAGGGTCAGATAATAGGTCAGGCTGGTCTGTGTCCTTGAATCTCCCTGCAAAACTCCCCCTTTCCTCTGGGAACTAGCCTTCAAACATATGATTTGTGTGTGTGTGTGTGTGTGTGTGTGTATGGGTGTTGTTTTCTTTTTTAACCCATGTAGCAATGTAGAGATCATAAAATATAAAAAGAGCTCCCAGCCTTTTTTCTGGGCCCAGATTTTCAAAGAGAGGTCTGTGTCTGGGTCCATATGCATATGAATCTGGAATTAAGTGCCTGGTCTCCAGAAATCCTTGAATACTGCCTCGTTTCTCCTTCCACAGCCTGGGTTAAGAGCCGGAGTAATTCTGTAACACTACAACTCCACAAAATTCCTTCTCATGGGAATTTCCCCTCTTCTAACCCTCATGAGTGCCAAAGATGAAGACTTCATAGCCCACTGGTTTCTACAGGTGGTTAAGTGACTTCCTAGATCATTTCCAGGGAAAGTGCCCTCAGGATCTTGCTTGGAGCCAGATGGTGCTTCCTTCCGTTCTGTCCTCTAATCAGACCCAATTGTTCCTTCTAGCTGCTGCAGTCCAGACCATGCTGCCCCCTGGTGGCGGAGAACAGCATTAGGAAAAGAGTTGTCTGTCTCCTGTTTTACTAAATATAGGAAGAACTTGTATAATAGGCTCAGAAGTGGAAAGAACTATCTTAAATTATTGGAAAGTGGCCCTGTCCCCTGAATTTCCTGACTTTGCAGTCCCACATTCAGCAAAAAAAATAAGTCCATGGTCTTATTACATGCTTGGAGATGAGATTTTTCCCTCTCACGCTGAGCCCACAGAAGCCACTCCCCAGCATATTTAAGGGTTTTCTCTTTATCTATGCTCTCTCCACCAGGATGTCTGTCCCTGGGAGACCCAAGTTTAGTCCCCATTGTGGGAAGCTGGAATTGGTGTCCACAAGAGATAGAAGCTGACTGAAAGTCTGATGTGTCATTACTAAGTGGGATTCACCCCATGGTCACAGGGATGTTTCAGCATCCACATATCAATCAATGTAATTCACCACATCAAAAAATGGAAAAATAAAAACCATGTGATCATATGAATAAATGCAGAGCAAACACTTGATAAGATTCAGCATCCATTTATGACTAAGAACTCTCTTAAAAATGGAATGAGAAGGAACATATATCTCAACAAAATAAAGACCATGAATGGCAAACCTACAGCTAACATCATACTCAATGGTGAAAAACTGAAAGCTTTCCCTCTAATATTAGGTATAAGATAAGGATGTCCACTCTTACCACTATTTAACATAGTACTGAGAATGCTAACAGAGCAATTAAACAAGAGAAATATATATATAAGGAATCCAAACTGGGAAAGAAATGACATTATTATTATTTGAAGATGGCATGATAATATATATAGAAAACCATAAAAACTAAATTTTGAAAAAATTTTTAAAATTAGTAAAGTGACAGGCTACAAAATTAATATACATTCAGATGAGAACAACAAACTAGAAAAGAAATTTTTTAAAAATCTCATTTACTATCTCATCAAAAAGAAATATGTAGGAATAGACAAAGAATTGATGACTATACAAGGAAAACTATAAGACATTATTAGAAGAAATAGAAAATAGAGACATGGAAAGATATTCCCTGATAATGAATTGGAAGAATTAACACTGTTAAAGTGACCATCTCACCCAAGCAATACACAATATACATATATAGATTTAATGCAACTCCTATGGCAGTCTTCAAAGAAATAAAACAAGCATTACTGAAATTTATACAGAACCACAAAAGACACTGGATGGCCAAAGCAATTCTAACCAAAAAAAAGAGGAATAATGGAGGTACCACACTAGACTTTAGACTATATTACAAAGCAATAGCAATCAAAACAGTATTATATAGGGAAACACACATACAAACCAATGGAATAGAATTGAAAGCCCGGAAATAAACCCACACTTTTCTTGAAAGTTAATGAGTTCTTTACATATTTTAGATATTGCCTTTATCAAACAGAGAAGGCAGTAGTACACAATCTTTAACAAGTGGTACTAGGAAAACTAGACCATCATCTCACAACATACATGCAAATCAATTCAAAATAGATCAAGAACTTGAAACTATAAAATACATAGAAGAAAATAAAGGCAAACACTTCATGACATTGGCTTCAAGAATGGTTTTGTGAACTCTACTCCAATGGCAAGGAAAACAAAAGCAAAGATAGAAAAATGAAACTGCAGCATGTTAAAGAGCTTCTGTACTGTGAAAGAAACATCATTAGAAGGAAAAACTTCCTTGAGTTGGAAAATATATTTGCACATCATATACCTGATAAGGGATATTATCTAAAGCATAAAAATAATGCATAAAACTCAACAAAAGAAAATAACCCAATCAAAAAATTTAGAAGTGCTAAACAGTCCCGTTTCCAAAGAGACATGCAGATGATCAACAGGCATATGAAAAAATGCTTCTCATCAGGGAAATGCAAATCAAAACCACTATGAAATATCACCTCACCCCCATGAAAATGGCCTATAGCAAAAAGACCAGAACAATAAATTTTGGAAAGAGGGTGTGGAGAAAACAGACCCCTCTTACACTGTTGTTTGGAATGTAGAGTTATCTAACCCCTTTGGAAAACAGTATGTGGTTTCTCAAAATACTAAAAATAGATCTACCATATGATCCGGCAATTCTACTCCTAGGTTTATATCTAAAAAATGCAAAAACACTAACTCAAAGGGATATGTGAGTGTCTGTGTTCCTTGTAGTAGTATTTACAATAGCAAAGTTATGGAAACAAGCTAAGTGCTTATGAATGGATTAAAAAGATGGGAACTACAAATGATAGCAAATATACATGAATAAAGAAAAAATATGGGGATGGGACTAGAGATTATGCTGAACAGAAAAGTTAAGTCAAAAAGAGAAAGATCTATACCAGATTATTTCACTCATATGTGAAACATAGAAAAGCAATACAAAGGAACAGTCAAAAAAACTAAAATCTGACTGTAGAACTGAGGCTTCTAGAGGGAAAGTGTGAGCTGGGAAGCAAAGGAAGAGGGTCTTTGGTGGGCTTTGGTGGAGGATTATGGGTGCTTTGGTAGTGGGTGTGGTGTAATAATGTGAATAGGCATGCCCTTATGCCTCTAAATCATATAAAGTGTTGTAAACCAGTATTTCCACAATAAAAACATACCTCAAAAATAAAAACAGGAATTGGGGCTGAATCTTTTAAAGAATAAAGTTCTCCACTAGAGAACAGGTCAATTTCAAGGACCTGCTATGCCCTAAAAGCTCCTAGGTCAGCATTTTACTGAATTATGGGGTCTCTATTCAACATGTGCACCTCAGATGATGACAGGTAATTGAGAAAGAATTTGTATTTGTGAATTGATTGTCATGGAAGTAGGAGATAAATTCAAATCTACCTCCCAATTAGGGAAGGAAATCAGATTATGTGGGTTTTGGGGACCAGGGTTGAGAACTTGAGGACAAAGGAATTTTTTCTTTATATATATTTGACATCAATTGTAGTCCCCACATAATTCCCACCACCATTTCACCAGTGCACTATCCCCTCAGTCCCTTGTGCTCTTTCTGCCTTCATCCCAGGCCTTCTCCCCCTCCCCCCGACAAAGTGCCTCTGATTAGTCTTTGTCTTTTTGTTCTTGTGGTGTTGTGATTTTTTTAATTATTATTTTTCTTTTCCTTGAGTCTTTTTTTGGGTCCTTTGTATCCCTCCTAAAAGTGAAACCATCTGATATTTTTCTTTTGCCTTCTGACATTTTTCACTGAGCATAATCCCTTCTAGCTCCATCCCTGTTTCTACAAATGACTCTAGTTTATCAGTTGCTGTATAGTATTCCATTGTGTATAGGTACCACATCTTCTTGATCCAGGCATCTACTTTTGGGCATTTCGGTTGTTTCCAGGTCTTACCAATTATAAATAGTGCTACAATAAACATAGGGGTACAGGTATTCTTTTGGATTGGTGTTTTTGTGTCCTTTGGTGAGAACCCTAGGAGTGGAATTGCTGGGTTATGGTAGCTCTATTTTTAGTAGACTGAGGAACCTCCACACAGCTTTCCATGTGGTTGGATTAAATTCAGTTCCCACCAGCAGTGTAGTAGAGTCAAATGAATTAATTTTATTAGCCAAAAAGCAGATTAGGGGCTAAGAAATGAAGCTTGACTGAAGTTTACTGGCTAAACACAGGGCACTTCACACATGGAGTATAAAGAGGCTTTCTTCACCTGGAGTTTTGAGCTTCTATTAGTGTGCTGTGGCTGCCAGGGAGTCTTCTCCTCTGTGTTCCCATTCTCCAGCCAGCCATGGAGAGCAGCTCAAGGTCATTTGCTTTTATTAGCTGAGGCTGTATCAGATAAACTGTCTATAAATATAAACCTCACAGATGTTAGCCAAGTTTTCTTTACTCTCTTATACTTCAAGGCCTGAGACCAATGTAGCCAGTTAGGCTTGGATTCAAACAGAGAATAGTATTGGCCAGGTAAGCAGCTCTTACCCCTTCTCTCTTCTCCCTCTGCAGTCCCTACCATGCACCCAAAGGCAGCTGGGTGAGGGAGGGAGGAGGAAGAGAAACTCCAAACAGCAAATAAAGGAGATGGCCTCCTTTCTGGTTCCAAGTGGGAAAGAGAAGGAAATCCAACATTCAGGGAAACAAACTTTCCAACTATTTAAATGATTGTTTATGTAAATAGACATTCTAATCCTAGAAGTCAGTGACATCTACTTGAGCTTCAGCCCAGGAGGAAGAGAGAGCCAGCTCCATAGAGAGGGTGTGAAAAGGCCCTAAGGGAAGGAATAGAGTTGCTTTCTGACTTTATCTTGTGAGTCCCGCTTGTACAATAAGAATTAGAGAGAGGTAGAAAAAAGGGGGGTGGGAGTGAAAAACTTCACCTGAAAAACAGAGCAGGATCCAAGTGAAGTCAAAATTGCTGATGCTTAGAACTTTCTGGTCTGGTACAATGTACGGACAACAGGGCCTACACGCCCAGAACACATGCTGAATGGCCTATTTGCTTTAAGTGATGTTTAGATTATATTAGAGTTCTCTTTCACCAATAACATTTGTATCAGTTCTCCTTACTCAGAACTGAAATAATCCATGAACAGTTATTGAAATAATTAATGTTCCTGTTAACACCAGAGAGAGCAAGAGAGAGAGACAGAGAAAGAGAGAGAGGCAGAGAGGGAAGGAAGGAAGGAAGGAAGGAAGGAAGGAAGGAAGGAAGGAAG
>JAGFMF010012272.1:115513-161922 GCA_019455555.1 Galemys pyrenaicus
CTCCCCGCTCTGTCTGTGGTGAATCCTCTCACCCCCCACACCTCTGGCCTGTACCCCAGTGCTTGTATGGATAAATAAATAAATCTTTAAAAAAAAAAAAAAGAGTACATCACTGCTGTTGGGCTTGTACATAGACGAAAATCCTTTCTTGAAATCATTTGAAATATATCAAAAGAATAAAACTGTTCAACATTTTGATGCAATCATTTCACTTCTTGGAATCTATACAAAGAAAATTAATACAAAAATGAAGTAAGATCTATAGAAAGCTGATTATCACATAAAGTCAGATATTATAAGCAATGTCTGACTTAGAAACAATTTAAATATCTAGCAGGGATTTGATGAAGTAAATTTGAACCTACTACTTGATGGAACATTCTACAATCATTAAAACTTACTAAGGAGGGGAGAATCAAGGCCTTGATTGAATGAATAGCATAAAGCACCTGTGTTTAACCAAAAACTTTTATGAATAATAATGGTGATGACAGAAGGAAATTTATCAACACTCTAATTCTTCTAGGACAGTGGAGTTAGAGGTAAGCAGTGGAGGGTCTGTTTTTACTGGTTTCTGGATCTCAAAATAGGTTTTTATTTCTTTGCTAGTAGAAAACAGTATGAAACTTCAGAGACCCATCCCCTAGGTCCTTTCATTTGCTCAATAAACACCCCCCCCCAAAAAAAAGGGGAAAGAGGAAAGCCTTCCTACACCTGATACTGTGTAGAAGGTCCCCCACCTTGATGCCTCCCCTCAAGGGGCAGGACCCCCAGGTCTGCCAGGGGCTCTGTGGTGCATGGACCCGGGCTGGTGCTCTCCCGGGGGTCTGAGGACTCTGTCTGGGCACAGACGGCAGGGCCCAGCGCTGACAACATGAAACCATCCATTTGCCAGTTCAGTTCCCTTTTTTCCCATGTAAATGAAACCAAAGATAGACATCTCTTAATGGTTACTTTCCCAGCAAAAAAGCTGGATCAAAGGCAATTCCAGGGAAGATGGCTGGAGCGTGATGAGTGTGCCGCCTTCCTGCGGAATCTCATAATTACCCCCAGGCCAGTGGCGGCCGCCCAGGGCCCTACCCCATCGGTAGAAGGTTGTATAAATAAATAAGCAATATCTGAAGAGAGGCACCCCAGAAACCTGCTCGCTGATACCGCGGTGAGCAGGACCAACCTCAGGGAAGCAGGACGAGGACGAGAGGACTCCACCGCCTCTCCGCAGCCAGAGCAGAGAAAGGACTTGGAAGCCCTCCCAAACCAAGTTAACAGGGCCAGCGGGCTGCAAGGTGGGCCAGCAGGCTGCAAGGTGGGCCAGCGCCCTGAAAGGGCACAGGATGTCTCGCTTTGGAGCTGCAAGGAAGCTGAGAGGTGGTGTGCGAGCAGGCCCCACCTGCACACATCCATCACAGTGGCGAAGGGGGCAGGAAGGAAATTACCATTTTTTTACCTGCCTATTTTACCATTTTCCTCCTGTCCTGACATGAGCAGACACTTCTTGGGAGGCCATATTGATGATGACAGGCCATAACTGCTTCTATGTCATAGCTGTTGACACTTGACAAATAAACAGATGGGTAAATACACTAAGTCATCTGCCGGGCACATAAAGGTCCTAACATACAAACCGATCATAAAGTGCATACCAGGGTATTTCCAGCTTCACCTGTCTCCCAGGTACATGAAACCTCAGCTGTGTCACCTCCACAGCCATGTGCTCTCTCCCAGGCTCAGAGGAAACACATGGCTTTTTCCACCAGAAATGGCCTCCTTATCTCTGACCTGCAGCACTCAGATCCACCTGACTTCAGAAGCTGCCAGCTCACCTTCCTCCAGCCCTCCCTCCAACAGAAGCCAAAGGAAGTCTTGCTAAAAACTCAAATCTAAACATGCCACGCTCTTTCTTAAAGTCCTTAAAGGTTCCTCTTTGTCTAGAGAGCAGCCCAAGAGGCTTAACCCATCACAGAACTCTGGAGAAGCTGACCCTTGCCCCCTCCCACATGCTCACCTCCCCTCCATCTCCCTCCAGAAGGTGGCAGGGAACTGCTAGCACTTCCTGGCACAAGGCAAAGCATCTCTGGCCTTGTGACTTTACACTTGCTCCCCTGTCATTTGTCCTCTTCTACTGAGTCCTCCTCTCAGTGATCCATGTGGGCAAGTCCTCATCTCTGGTCCAACTCAGGGCTCACCTGCTCCGAGAATCCTCCCCACCTCCCATTCTCAGGCTGGTTAGAGGTCCCTTTGTGTGGTCCCCAGGCTCCCATGCCTTCCTCTGCTGTCACACCCCACTATATTCTGTTCAGCTGTTTACACTGGTCCGTAGTTCCTTCAGAACAGAGACTGCCTGGCATGCGTAGCAGTAATAATAAATGCAGGGGCACTCAGCAGCTCTGGACACGCTTTCCAAAGCAGAGAGGATTGCTTCAGATTTAACTCCTGTTCACTGTGCTCCTTAACCTTGCTACCTGGTGTCAGTCCCAGAATGTGGAGGTGGGGACAGAGGGGATAAGATGAATGTGGATCACCTAGGCTGAGAGACAGACACCCTGGCCGTCTCCAACCCCCCTTAGGCCACAGGTGCAGCTCCTGCCAGCCCTTCCCTGGCCTCCCCAGGGAGATGCCACCTGCCTCCAAGTGCTGCCTTCTCACCTGGGACAGGCTGGTCATCACCCTCATGGGACTTAAAGGGAGCTTCCTCCCCAGCTGTGTGCCCTGGGGCAGCGGCTTCACCTCAGTGAGGTAGGGTCTCAGTCTCTTCACCTGAAGGATGAGAAGAAGGCTCACCAAAGTTCAGAGAGGAGCAATGAAAGGACCTGAAGGGGAAGAAGCCCTGGAGTGAGAAGAGGAACTTGGCCGAGAGGCAGCAACTCACAAGAACCAGAACCGATGCTTGCATTCATCACCGCCGTCACCAGAGCTGTGTGCAGTGGTGGGTTTGAGGGAGGAAAGGGAGCTTAGGAAAAGGAAAGCAAATCTCCTTGAAGACAATAAGAGTTGGGGGTGGGCATCTCCCCCTCTTTCTCGAGCTGAGCCCCAGGAAACCAAGAATCAGAGTAGGAGCCAGAAGAGGACTTTTCGTATCACAGAAATGACAGCCAGATGGGGCATGTAATATAACCTCCCATTCAGGTGGGAAAGGCTCAGAGACAGAACCAACTTCAGCAAAGTCACAGCGAGTGAGTCGGAAAGTCTGGATTTCTAGATCTTGATTTAGGCCGAGATGAGCCAGGACCCAAATTCAGAAGGGAAAAGAACTGAAGACCAATACAAACCTAAATAACTGCCAGCATCATTTCTCCCAAGTTTGTGTCAGAGGCCTCTAACCTGGTGACCATGAGGCCCCCAAAGATAAGGATGTGTCCATATGTATATTTTCTTGTCACCCCAAAACCATTCAGAACTGTGGACCATTCTGTGTCTCTGATGTCTCCTTGAAATTTATGAAGAGCCCCAAAATAGCAGTCTTCTAAATGTTTTTACAAGAGTTCCCCATGTGACTTTGAACAAGGTCCTCACACTTTTGCCCCTCAGTTTCCTCACCTTAAGAAAAAAACAATAGTTCATAAGTAATTCCATGTCCCATTCAAGCCATGTGCTGGGATAAGCAAGGAGATGGAGTCAGGTGGCTTCTCATGTCCCTCCTGGGCCCAGTGGCCTGTGAGCCACACCCTCTGACTCAGACTCCCTGTGTGGGTGACACTGGGGGAGGGATGTGAGAGGAGATGTTAGAGGAGAGGGGGGCTCTCCCCCAGGGACCCACAAGATGGGTAAGTTGTCCAAAGGTATCTGCTCCTCAGGAAAAAGGATGAGCTGCATTCAGCTTTATCAGAGCCACTGCCCTGTAATATGCCCATGGGCCGGCCAAGTGAATCAGAGGAGTCTGGGAACTTTTATGATCTGAACAAAGGAGATAGTTACTTGATGGGAATGGGGGTGGGGTGGGGAGGAGAAGCAATGTCTTACACACACCTGACTCTCTTCTGCTGACCCTGTATAATTATACCCTGGCTCCCAATAATGACAGCCACAGAAATCTAAAATCTTAAATTTCAGTTGACATTAAATCAAATTAGCCCCAGTCTCGCTGGAGGGCTGGGGATGACTAGAGAAATTACTTAGTCACCTAATCTTCAGATGTGGGCTGGAACAATCTCCCCAAATCTGTCCAAGTCACAGCCCCAGATACTGGGCCACCAAGGTTGATTCTTGAGGTCTTGGCCCTCAAACACTCCCACTCAGGTCACTGTGGTCATTCAGCCACCGAAATAGGCTGAGTCACACACAGACCAGAAGGCTGGGTCTTCCTGTGGGTGGAGTATCACCCGATCAAGGAAGAAAGAGAGATCCCACCACCACCATACACACACAGACATGCATCCACACTCTTACAAAGTCATACAGAATGCACAAGCTAATAATTTATGAACATGTTTATTTTATCACAGAATATCAGAGCTAACCTGGACCCAACTGACCTGTAGTCTAACTTTTCTAAGTTAAAGCTAATAAACTGAGGCCAGAGAGGGTCAGGACTTGCCAGAAGTCACACATCTTGTTAAGAGCAGAGCCAGGTCTCCTGGGAACTCTGCTGTACATTGTCTACTGCATCTCAGTGAGTAAAAAAGTCCAAGTTCAAGCACAGTGATTAAAAAAGTACAAAATAAAGACTGATTGCTGGGGGTGGGGAGAGGGTAGGAGAGGGCTTGAGTAAAGGAACTGGAATACGGGGAACTGTGGGGGACCAAGAAAGGCTTCCTGAGTGAGGTGAGTCCCTAACACATTCAGACTGCACTTGTGTTAAGGAATGTAATGGTCCGCTGTGTTGGTGTGTGTGTTCCCTAATTTAGTCCTCACGAGAAATCTATAAAACAGCATCATCCCTTCTCAACAAGAATAAATTGGACTTTGAGAAGCTCAAGAGCTTATCCAATATTTCTACAGACTCTAAGAAACAGAGTCAGCCCTAGATCCATGGGGTCCTAGTCTTCCATGCCTTACCAAAAGCTAGTCTCTGAGGGGGTGACATATATATGTTAAGCATGTAACTTAAGAGGCACAAAGCTGGGATCTGATGCCTTCATTTGAGACTGCTCCTCCAGAGTTCCCAAAAGCTTCAGACATTGGAAAGGTGTATAGTCTCCTGTGGTTGCTATAACAAGTTACCACCACTTGCTCAAAGTGTCAAGAAAAATGTATGTTCTTACAGTTCTAAAAGTCAGAAGCCTGACACATGTCTCTCTGGGTTAAAATCAAAATACCAAAAGGCCCACACTTCTTTCTGGAGATTTTAGGGAAGAATCTGTTTTGTTGCCCTTTCCAGTTTTCTATAAAAGGTCCATATCCAGCTCATGGCCTCTTTTCATCTTTGAAACCAGCAATTGCCAATCAAGTCTTTCTCAGTTGGAATCTCTCTGACTCTGTCCTCACTTCCACACTGAAGGCCCTTGTGATGACAGTGGACCCACTTTACTATATTCTCCTCAATGTCAGGCAGAAAGGAGCTAAACTCCTGACTCTTCCTAACCAGCACTACCTCCCAGCCCCCCATGAAAATGAACTGGTTTTGCCATTGTTCCATCCCTGTTTGGTCCTAATCCTCATCCCTTAGGATCAATCAAAGGTATAGAAATGCATGTGGTGTGAGCAGGGTCATCTCGTACATCTTGTCACAGAAAACTTCTGGAAATCTCAGCCATGCAGGTTTCTTCCCCAGCCTCTCACCAATGCCTTTCTTGAATCAGCTTCAGGTCTCCATTCATCTCAAAAACCTCCTAAAAAGGATCTCTTATGCAAGCCTGCTGAGAATTCCCTCTCCCACCCTCTTCTACAGTCCAGGGGAATATACCACAGATATCTCCTCCCCAGGAGTCTTCCAGGACTTCACATCTAAGACTAACAAAGAGGCCTTCTTCTTCTGGGGCAGAGAGATTCACTTCTGTACATCTTCCTCAAGAGACTATGAGTCCCCTGAAAATAGGATCCTGAATGACTCAACATCCAAATGAATGAACTCTACCTTGGAGAATTCCTTGCCTCCTAGGGCTCTGGAAAGTTGCTTTGTCTCTCACACAGCTTCCTATAGAAAAGATGAAGGAGATGAAGTGAGAGAGGAAAAATGAAAGGATATTTAAAAAGAGAAAGAGAAGAAAAAGGAGCAGAGCCCCCTCTCCTATACCTGGCCATCCATCTCCCAGATTCTCCAAATGACTTTGTCTCTTCAGACGCACATAGGTCCCCCTAGTGCTCTCCTTCACCCCTTATATCCCTTTACCACTCCACCCTCCAGGGAACAGGTCTCTCACAGGAAAATCAGCACATCCCCTGCCTCTGACCCCTCCCCATCCGGGCATCTGTCATTTACCAGGACACTAAGGGGTCACGGTGGCACCCCACTGATCCATTACCAGTCCTGAGGACAAAATGTCACCTGGTCTCCCCCAGTTCAACTTTTAAAATCTTTTTAAGGGTTAAGCATCTAAAAACTATACAAGCCCTTGAAGGAATTTCTGATTTTAGCCAAATAGTGTCCATCTGGACACATCTCTTAGGATGATCTAAACATACCTCTTCAGGTTAAGGAAGCCATCGCTATTAAAGTCCTTAGAATTTGGTCAACTTTAGTAGATGAGCAGCCACCACTTTATGGACTAGGGGCTTAATTCATGATTATTATTGCCCATTTTCTATCACATGAGAACCTCCTCTACTCCCACTTGTTTCCCACTGCCGTCCCCCTTGTGCCTTTGTGAAGGCATGTGTGCCCTCAACAATCATATGCAGTCTCTCAGCCATTGACTATTGACTAGAAACCTGCAACCCAGGATGATAATACTGTCTTAGCCATAAATAATTGGAATTCCCATAGCAATAGTAAGTAGCATATAAATTATACAGAAAAAAAAGTGAGTTTTTCATCTCTGATTTAATCAAGAAAGTCTCATGTAGGGAAGGTTTGAATATAACCTCGACAAGTGCTGAGGGGTTTTACAGACCCAGAAAAGGAGGTCACACAGAGATAACTGACACCCCAAATAAAAACTTACAGGTGGAGAAAACCAAGTTTGCTTGCCATGAAACTTTTCCTTTCATCCCCTTGACTTTTATTGACCTGGACTCTAAGAAAAGATTCTCCAGAAGACAAAGAGACAGGCTAACCTATTCCATTTTCTTGGACACTATGAAAACTGTGAGTAACTCTACTTTTGGGAGTGTCATAAAGTCAAGCTGAGATGATGACCATTAACTGCCTTCTCTCTCATCCCTGTTCCCTGCACTGCCCAAGAGTGATAAGTGACTCTAATTTCCCTTAACAGGGAAACTATTCTCTCCAGGTGGCTGCAGGTTCCTTTCTTGGGACCACAACACAAATCATCTTCCTGGGGTCTGCAAGTGTGTCTTTCCAGGCTAGATGAAGAGGCACACAGGGGAAATACCTAAAACAGACCATACGTGCCCTTGGCCCAGACAGACCCCAGGCTTTAGACATAAAGTCTTCCCATTGGCGAAGACGAGATGAGCAAGTCGAATCTTATCTCACATCACATCCTGAACCAGTTTGGGCAGACAAGGAACCCAATCTTAGTTTAACAAACTGAGATAACATTTTATGAACATTCTTTTGCTGCTGCCTCTAATGAGAGAGATCTGAGAGGAGCCCCTCCCTGCTGAGGTCTGGTGAAGACCTAGAGGCCAAAATGGAGGCTGATTAACAGGCATCCCAAGCAGTGACTCAAACCATGGGCAATTTCAGAGGAAGCTCGTTATGGTGACTACACAATTAGGACCTCAGCCCACGTGGTCAGTCAGTCCTCAGAGGCTGGACCAAGCATTATATAAAAGCCCCTACCTTGCTGGGTTCCACAGTCCACATCCTTTGCTGAGTCTTACTGGAGATCAGGTAAGTGAGCACATCTAAACTTCGCTCTGTCTAACTAGCTGTTCTATCTCCAAGAGATTATTGTTCTGTTCCTTCCCCTAGACTCTAATTTCTGCTGATTTTTTCAATGTTTTATCATTTATTAGGCCTTTCTACCATCCTGTACATTCTTTCTAGTCATTTGCCGCTGATTTTCAAAAATATTCAGAGAAGAAAAGGAAAGACCTGTAATAGGACTGGGGTTTGAGGCACTGATATCCAGACAAAAAGCTATGAGAAAACAAGAAATGGGTATCAGAGGGAGTAGAAGTAAGGACGAAGAGGAGAAATGGCTAAAAAGCATCAGAGACATGAGTTCTTAGGGCTAATAATCATTCACTTCCTATTCCCCTCTATCAACCTTTCATTCCCCAGTTCTCAGCCTAGTGCTGTTAAT
Organism: Galemys pyrenaicus; assembly: GCA_019455555.1. Classification (NCBI taxonomy): domain Eukaryota; kingdom Metazoa; phylum Chordata; class Mammalia; order Eulipotyphla; family Talpidae; genus Galemys; species Galemys pyrenaicus. The sequence goes on from JAGFMF010012272.1 coordinate 123,823, forward strand.
GCAGATAATTTCGAATCATGTGTTTGTTTCAGGTTCTGCAGATCATCCTAGGATGTCCTTTAATGAGCAACAGTGCAAGCAGCCATGCACTCTTCCTCCGTGTCTTCAAAAGACCCAAGAGTCCTGCCAGGCAAAGGCTGAGGAGGTGTGCCTCGCCACAAACCAGGACCTCTGCCAAGACAAATGTCTGGCGCAAGCTCAGGATGTGTGTCTTACTCAGTGCCAAGAGTTAACCCAAGGAAGCTGCCCGCTGCAAAGCCAAGACCCGTGCTTACCTCCATGCCAAGACCAATGCCCACCTCAGTGTGTGGAGCCATGCCAGGAGATAGCCCAGTCGAAATGTGTGGAGGCTTGCCCACAGAAAGTCCAGGAGAAGTGCTCACCACCTGGCAAAGGAAAGTAGCTGCTCCTATTGCCACCCGGGGCCAAGAAGATGGCCCACAGGTGAAACCCCACCCATGCTATGGTGACCTTCTCCCATGTGGGTACCTCTGTGTGCACCCTGCTTTTGCCTCCTGATTTCTTCAGCATTCCAGGACTTGGTCTGTGTCTGCAAAGACAGTTCTCTCTGTGTTTCATCAACCTTGGTGAATAAGTGTTGTCTCAGCGGTCTAATAGAAGGTCTCAACCATAGGGATAGTGTGGTTGTCAGAGGAGATCACCGATGCCTAGTACAACTCCTTAGGGCAAAAATTCACCTGCCCGGGGGTGCAACAGCCAAGGACGCTGCCATTGATCTCTCAGGGTGTCAGGGTCTCAGTCAAGCCTCAAAAAAGCCTGAATGTTGGTGGACTTTGCTCTGACCACTACCACCATGGGTATGGGGAAATTGGTGGTGGTGCAAAAATCAAGAATTGAGTCCTTTTGTCTCTGCATCATAAAAAAGAACAGCGAACAACTGGGCATTTGAATGCTGATTGTGCTCTTGAAAATGAAACAAAAGTGTTACATGACTAAACCCAAACATCCAATAAGGAAGGATGAGATGGGATGACTGGAGCCCTGGCTGATCTTTGTGCTTCGTGGCTGGCCTGCTGTTAGCCCTTAATTTCTGCCATGTACATTCTTTGGAGATGTGATTTATGTCTGTGCAGTGCAGGCTGGTCTCTGCATCTTCTTTGCCTTTTTCTCCCTGGTAAAGGTAAAATATAGAATAAAGCGGATCCTAAAGCTGATATCTGACTTGACATGTGTTTTTTCCTCTCCCCACAACCACCTACAGTCCATGTTCTCCCTTTTTGGACAATCTGAAATAGAAATTAAAAACAAACAAACAAGACGACCTCACCATGCATAGAACAGCAATGCTGAAATAGGCCTTCTGAAAGGGGCACCTGGACCACCAGCTGCATGCACCCAACTACATCATAGGCTCGCCTATGCACACACTTCACACACAGGACAACCCAGCAGGGGCTGGGACTGCCACCCTCAGGACTGCAGGTCCCTCCCACTATCTCATCTTTCCTCTCACATCCTTGCTTTCCAAAAGGAAGGGGATAAAATGGGGAGGTGAGTATTTGCATGGAAGACAGAGAGTCTATCTGTGATGCCCACAATGGGCATCACACACAATGGACATGGTGTCCCTGGCAGACAAATCAAGCCTCTGAGATGATTGCAGACCCAAGTACCAAAGTGGTTTTACCTGCCAGTTGCTCAGAGTTCAGGAAAGTCAGATCGTCTGCTTCCCACAGCTGCGGGTTCTGGGGTTGCACAAAGGGGCTGAGAAAGAGCAAGACTTAGAGAGAGAACCAATGGCAGCCTCCTTGGTCATGCCCTGAACTCTGACCAGGGCCCTCATTCATTCCCCTGGGCTCCCTGCACTGCTCGGTCCAGGTACCCATGTCTGTGGGGGCCAGGACAGGCCCTCTCCAAGGCTGTGTGTGTGGAGCCCGAGGCCTCAACTGCTTCTGGCAGGGAAAGGCCCCATTTCTCAATCTTAAAAGATTTTATAGGGTGAGAAAGAAGTGGGAGACAGCTTGGAAGAAGATTTCAAGCAGCAACATGGAGCCCTCAGAGAGACATGCCCTGGGCTGAGGTCTATTAAGCCCTTTGAGGGAATCCTGACAGCAGCCTCAGGGGGTCCCCTAGGAACTGACCTGGCCTCACAGAGCTAGTAAATGACAAAGTCAGGCTTCTAACCAGTGTCCCTCTTGACTCCAGAACAAAGTTCTTACTTGTCTGATGTAGGGTCAGAGAAAACTATCAGGTCTTTCCACCCTCCTGCCATTGGTATAATGATGGACACCTGCGGTCCTGCACGCATGCCTAGGTGGGCATGTGCAAGTGGGCGCACCTGGGTTTGGACATGGGCCTATAAGGGCGGTGTCATGAGGATGCCAGCAGCAGCAAGAGCAGAAGAACGAGAGAGCAGCGGCAGCACAGGACGCCAGCAGTAGAAGCAGAGAGAAGAAGCAGCAAAGCAGCTGAGAGGGTGAGATGCATGGGGGGCTAGGAAGGCCTGCCAGCCTCCTGGCCCCCGGGCACCCCTGCCTGCCATGTACCTGGTCGCCTCTGAGAGAATGATGTCACCTCTGTAAATAAAAGCATAAAAGCCACCAAGGTCTCCAAGACTCCTTCCTTTACTCCCATCTGCTAGAACCATCCAGAATTTCTCTGTGCCCCTTCCTGGTACTACATCTGAGAAAAATGCCACAGCACGCAAACTGGTTCCAGAAGCCATCTTCTGCTCATTCGTTCACTCATCCATCCGACAAGTGCTCACTGAACACTTGCAGGGCCAGGCTGTGCAGGTGCTGGAGACACAGCACGAACCTCTCAGGGTGTCCTGGGCAGAACTACAGAGCTCCCACGCAGGCCCCACGGGCCCCACGGGCCGAGGGACACTTCTCAAGTCCCTGAACATCCCCAGATGCCTGAATCACGGCTCTCTTGCCTCTCCATCTGGTTGGAATGCATTTTCTCTCCCCTTTTCCCACTTTAGAATAAACCCACTGTTGCCCAGCAACACAGCCTGCATGGAGGCCCCAGAAAGCCTGACTGGACTGAGAGGCACTCAGGGATGCTTGCCCAGGCCTGGCCCAAGTCCAAAAAGAGTCTTTGTTCTCTGACCCAAAGGTGTGCACAAACTGGCCAGCCAAGATCAGACACTCAGAAGCTGAGAAGAAGGAGGAACTGGATATCAGGGAGGAGCCTGGTCCCCTCAGAGAAAGGACACCTGCTGATTACAAGGGAGGCCTCCACAGATGGGAAGGAGACAAAGCTACAGATTACAGATAGGGACACAGACGGCCAGGAGCCAGCGGCCTCCACAGGCTCTGTCATGGGAACCACCACACCGGGTGTTGCATCCAGAGCTAGGGCCCTGCCCCTGAGGCCTGGACCCCGACACACACCTGGGCCCAGGGACAGCAAGAACACGCACCCCGCAGTCGGACGCCTCCATCTTTTGGAGTCTACGCTGAGGCCTTTCAGACAGGGGTGACAGGTGACCACAGAGACTCCCAGGTGTTATGTTCCAGTTGACAATTGTTAAAAAAAAAAAAATGCAGCCTGTAGTTTAAATATACCCCCTAGATACCCCCGCAGCCACACAGACATAACATTCACAGTCATGAACCCAAAACATGAAACGAGGCTGATTTCCCCTAGAGTGGTGACATCACTAAGTGGTGACTATCCTAAGCCCTTCTCTCTTTGGGAGTGCGCTTATAGCACCCCACCATCACCCATCCACAAGGGAGTTTAGGTAGCACTGCGCCCTCTACTGGCAGGTCCCCGCGGTGCTTCCTCCTGCAGGTTTTAGAAACCCTCTGTCACCCTCATCTTCTGAGCTGCTGGCTACTTTCAGCTTTAATCATCTCGTTCAAGAGCTGCCTTTTGTACACACGAAAGCTTTTACATTCTCTCCAACTTGTATTGATTTCTGTTTTCGACACAGCTCACTCAATATGTTTCAAGAGTGGGGCCTGAACCTCCACATGCCAAGAGGAGAAAGAACAATTTACCTAGTTGAAAGGAGGGAGTGGGCTCACCCATTCATTCCATAGGGGTGTGGGGAGCCTGCTGTGCACCAGGCTCTGGAGACCCTGCTGGAGGGAACATGTGCTGGAGCAGCGGCCTAGAGACATTCGTGTTAGAAACTTAAAATACACTGATCCTAGAGAATAAAATACCCACAGGCAGAAGACAGCTCAAGTGTTTTACGTGTGTGTGTGTGAAGGGGGGATTTGATTTCTGGGAGTTTCCAAAGGACAGAGCTGAGATCAGTAACAGAAGATACAAACTTGGGGTCAGTTTAAGAACTTTCTTATAAGGAGATCTGTTTGAGAGTGACAGGAGCCGCCTTTAGACAGGTCATTCTCCCCAGATTTGGAGCTGTGCGACTAGGTGATAACCATGTGTGAGCACTAAGCTTCCTTCTGAACTAAAGCTGAGACTTGTTAACTCTAGTTCCTGGTCAGAAAGAGGATCCAGAGTCAGAGGAGATTCAGAAAACCGGTCCTAAAGTCTGGAGACAGAAGTTATACTGATCATCTAGAACGTTACTGGGAAGTCCTTTAGGGGCCCAAGATCCTGTGAACCAGCTGTAGGGTCAGAGAATGATCAGGTCTTTCCACCCTCCCACCACTGTGATGATGGACACCTGCAGTGCTGCGAGCATTCCAGGGTGGGCATGCGCAAGTGGGTGCACCTGAGTTGGACATGAGCATAAATGGGCGGTGTCATGAGGCCGCCAGAACCGACAGAACCAACAGTACTGATGAGCAACAGCAGCAGAGAGAGAGAAGAAGCAGCCGAGATGGTGAGATGCACTGGGGGCTGAGAGGCCTGCCTGCCTCCCGGCCCCCCGGCACCCCTACCTGCCATGTACCTGGCCACCTCTACTAATTAAAGCATGAAAAGCCACCGAGGGCTCCAAGACTCTCCTTCCTTGACCCGTCTGCCCAGAACCATCCCAAACCTTGCTCCTGTGACACCCCTTCCTGCCGCTACACCAGCCATACAACCATGCTTGAGGCTAAAAGAAAAGGAGGGTCTCCCTGGTAGTGCAGCAGGTTGAGTGCTGCACTGTGAAGCATCCACCACACAGCAACGTGAGTTCGATCTCTGGCCAGGGAGGGGACCCACATGGCGCAGCAGACCCCGCCTGTCTGCCTACTGCTCCCCTCAACAGTGTATTCCGATCTATCTGCCTATCCTGCTCCCTCACTCTGTCTCTGGTGAATCATCTCACCTCCCACAACTCTGGCTTTTACCCCAGCTGTTGTATGCATAAATAAATAAATCTTAAAAAAAAAAAAAAGAATGGAGGTGAACAGGAGCCTCCCTGGTAACAAAAGGGTTAAGTTGCAGCACTATGAAGCATCTGCAGCACAAGTTCAATCCTGGCCAGGGAGGTGACCCACAGGGCGCAGCAGACCTCCCGTCTCTCACCCACGGCTCCCCTCAGCAATGTATTTCAGTAGATCTGCCTGTTCTGTTCCCCACTCTGTCTCTGGTGAATCCTCTCACCCCCCCCCCCACACACACACAACCTCTGGCTTGTACCCCTGTCTAGCACTTCAGCTTGGCTGCATGCATCTGCTCTGGTTCCTGGGACGACCCTTGCAGCCCTCTTGTGTGTGAATGACCTATGTCTCCTTGCTGCCCAAGAGTCGCAGATGGCAGCCCCTGAGCCTTCCTATGCCCTAGGCCCTTCTTCACAACCAACCATATTAAGGTCTGACATCTTGGCCAATGATCAGCAGGTCTGGACTTGCCCATTCCTAACAAGTCCTTCTCTCACAGACACCTGCCTCACACATGGAGACAGCTGGAAGCAGAGATAGGCAGGTAACCTGGAAGGGCCATCTAACCTCAAGCTCCCCATTTCCCTCATTCCCCAACCACTCCCTCCTCAGTAGGCCCTCCTGGAAGAGCCCTGGGGACAGCTTTTCCCTCCCCAACAGCACTATCTGCTGGCCACAGAGGCACTTGGCGTCAGACCTGGCCTCACTGGGATCAATGCTAAGTGCTGCAGGAGGCCGGAGCACAGAGTATCTAATCAAGCGGGAGAAAGGTAAATGGGCAAGATAAGTTCAATAACTTATGGGGGCAGGAAGGACTATACACATGGTGGTTCAGGGCAAGGACTAGGAATAGGGCTTCCAGGATTCAAACCTAGATTCAACCACCTCTTTCCTTAAAAAAAAAAAAATCGCTGAGAGTGGATGTGCCAAGCACTGACCCAAACAGAGACACAGAGGTGAACCAGACTGCAATCTCCTTCCGCCAGAGCTTACATGAATGGGGGAAGGCAGACAAACAGCAACTAAGAAAATGCATAAAAGACTAAACATCAAAAATAAAATGGTAGCGAGTGCTTGGCAAAGAGGGGGTGTTCTTTATTTGGGTGGCCTGGAGAGGTCTGCTGAGAAGTCTGGGAGCATGAATGATGGGACAGAGTCAGCAGTGCAGACAGGGAGCAAGTGTTATCACAGACAGAACAGCAACTGCGGGGACCTCTGCTGGTCAGGGGCCTCTGAAGCCTCATCCAGACACTGCATGTAGAGGTGGACACTGACTTATCTGTGGCTCACCCGAATGAATGTGAGCAGGAGGGCGAGCCCCCAGCACCTTGGCCTGTGTGGATGCTCCTGAGGGAGCATCCATATCACTGGAATTGCAAAACTACCTTCTAGGAATGTTGCAGAGACATGCCTGCCCCATGTAGAAAGTAAAGGCAATGAAAGAATGGCAATGACATGACATTGAGGTCATTGCCACAGCCAGGTTTCTAGAAAAACCAATGAATAGTTGTAGCCAACATTTGTTGAGTTGGGGAAGAGGGGAAAGAGGGAGGAGATTTGGGGGCAGTTCGGGTAAAAAGACAAAAAGCTCAGGTCTGAACCTGTTCATTTTATGATGTTTCTAGAACATCCAAGCAGAGATACAAAGAAGCATTTACATCTGTGAGTCTGGAGCTCAGGAGAAAGTCAGAAGTGAAGAGATACTGTGAGAGCCAGCATCTCACATGTAGTATGTAAACTTCATGTGATCCAGTCACAAGCACAGAACGAGAAAACAGAGGACTTAAGAACCTCCAACAGTTAAAGACTGGGTAGAGAAAGAGACCTTGGCAAACAGATAGAGAAGAAACAGTTAATGACTGAAGAGAAAATTCAAGGAGAGAGCTCAACAATGCTAAGTGCACTTGACATGGGAATGCTCAAGCGAGTGACAACGTGGAGAGGAGGAGACAGGGGGTAGTGTCCCCCAGCCCCATCACCAGCAACTTCCCAAGTGCTGGGACCACTTCCCAGTCACATCTGTACCGAGAAGGCACTGCCTTAGTCACAATATGCTTGGCATCATCAGATCCTGAGCAACAGGAATAAGTGAGTAAAGACCTGGAAGGTTCGACTTAACCATGATTATCCAGCAGCACGTACCAATGTCAGGGATTGAATCCAGCTCATTCCAAAGCCAAGTCAATTCCAAAGCCATACCGTTGGTGTAAAAGTGTGAGCTTTAACCCAGGGGAAAATATCTCAAATAATATATGCCAAAAAATTTGTTATTAAACATAAAAATAGGTTTAATAACATATTTTGAAGAGTATTTTATTATACTTATCTGCAAAACTGACTCTGCTCCTTAGGGATCCATTCAAACATGGGAGTGGGGAGCAAGAAGCACTCCCTGTGGATAATGCACCTGTGGATAACTCCTTACGCCAAATGAATATGTGGTTTGTGGTGCATCCTCGAGCCCCTGCCCTAGTCAGGGAGTGGAGGAGAATCTCACAACTTACTCTTGAAAGCACTGGATCTCGGGGCTCTTCATGTTCTGCAGGTGTGGTTTAGGGCAATGGTGTTGAGTGGGAACAGGATCAAGGTCACAGAGGTGAGAGGCTACATGATAATGGGGATAGAGGATGCTGGAGATGAGAGGGAATCCTGGGGTGATCTTTTCTTGGATGCGAATTGTCTAGCAAAGATCTTACTACACAATACCTTTGAGCTCTAAATAGCTAGGATGGCATCACCTATCTACAAGTTATTCATTGTATTTTCACTATTTTTTTTTTTCTTTCAACCTATACTGAGAAGCGACTATACTGCAGCCCCTCCCCTGGGTGCTGGAGATAGAGCAATAAACAAACATGGGAAGCACTGCCTTTGTGGAACGTACAATCTAGAGACATCAGATCACTTCAAGCCAATGATACTAGACACCGGTTTGGTCCCGGCCTCTAACATAAAGCCTAGTTGGCAGGGGGCCCTCCTGTCTGGCTGACTTCATGCGCATATCTGTGTGTGCCTGTTTCTATGAGTAAACGTGCACCTACCGGCCAGTATCCCAGCAGACATCAACAGTGTGTAAAGCATGTTTAGGTTTTCTGCAAAATGCACCAAGAAGACCCTGAAGGACTTTAAACAGAGAAGAGACATGTTATTTGAGTTGTAGGGTCAGAGAAAAGTTATCAGCCTTTTCCACCCTCCCGCCATTGGTGTAATGATGGACACCTGCACGCATGCCTAAGCGGGCATGCGCAGATGGGTGCACCTGGATTTGGACATGGGCGTACAAGGGCGGCGTCACGAGGATGCCAGTGGAACAGAATGCCAGCAGAATGAGAGCAGCAGAGAAGCAGCAATAGAGGCATAGATGAGAAGCTAGAGAGCCCAGAAAGATGTGTGGGGGGCTAGAAGGGCTGCCAGCCTCCTGGTCCCCCGGTCCCCCTGCCTGCCGTGTACCTGGTCACCTCTGATAATAAAAGCATAAAAAGCCACCAAGGGCTCCAGGACTCCTTCCTTGACCCGTCTGCCAGAATCATTGAGAACTTGCTCCGTGCCCTTCCTGGCACCACAGAGTCAAGTCCTTCGAAGATGATTCCATCTGCAAAGTGGACAAAGACGGGATGGTGGAGCAAGCATAAGGACATGTGAACTACAGTTATGGCTAAAGTTATGCTACAGATGGCAGCAGAGGAGACCGGGAAGAGGATGAATCTGAAGAGTAGTTCATAAGGATAATCAACAGAGCCAATAGGTAGATTTGATGTATGGAATGAAGGAGAAAGGAAATAATGTAAAAATACCCCCAAGTTTCTGGCTTAGGTGGTTGGTGGAGCATTTACCTTCAGAGCTATGAAGACTAGGGGATATTTGGTGTAGGGTTAGAGAAATCAGGTCTTTCCACCCTCTCACCACTGGTGTGATGATGGACACCTGCGGTGCTACGAGTATGCCTAGGTGGGCATGTGCAAGTGGGCGCGCCTGAGTTTGACACGGGCTTAAATGGCGGCGTCATGAGGACGCCAGTACTTACCAACAAGCATCAAGAGTACCATCGCGAGCAGCAAGACCAGTGAGCAGCAGCAGCAGTAGCAAAGCGGCCGAGAGAGTGAGATGCACCGGGGACTGGGAGGCCTGCCAGCCTCCCGGCCCCCTGGCACCCCTGCTTGCCATGTACCTGGCCACCTCTGACAATAAAAAGCGTAAAAGTTACTGAGGGCCCAAGGATCCTTCCTTTACCCCCCATCTGCTAAGAACCATCCCGAACCTGCCCAGTGCCGCCTTCCTACTGCTACATTTGGATATTACAGTCTGGAGCTCAGAGATATTTGGCCAAAAATATAAATTTGAGAGTCATCATCCATAGAAGGTATTTGAAGACATGGAAGTGGCTAAGAACACCCAGACAGAAGAGAAGTGGGCCCTGCTGGGAGGGGACACTCCAGGATCTCAAAATTGAGCAACGGAGGCGGAATCTGCACAACTGCCAAGGAGCATCCAGGGAAGGAGAGGGAGGCCTGGAAAGACAGGAGAAGAGAAGAGATGAGTCCAAAAAAGAATGGAGGATCAAACTGAGTCTAACAACCAATGAGTCAAGGAACACAGAGGTTACGGGGCCTAAGAGCAGGCACAGAAGCCAGAAGGAAAGAGAGTAGAAGACCGAGAAACAAAGAGAAAAGCCAAGGTGAGGGTGCTGTGTGTGATTGTCCTTCCAAGATGTTTGTTGTGAACGTGAACTGAAAAGTGAGGTTATAGATGAGGGAGGGAAACCAGAGTCAAGGAAGATATAGGGGCAGAAGGACATGGAACAGGTTCTCTGCGATCAGGGCAGACGGGTAAAGGAGTCCTAAGCCCTCAGTGGCTTTTTCAGACTTATATTGGTCTTTCTGCACAACTAGCAGTGAGACAACCAGGTACATGGCAGGCAGGGGGTGGCGGGACAGGGGGTTGGGGGCCTGGAGGCTGGCAAGCCTCCTAACCCCCAGCAAATCTTTACTCTCTCTAGCGTTCTCATGCCTCTGCTTCTCTGCAACCACTGCTGCTGCTGGCCTCCCCGTGACACTGCCCTTATATGACCAGTCTCTCAGCTCAGGTGTGCCCACCCGTGCATGCCCACACCCTGCTCCAGGTGCCGCCGTCAGGCATGTGTGTAAGACGGCAGGGGTCTGTCATTGATGCTAATGGCAGGACGGCAGACAAACCTGATAACTTCCACTTATCCTACAGTTTTATTGTTTGCTTTGTATCAGAGTATGTGACACTGAGAAAGACTGAATAGGGAGAGGAAGCTTGGGAGTAGAGAGGGCGAGGGAAACTGAGGATGGGGGTACATAAAAAGAGACCTGGTAGGAAGCTTTGCAGTTGAGGTCTCAGCTCACATGCTAATTCTTCACAGAGGTCTTCCATGGCCCCCCAAGCTACACACACACCCCATCATCATCGCCATCATCACTATCACCATCCCTACCATCCGCATCAATACCTTCATTTTTTCTATTGTTTATTTTCTCCTTAGTTTTTATATGAAATAATATTTTTGCATGAATACCGTCTGACTTTTCACACTAGGACAGGAGCTCTGCGAAGGCACGAATCTATCAGTCTTGCTCGTGCCTCCATCCCTACCAGCCGGCGCAGCACCTGGTGTAGCACACCGCTAGCGTTTCTAGCAACCACGGAAGGAGGAGCCCCATGGGGAACCCCATGTTGTCACAGGAGGGAGGATGAGGAAGAGAGGTGAAAAGGCAGCCAGGTGGTGGATTTGGTGTTGGGAAGACGAGAGGTCCCAGCTGAAGGCTTCTATTTTCTTAAAGAAGCACAAGTTGATGCCCAAAGCCATGAGCTCACCCTGGGGGCAGGCATTGTAGGAGCTGGCGACAGAAGGCCACTGGTCTTTCACCCGGTGAGAGAGCATACTGGTGAGCAGAGGCTGATAGCCCTAACTGTTCCAAACTCCCAGAGGTTCTCAGAATGTAGACTCTGCCTGTGTTCTTCCCTCTGCAGACAAGAGTCTTTTCCCACTTCTCTGCCAGGCAAACGCTGTCTAGTCTTAGCCTGACTGTCACATCCTCTGAGGCTCTCCCAGTAGGGCCACTTGTTCTGGCAGCCTGACACCCTCCTGGTAGTCACTCCTGCCTACCCCTCTGTGGATCCCAATGTACCTGCACACACACACGCCAGCCCTTGAGGTGACCCCACTGGATACAATGGATTTGTTTCCAGGGCAATGTCCCCACTAAGCTGCAAACCCCCAGAGAGCAAGGTCCGCCATTTTCTCCTCTCTATCCCAAAGGTATGCTGAGGACCAGGCACAGGGCAGTGTTAAATACAGGGTCCCTGCATTCAGTTGGGTTGGTCACAGGAAGTCCCAGACCAGAGCGCTCCTGGGGCACATCCAGAGCGGCCTGGATGCAGGTGTCTGCTGTGAACAGGTTAATGACAGGAGCACAGCTGAGCAGCTGCTTCCCAAAACCAGGAGAGAAGCCAGCATTGAAGCTCAGACCTCCATTTATAGGGCTCCCAGGGGTGGACCCGGAATTCTGTGAACATCGTGCCCTAGTTACAAAGGAACCCCGCCTGAGCCTTTAACTCCACAGAGGCTGAGTCAGGTCCAGATGGCAACCTTGCTTCAGGCCATAGTCAGATTCCACATGGACCACACCAGAGTTCCCCTGGTCCAGACCTGCTTCTCCTCCCCACTCTGCCCTCCTCCTCGCCCTCTACAGATTCTCACACACATGAGGTTGCACCCCCCAGGGACACCCCATAGCACACATGTACAGAACACACAGGCACACATGTACAGAACACAAACACACACACGCACACAGCTAGCCGCTCCTCCTCCAGACCTGGTGCAAAAGACCCTGGGTGCTGGGACCTTTGCCCTCTGAAGCCCACAGCTGAAGCACAGGCTGCTTGGCCACAGAGGCGGTAGGAAAGTAATGGGTCTGCCATTTGCCAGTGCTCCATCTCCACCGTCTGTGTCCATCACAAGCCCTAAGTGTCCACATATTTCAACTGGTGCCAGGAGAATCATACCATCTGACAGTTCAACCCTTACTGTCAGGGACCCTATTTGAAGACGGGACACAGCTAACCTTGGGGAGACCACAGCCCCAGCCTCTGGAGTCTCCAGAGGAAGTGAAGAGACACCATCCTGGCCTTAAAGCCCCCTCAGTTTGAAGGCAAGGAAAAGACTCTGGCCTGAGAAAACTCCAACATGCTAAAGTCCCTGCAACGTTTGAGATTACCCACCTTACACACCTTCATCCCCATCTGTTTAATCATTGGTCTCTAAGAAGATACGGTATGAAAAAACATGCAGTAATAATAATAACCCAACTTTTTTTTAAAGAGTAAAGCAGCCTCTCTCCAAACTATTGATTTTTTTATTATATTTGTTTAATTATATTTGACATTATCTGTAGTCCCCATGGATTTCCCACCAGCATTTCACCATCACCTCAGTCCCTTGTGCTCTTTCTGCCCTCATCCCGGTCTCTTCCCCACCCTCCCCTCAATGAGCCCTTTGGTTTGTCTTTGACCTTTTGTTCTTGCTGTGTTTTTTGTTTGTCTGCTTGTTTGTTTGTGGCTGTAATTGCTCATTTCCTAGAGCTCTCTCTTTTTATTATTATTTTTTGTATTGATTTTCCTTTACAGTCCTAAAAGTGAAGCCATCTGATATTTTTCTCTTGCCTTCTGACTTGTTTCACTGAGTATAATTCCTTCTAGCTCCATCCATGTTTCTACAAATGACTCTAATTTATCTTTTTTGATTGCTGAATAGTATTCCATTGTGTATATGTACCACATTTTCTTGATCCAGGCATCTATTTTTGAACATTTGGGTTGTTTCCAGGTCTTGCCAATTATAAATAGTGCTGCAATAAATATGGGGGTACAGGTGCTCTTTTGGATTGGTGTTTTTGTGTCCTTTGGGCAGATCCCTAGGAGTGGGACTGCTGGGTCATATGGTAATTCGATTTTTAGTAGATTGAGAAACCTCCATACAGCTTCCATAGTGGTTAGGCTAACTTGCATTCCCACCAGCAGTGTAGTAGAGTTCCTTTTTCTCCATATCCTCGCCAACATTTGTCGTTGTTGGAATAACCCAACTTCTTACATTTAAAGAACCCTGTCCAAAATACGGTGTTTTTCATCCAGATACTGAATACTAAGCACTGATTCTGATATTCCAGACCCTATATCACTCAAGTTTAAGCTGCCCACCACTCACACCTCCATTGACCTGATTTCAGTTGCAAGAATCTTGGTGTTACAAGTTGAGCAGGGGTCAAGAAATCAGGTTGGGACCAGAACATGGCCTGTTGATACTCACATACCCCGGTCAAGCAGCAAAGTCATTTGCTCCACTGCCCCCACCCCCGACTCTCCAGACCCCAGGTGACAGTCCTAAAGCCACATCCACTTGAGTGATGACACTGTTCTATAAGCTGACTCAGAAAGAGTTGCACCAAGTGTACTGGAAAGAGGAAGGTAGTTGTGTAAGGGACTTGGGGACAGGCTATGAGGGGCGGGATGGGAGGCAGGGAGGACAGGTTAATAATTATCATTGCTCCCCTAGAACATCCGAGGATGACTCCACTTAGCCCACAGGCCTGGATGTTGCTCAAGTTAAGAGTGGGTAAGTCTCATTGACTATTCCACCCACGGCCCAAAATATGAGTATAAAAGGATCTGTTTCAGCTTCACATGAAATCAATCAGCATCCTGTCTGCCTTCCCTCTGAGTTCTGGCTCTGGAGAGGTAGGTGCAAGACCAAGGGACGAGCCCCCTCAGCCTCTTCATCTGTGGAAGGATGGCATGTCCAAGATGCCCCTTCAGCTCCCTTCTCCTTGGTACGCAGTGACTCTAAGCAGGAGTCAGGAGGACCCTGGAGTGGGAAATAGCCATACAGACTTGTAACAACAGGGGCGCCTGCCCAAAGCACCCAGATACAAAGTCCCAGGAAAGGGAGCCTGATCTCTCAGCCCACGCCGCAGGCTGGTTGAGGGTCCCTGCTCTAAAGAATGCTTGGCAGCTAAATTTAAATGCAAAGATTGCTCATGAAACTGGCCTGGTGCATCCGTTCATCTGTCCATTCGTTCAGTCAACATCTGGTGGGTGCTTTCTGTGTCCTAAAGCCAGACCCTATGAATTCAGAAAAGAAGACAAAGTCACTCTCCTCCAGGGGCTCAAAGTCTCCCAGGAGAGGCAAACACAGAAACAGGAAAAGACTGCAATGTGATGAAGAAAATGTTAGAAAGCTATCCAGCTTCAAAGGTAGGGAGTGAGGATCTGCCCAGAAGAATGGAAGTGAGTTCACAAAAAGCAGACAGTGGAACTGCAACTTAAAAGATAGCTGGACCCGGGATCTCCCTGGTGGTGTAGAGGGATGAGTGCTGCACTGTGAAGCATCTGCTGCACAGCAGCTCAAGTTCAATCCCCAGCCAGGGAGGGGACCCACATGGTGCAGCAGACCTCTCCTGCCTTGCCTGCTGCTCCCCTCAGTAGTGTGTTTCAGTAAAGTTGCCTGTTCTGCTCCCCGCTCTATCGCTGGTGAATCCTCTCACCTACCATGCCTCTGGCCTGTACCCCAGTTCTCATGCATAAATAAATAAGTCTTTTTAAAAAAAAAAAAGATAACTGGACCAGAGCTCTGGCTTCAGCTTGACTTCCAGTCCCTGGTACTTGAGACCTTGTGAAAGTCAGCGTGCTCCTAGTTTCCTGGATTGTAAAATGAAGGTGATGAAGCAGCGCCCACATGCTTTTGTCCGGCTCATAAAGTTCTGAACATGAAAGAATCCAAACAATGACCGCAAGCCCAGGCACAAACCCAAAACACGAGTACGATTCAGTCCCTACAGGTCAAAATTAGCCATGAGCATGGTCATGAACACGTCTGATGTAAGTGCTCGGTCCTGAATGTTTGGCAACGTTGAAATCTCAATGTAACTATAACATTTTACATGCAGGTCATTCCAAGGGCTGGTGAGTATGGCAATGCCTTGGCATCCCCTTCGTAATTACACTAAGAACGTCATAACACTCTTGGATGTCATGAAGTTATGCCTTCAGGCCATGCAATATCAGATGATTTACCTCTGTATCATGATTCAGGTAAGACCTCAAGGGACTGGGTCCCAGAATCTAATCACTGCCAGCAACTATAGACCAATAGTAATTGATCGTTATTGAAAATAATCATCTTTGGCAAATTTTCTTCAAAACTCAGTTCCATAAAACAAATTTGTGCAATGACTTACAAGAGGTGGCAGTGGGGATAGAAAAGGGAGACCCTTTTGCAGCTCATTCAGAAGAGAGGGTCCCAGGAGAAGCCAGTCATTTGGGGCCAAGGGGTCTTGCTGAGGTTTTATTGTGTCAAACTTTGTTTTCAGGACAAAATGATTTTGCTTGTGCTGTGGCAAAGAAGGCTGGGTACTCCACCCACCGCCTCTGCAAAGGTTAGAGCTGAGCCTCAGATGCATCTCAGAGAAAACCCAGCCTGACCTGCAGGGGGCCCCAGAGTCTGGCTCCACACAGTGGCAGGCAGCCTCCCCTGAGGCCCCACCACTACTTTAACTGCCATTTGCATGGCAGATTATCAGGTCAGCTCCTACCCATCTGGTTTCCAAAACCTGTGCAGACACACCCGCCAGATCTCAAGTATCTGAGAGGGAGCCTACTGATGGGGCTCCCTCCCCACACACAGGTGTGTGGAAGGGAAGTCCAAAGCCAGCAGAACAACCCAGAGAACAGTCTTTGTGATCTCAAGCAACACTGTCTTAGTTGTGGTGTGCCAGCCCATCCCCACACCACAGCCCCCACAAGCAGACTCTGGCTTCCTCCACCCGAGGTCACAGATGTCAAAGTCAGAGAAGAGAAGAGGTGGAGCTGGGGTTGGAACAGGCAGTGTGACTTTAGCCTTCATGCTGCACACAGAAAGGCAGCCTGGGGAAGCTGCTATGGAGCCATTCTTCTCCAGGTTCTAGGTGGGGCACAAGTTAAGCAAGTGGGAAAGACTACCTAATCACATGCATGGTTCAGCTGCGCAGAAGATGAACTTCCTTGATGAAAACTTCATGTGCTGGCCTGGGGTGTGCACAGGTCTTAATGAAAGGGTACACTCCAACCACTTCTGTGTGTCCCCACACTCCTGATGGGAACTCGGAGCTCCGTGTCACCCAGTGCCTCTTCTGGAAGGTCCCCATTGATAGCCAGGTCTTTTTTTTTAAGTCTCCCTTGAGGAAGATGGAAGTGCTGTCATTTATTCTGATATCACTTTTTGTTCTAGCTGTTGAGACCTGAAAAAAAAAAAAAGTCCAGTCTGATCATTAAAAAAAATCAAACCAACCCAAATTGAGCTCTACAAATTCCCTGACAGCGCTGCTCAAAACAGTCAAGATCTTCAAAAACAAGGGAAGTCTGAGAGCCTGGCAGAGTCTGGAGGAACCGAGGAGGACAAGGAGACCGAGTGTGGGCTTCTGGGCGGGACGCTGGACAGAAAAGGGAGTTGGCAGAAAGCGAATGGAATCCACATGAAGGACAGATGCTGGGTACTAGTAACACTATTACTGTTTCATTTGTCGTGACAAATACACCACGATAATGTGAGATGTGAACAATAATGAACACGAGGCAATGGGCATGCAGGGACACGGCAAGGTCTTCCCAGCTTTTTAATGACTCTAAAACTAGTCTAAAATTAAGTTTATTATTCAATTTCTTGATTGAGAAACAACTTCGATGTTTCTAAGGTAGAAAACAGAAAGGCAGAAAAAAGTCAGTTCTCCCCAAATTATAAATTGTTTGCAATTCTTATCAAAATCAGTCTTCTTAGAAGTGACAAAATTCTAATTATTAAATGATAATAGCCAAGAAAAATAATTCTAAGAAAAATAGTAAAAGTGAACTTGTATCAACAGATATTGAAGTATTTTATAAAATTAGAAAGCAATTCAAATACAGCACAGAAAGAGACAGAGATTAATGGAACAGAAGATACAGTCAAGAAGCAAACTAAGAATATACTATGTAGCCTTTAGCAATTAATTGATAGATAATTAAACAGAAAGGTGGCAAAATTAACTATTAAAGTTCCAAATTAATTTCATTTGAATTCAAAAGGCAAAATATTATTTTAAAAAATACAAATTGGAGAAATATAGATAACATCTCATGGTGGGCTTCTCAGTGTACAATTTTAAGCAAGGACAAGGAAAAAATATAATTTCCATGTGCACAAAATTAAACACAAGACCTTTATATATATATAAAGAATTTCATAAGAAGGTGAACAAGCTTCAAAAGGAAAAGCTCATGAATAGGAAACTCACTGATAAATATCAATAGACACCCAAAATATGGTCATCGCTAATAAAATCAAGCATTAAGTTTGCCTATCAAGTTGGCAAACAATGAAATAATAAAAGGAATGACAATACCCAGTGTTGACAAAGGTGTGTGGAAATGGGCGTTCTCCAGAGATGCTTGTGGGAGTTTAAATTAGGACGCTTTCTGGAGCACGGTTTGGCAAGGAGCTCAACAATAATAGTGACAAGCACTTGATGCTCACAGCGAGCCAGGCGAGGACCAGGCACTGCCTTAGGTTAAGCCACATGTGTCTCCTGGAAACGCAATAGAGGTGGGACTGTGATTTGGTGATTTTCCATATTCAGCAGGGAGAAGACCAGGTCTGGTCTGCAAGGCCCTTCCGCGGGCACATGCACAGCCAGGACTCCATCCTAAGCGCGGACCTCCAAGGCTGCGTCCTCGTCTGCACACAGCCTGATGCTTCTTGACTCAGGGATCCTGCTTCTAGGAACTCACCTAAAGAAAACAACTTGCAATGTTGATAAACTCAGGTGGACATGGATGTTGATGTAACATTTCCATAAAAGCAGGGGAAATGACAATCATGTGAATGATGAGCAGTAGGGAACTGATTAAATAAGTTGAGGTACACCCATACAGTGGGCTGTTTCTCAGTCCTTGAAACATGCGCTAGAGAAATAACGACATTAAGGGAAAAAAATAGGCTTTCAAATAATAAATATGGAATTATTATAGGCTCCACTGTCACTTAAGCCTGTGGATTTATTTTTCCTATTATTAATGTTTTCTACATTTTACATTCTTAGTAAAGTAAATTTCTTAGTAATGTAAATTTCTCTTTTGTAAAAGAAAGTTACTTTGTCCATTGTTTTAAATAAAGAAAACTGTTCTCTTGATTCCCATATCTGATGTGACTTCCTTACCTCTGATTTTCTATTTCTGTCTCATAAACCTTGTAACATAGGCAACCTTCTTATGGGTCTGAGGGTAGTATATCAATGTAACACAGCAAACAATCCCTGATTAATAAGGCATTTAAGGGGACAAATGACAGTTGACCATAAGCATGAATTGTGAATTGAAAATTAATTCACAAAGACCCTTGAGCTTTCTCCACGACTTGTGCTTCTTGGTCCTTCAGGACGAACTGCGTTTAGACCAGCATAGATTCAGGACCAAGAGGATTGGGGCATCTCCAGCCCCCCAGAAGGAGAAAGCCCTGGCCTTTCTCTGCGGAGCACCCTCCTGGCCTAGGGCAGGGTCAATGAAGGCACCTGGTGTGTGGGGGGTGAGAGAGGAGGGCAAACGGCACAGCTTGTGAAAATCGGGCAATGAGCATTGAACCTCACCCTAGCACGCCGAGGGCCAAGACCCGGTTGAAGTGCTGTGGAGGGACACTCATGGGTGACGGGTCTCCCAAGCCCTCTGACCCACATGGGGCATCAATAGCCAGTTTTCATGCAGTGCTGAGCCTTTATTCCTGCAAGGAAGTCCCTAGAGTGCTGTGGTGCTTTCAGGTCTATCAGGCATATCCACTCCATTGTCTCCTTCCGCCCTGGGAGCAGGCTCCCAGGCCACTGTCACCGGACCCTGTGGCCATGCTATGTGCTGCCTCCCCAGCGCACAGGGCAGCGTCTGTGTGCATTAAATGGCAGTGGATTTGTTACTTTAAGGCCTCAAATGGACATCAATGGTACAGTGTGTCGTACATTCTTATCTGTTAAGAGTACTGGCTTCTCAGGGTCTTTGTGGAGATAATAAAATCAGGACCTGGTTGTGAAACCCTTGTCATGGAGGCTGACAGGTTGCCTGGGATACATGAAAGTATCTGAAGAGTCAAAGAATCTAAGTATGGAAGACACTTTCCACACTCCCAGGTGTGCCTGCCCACAGACTTCCTGAGACCCGGGGTCCCACGTGGCAGAAGCTTTGGGGTGAGGTGGAACTGGACCCCATTTCACCATAAGCCCTTCCACCCTTTTATTTTTACAGTCCAGAAGTTAAGAAATACCTTTTTTCTTGTTACTGAAACATTCCAGAAGCACCTGAGGAGCCAAATTGCCCAACTACCCTGTTGAGCTTCTCTGACAGACTCAGGCAGGTCCTGGGAGTAGTTTTTCCAGAAGGGGTGATGGATTTGTACTGATCCAGCCTCTCCCTTATGAAGAAAGTCACACGCCCCTGGTCCCCAGGAACCCCACAGGGCTCACCAGCTCCTGCCACCCTGGGGGATCTCTGGGGCTCCCTACTCCTGTTCAGAGGGACATTTGGTCTCACCCCAGACTCCAGGTAGGGCCCTGCACGTGAAAGGGAATCACCTCTGGGCCAGCACTCCCTACAGCTGCACCAGGTGACACTCCATTCAGAACTCGGGAGATGACTCAGCTCAACCTCCCCGGGTCTCAAGATGGAGGGGGTTGACCAAGTCCCGCATTGCGCAGAGCTCCTGGAGTGCTCCCCACTCACACACTTTGTGGTTTGCGATAACTTCCTCCACTCGCTGAGACTTCATTTACTCAGCTGCATGATGGGAGGCACAGCAATGGCAAAACAAGTTATTCTCAGGAGGAAATGAAACAGCTCCGTGACTACTGGTCAGGGCAGAGGTATTCAGAGATCTGTTTGTTCCACATGAGCTCACCGGACAATGCAGCTGGTCTAACTCTATCATCCTGACGAGAGCCACCTTCTCACAGGGCCACCCTGGCCCTGGCCGGCTGTGGCTGCTGTGCTCTCTTTAATGGGCCTGTGCCACCTCCAGGCAGCTCTCCTTCTCCTCGGACTGCCAATCTCTAAAGAAACAACTTATCTTATAAAATTCAGATAGAAACTTTCTTAGCTAAAAACCCTCCGGTGACCACCCAGATCCTTTAAAAGTTAGAACCTTAGCAGAGTTTTCGGTCCTTCCATGATGACACTTTCGTCACCCCTCCTCTCCACACACGCACCCACTCTCTGTCCTTCCAAACCCCAAGAGACTTGCGTGTGTCCTACCGGGACCCATTCCCGCACACAAGTTCTCCCCCCGCCTCCAGCCCCTCCCCTGCCCAGTCCATCCCTGCAGCCTGCACTGAAGAACTCCACTCAGGCCTCTTCTCCAGCAGGCGCCAGCACACCTTGTGCCTCCAGAGCGTGCACACTCGAATCATTCACCAACGTGTCACTCCCTAGACAAGCGAACTCCCAAAGGGCAGGGCTGTGGCTTCTTCATCTTTGTGTCTTCAGTTTTTATCACAGAAATGCAATGAATGAGTAAAGGTCATTTTTGTTTTGTTCCATCACAATTTTCTAGATTAGAAGGAAACTCCCTCAGTTTACTGTCAACGTTGCAACATCTCAAGCCAGCTGATCTCTCTTCAAATCCCAGGGAGAAAACTTGCCCCATTAGACTCCTACCTGGCCATCAAGTCCAACTCAGTTCCTCATGCACCAGTTTCTACGCCAGCACAACTGCATAGTTATGTGCATCCACACTGGCATTTAACTATATTTGAACTTATATGTGGGGGGAAAATGGGGGTGCTAGTTACAGCAACTTTCTTAGCATATTCCCTCCAAGTTTGGAGGTCTATGTGGTCTGTGATACTAGAGTGATACTAGAGAAGGCTGAGGTAGATTGGTCAACCAAAACTTGAAGTCTTGGTTTCCTATCATTTTGTTAAGCTATACTAAATGAATGCCTGGAAAAGTCCTCCATCACAGTCTGAGGACAGAAGGGAACAGTGATAATAGCAATTCTATAGCTCTAGTAATCACCAGTGAATCCTAGAATAATACTATCATGTACTGAATGTGTTCTATGCCTGACCAGAATTCTAAGAGGCTGACTAGGCTAACCGATTCAACATTCACACCTGTACAAAGGGCCCGTGCTTCTACTTATGTGACCTCAGTCATCACATGTTTCTGTTTGCTTCCCTTATCTAAACAAAATGGGAAGGTTGTGGTACTGAAACCATAGTGGTTAATTGCAGGGCTATTTACAGTAGCTAAGATATGAAAGCAACATAAATATCCAAAAACAGAGGACCATATGAAAAAGATGTGGCATATATACACAATGGATTATTACTCAGCAATCAAAAAGATACTCACACCATTCACAGCAACCCGGAGGAGCTGGAAGCGATTATGCTCAGTGAAATAAGTCAGAAGGAAAAGGAAACATATCAGATGGTCTCACTTATAGGAGGTATATAGGGGAACCAAACAAGGAGTGGAGAAAGAAAAAAAAAGAGCAAGAGAAACAAAACAAACGGGAAAATTATAAATTGGAGACATACAGCAGGGAAAGGGGTGGGAGAGGGATAAAACAGGGGAGGGAAAAGCACAAGAGACTATGGTGACAGTTCATGGGTTACTTGGTGGTGTGAATTTTATGGGAACTACACCTGAGAGGAAAAATCAAATATTATCCAAAAATCAATAATGATGAAAGGTATATATACATTTAAATAAATAGACTTTTTTAAAAACCATCATGATTAAATGAGTTATTATATATAAATGTTTGGTAAGCCTCCCCAAAAGTGTTCCCTGACCCCCAAAGTCAGGCTGAATCTGAGGTTATCAGTCCTAACCACCAGGGTCTTCTACTTTAGAGCCGCCAGGTAGCTCAAACAGCCCAACAGGTGGAAGGGCCGGAGGCAGATATCCACACACAGAAATTATGTTTTTCTAATAAAGCCTCTAAAGAGATCAGTGTAACAACTTTCCTCCTTCTCTACAAAATTATCATTCATGTGTACAGGATGCATATATAAAAGTATACACAAAAGCTCTGTTTGCAATAGGGAAAGTCAAAGCAATCTAGACGTTCATCAAATTAGGAATTGCTAAATAGACTTGGCAGATCCTATTTACTAAGAATGTGACTTTATATCTGTTGACGTGATGTGTGAGACTGACATAAATTAACTCATGAACTCCTCAGGAACCCCGTGCACATAGGTATACTCTAATCCTGATTAACAAAGAAGGCAACTGAGGCTAAGGGAGTGTTGACAATTTAGATCATGCAACCAACAAGTGGCAAGCTGACTGGAACCAAGGCACAAAGCTCCTGGGTGTATTCTCCTTACTAGTATGCTAATCTATTCTTGTTGAAAAAGAAAACAAGGGACAGGTACATAGTGCGCTGTCATGTAAAATATACACTCAATATAATACTCTTTTGTGTCTAAATCTGTAGGTAAAGACAAGAAAATGATGTATCAGAGAAAACACACACACACACCAAATTATGGCACAGATTCCTTGTGCAAAGGCCGCAAGGATTTAGGAACAAGGACTGGGAATGGTGATAGGGAGGATTCCAGTCTATTCCACCCTATAGACGTATGAATAAGTATATTCATGTTTTAAAAGAGAATGTGTTTCAATATTGTAGAATGATTAAAATCTTCTAAAGTCAAATACCAGAAGGAACCAGAAACTTCAGGATTAAATGAGTTTTCTAATACTAAAAATATCAAAGCTCTGGCTCAGACCGCCACTCTTGTGGGGTGCCATAGAGCGCCTCTGAGCATGAGCGAGCGGCTAGACTGGAAGACAGCCTTCTGCACCAACCCAGCTGGTTGTCACCCTAGGCAGACACATTCAACATGTTCCAGATTACTCATCACCTTGTATCATCAAACATCTTATCCCTCACCTCCCCTAACTCTATGAAAAGCACTGCTTATGTTTACCCAAATGTAATTATAATTTCTTATTATTTATGTCCATTTCTCTGACTCTAACTTCTTTATCCATGCTAAGTAACTTTAACTATTTTTCTACAGTTTGTGATCATTTGAAGATGACTAGTCGTCAATCCCTAAGTCTCTCCACAATAGCTATGATGATAGTGGTAAAATGAGCAGCAGTGTGGCCTCCCTGGTGGTGCAAGGGTTTGAACGCCACACTGTGAGGCATCCACAGCCACTGCAGCATGAGTTCAATCCCTGGCCAGGGAGGTGACCCACATGGCATAGCAGACCTCTCCCGCCTTGCCCACTGCTTCCCTCAGCAATGTATTTCAGTCGATCTGCCTGTTCTGTTCCCCACTCTGTCCTGGTGAATCTTCTCACCCCCAACACCTCTGAACTGTACCCCAGTTCTTGTATGCATAAATAAATAATTTTTTAAAAAATGAGTAGCAGTGGTAGCGACGGTGGAGGTGACACTGGGGCTGATGGAGGTGTCAGAGATGGTGGAGGTGGTAGCAGTGGTGAGAGTTATGGAGGTGATTATACTCATGGTTGTGTTGAGAATGGTGGTGGTGGTAAAGGAGATGGGGGCAATGGAACTAGTGGAGGTGACAGCAGCAATGGTGAGAATGAGCGGAAGGAGCAGCGGTTTACTGGGGATAGTGGTTATGATCATGCTATTGTAGCAAATGACAACTTACAGTGCTTGGTGTAGCATCTGATGTAGTTTTGAAAGTAATGGCAGTATAGACATGGTGGTGATGGTGCTAGAGATGATGAAAATAAAAGTGTCAAATTCAAACCAGGCACAAAGCAAAAAGTAGCTCAAGATCTAGGGCTGGTAACCTGGCAACTAAGAGCAAAGCCTTTCCCCGCTTTTGTTGCTGCCAAAACAGAGGGGTCATGGAAGGGGACCAGAATGGACCGAACGAATAGGACAGCTCTTCCTAGTCTGGGTGGTCTAAAGCACGTTATGAGCCCTTCTCAGGGACTGCTATTTGCCCTGCTTCTCAGTCTTCTGTGTCTACCATTTTGGGTTTTTCCGTGATGGAAATTTCCTGTGGACATTTGAGAGAAAGAAAAGTGGGACGAGAGTAGAGCCGAAGTAAGTCTACCAAGGCAGCCTCGTAGAAACCCAGCCCACCCTGGACAGGCCTTGACCAGCCCTGCAGAGTCTGGGCCCACCAGTTGTCATGTCCCATGTGAGGAGGTCACCAAGTAGGAGTGTGAGGCCACATTCCAATGGTGGTGACAAGGCCCCACCAGCCACGCCTGACCCAACTCCCCCACAGAGACTGAGCCCTGGAAGGACACTCGGCTATTGTGCCATAGATAGCGAGGTGAGCAATTTGGCTCAGGAATCAGAAAACAATTTATTTTAAAGAAAAACAAATTGCTGTGCCTATAGCAGCCCGTCCAAACAGAGTAACCACAACAGCCATGGCATCTCTGGAACCCAGGAGCACTTCTGAAACTCGCTCCAGCAAAGACAACAAGTAATTTGGACTTGAACCAGGCTAATTCCATCTCTATCAGCCAAGGGTTTGGCTGAAGCACCTCCATTGTCTCACATTTGATTCACTGGGGGATTAGGCACAAAAACAGCAATTAATGTCACCCTGTTCTCGCCTCTTCCTGGTGCCTTCCTTCCCTGGTGCTTTTGTTGGGTTTCCCAGACTGACACTGTGCCGAGCAAGGCTCAGAGTCAAGCATGGCATCCGCAGTCCTGTCTATAGGCCTGTCTGACGTGGTGTCGGTGACGGTGGAGGGGCCTCAAAACCTCCATCCAGGGCTGGATGACCTACTTACCAGGCACGTTCATCTTCCAATGAAATGATTTCCTCCAGTGGCCACAAGTGCCAAGCAGCGCCTAAAACTAGCGTCCCCTTCTTGTCCTACCTTCTATTGTCTCTAAAGTCTGGTTCCCTGCTTCCTACTGGGATAATCACATCCTATGACAGTCCCCCTTAGTGTTATCTAAGGCCACCACTGCATGGCGGACACTATGTTAAATCCTGAAGACTAGATGGTAGGTATGTTTCAGTTCTATCATCACAGTGTGTTTGGCCCAGAAAGGGAAATGGACATTGACACATAATGTGAGCACAACATGGAAACAATTTTTTAAAAATATTTAGTCAGAACATTATAGGGGCTCAGAAAGGGGGCACATAACCTAGAGTTGGAAGAGGTTTCTAGAAATAGATAATAGTCAGCCTGACTGAGAACCTCCTCTCCATCCAACCGAAAGCAAGGCTCAGCTGGGCTCTGCAAGCAGGGCATCCCCGGCTGAAGGGAGCCACAATAGCACCCCCATTCTATATGAAACCTCATAAATCAGCTGGAATTCCAGCTCAGTGTGCTTATATTTCTGGGTTCTTCGGAGACCTTGGCCTGGAAGATCCCCAGGACTGAAGCAACCAAATCAACAAACCTTCGGACTCCTCTTGGGGGCAACTTCCACATAGTCCCACAATGCAATGCCAGTGGTCTCCATGGGAGCGCATTCACCAGACAAGGACAGTCAGCAGTCAGCACTTCTGTGCAAGAAACTATGAGTGATCAGAGCATTTGGCCCTTCCTTCGTGACGGTCACAATCTTATCAAAACTAGAAGAGACTTTGAAGACCAGCCAATTCAGTCCACTCCCTGACAGTAAGAAAACTGGGGTCACACAGCGCACAGCAAGCTGCCCGGCAGAGCACAAAGCCATGGCTCCGCTGTGCTGGAACGTGTACCCCACAGGGCAGGGTGCGTGCGCGTGTGTGCGAATGTGAGAGTGTGTGACAGCTAGACTGCTCTCAGAAAGTGTTGGTCAGTGCTGATGTTGGTGCACCATTCACACAGAAGAGCAGAGTTCAAAAAGCAAGGGCTTTAGAGGCAAAATAGTCCTGCCTGTCATCTTAGTTTTTGACCCTATGACCTTGGACAAATTCGTTATGCTCCTCAGACCTCAGGGTGTGGTGAAGTTTAAATAAAATAACACATGGAAAGCATGCATCATAGAGCTTGGCATATAATATGTGCTCAACAAATGACATTTGCTATCATTGGTAATTATGGTATTAGGTGCTGAATAGTGACTCAGAGAAGAACATGGGAGAGAACTGGCAAAGGGGACAGGGCTAGCCAGACCCCTAATCCAACAGCAACCTTAGAGAAGGAAAACCCACAGGAGAAAATGTGGCCCTGAAGTATTTCTCCTGATCACTTCTCCATCCCCAGCCCCTCACGGATGCCTGACATTTTGCCAGAAAAACTTTATCCTTGCAGCTGTAATTGTGACCCTTAGAAATGCTATGCCCTATCCTCCCAGTGGGTTGAGTGCCGCAGCACAGTAGTGCCAGTTCGATCCCCAGCCACGGAGAGGACCCACAGCAGACCTCTCCTGCCTCGCCCACTGCTCTCCTCAGCAGTGTATTTCAGTTGATCTGCCTGTTCTGTTCCCCACTCTGTCTCTGGTGAATTCTCTCACCTCCCGTGACTCTGGCCTGCAGGTCAACTCTTGTATGCATAAATAAATGTATCTTTAAAAAATTAAATTTTAGAAATGCTCTGCCCTGCGTGGATCCACTTTGAACTACCACCCAATGCCCATGCCTCTACATTAGCTGAGTTCAGCAGACATTTAATCAAACACTCATTTAATAGGTCTTGTTTAATCCTCACAACACAGGCAAATCAAACCCATTTTACACATAAAGACATCTCTACAGAAAGGTCAAGGCACGCACAGCTGGCAGGTGACATCGCCAGGATGCCACCCCAGCTCTCCTGACACCCGTTCAACTGCCAGGATCTCGCAGCAACTCAGAGACGGTCTCGGTAACGAGTGGGAGACAGGATGGAAGAGATGAGGACCCGGAGCTAGGAGCAGGGGCTCAGAGGGCACGCTGCCTACTTCGCAGCATGCTGCTGAGCTGCCTCCATCACACTTGCTCCATCTCGGCGGGTCTTGGTCCGCCCTCGGGTCCCACCACCCATCCAGGCTCCTAGCTGAACATGGCGGCAGGATGCCTCCTCCACAGTCTGGATCTCCCAGGTGGAAATCCAGGGTCCAAAACCCTCCAAGAGGGAGAGAGCAGGGCTCAGGATTTGAACTAGAGTTTCCTAAACCTCCATAATTCACATGCCCCCATCACAGTTTTTCCCACATTCATGCACCACTTGTATTATTATTATGTCATATTTTTCTCTAGATGGACTCACTATTTTTAGTCAACTTTTCAAAAGGTATATCACCCCCAATTATTTTATCTCATCCTGAGCAATAATGGCTATAAAAATCACAAATCTAAAGTGCCCATTTGTAATACAAATATGTCTCTGTAGTGCATAAACATAAATATTTTTAGAAAATAGATCATATTCTACCAAAAACATTGCCTTTGCATTCTACTCATGGCATAAAGAGATAATTAAAATAAAAGTTTACATTGACAATCCAGTGTAGGAAATGAATGAAAATATGAAGCCCATTAAGATCTTTTTGAAGGTCAGAAGAAACTTTTAATAGTCTCTTTCTCTCTCCTTTTACAAATTCTCATCTATTTACATATTTATGTGTGTGTAATGAATGTTTTCTGCCTCAATTCATGGTCTTCAACCTTTTTTTTTTTTTTTCAAGAAAGAATTTTTTTTTCAAAAGAATTCTTTTTTCAGGAAAGAATAAAAAGGAAGAAAATCTTTTTCTATTCATTCTCAGATGCCCAAATGAGTGATTTATGCGCCCTAACTTCCTAGCTTTCCCCCCCAGTTAGAAATGCTCATTCCACGGACCAGAACTAGAATTTGATTCTCTCATCTAACCCAATAATTGTAAGGCTGATGTTACTTTATACCCTGTTTTAAGGAAAGTTCAGTGACATGCTCAAATCCAAGAATAGTAGAGAAATACCCCAAGAGTCAAATGCATAGCCTAGCACACACTTACTTCATTGTGTTCCTAAGAGGGAAAACAAGGAGTGTGTGGCTATTAACCTACGGAAGGTTTGTGATTCACCATTGGCAAGCACAAAGCACACCTCACTTTATGTAACTCTTCCATAATCCGCATAAATCTCGCAGGGATTATGAGGAGTAAATTGTCCTAATTAATCATGGAGAGCAATTAAACACCAAGAATAATTAATATCAATTATGCTGCTAATGAAGTCATTTCCATCAATAATTCAGAAACTAGCTCCGACATTCACTTTAAAACGTCTAAAATAATGTCATTTCAATTATCTCTCCCTTTGGGAGCCAAACAGGCTTTCTAATGCTTTGGGGTTGCCAGAATTAGATCAGAGAGCCCAAAGGTGGGTAGGAAGACAAAGCGATTATTTAGACTAAACTCAAGCTTCTGTTGTTAGAGATCCTGAAACCTTTCTTCTTTTCTTTTAAAGATTTATTTATGCATACAAGAGCTGGGGTAAAGCCAGAAGTGAGGGGAGTGTGTGAGAGATTGAATCTCACCAGAGATTGAGTGGGGAGCAGAGCAGACATGTACTGAAATACAATGTCGAGGGGAGCAGCCAGTGGGGCAGGAGAGGAGATATAGGAGAGCCATCCATTTCCCAGATGAGGCAATAGGCTCAGGGAGGATAAGAGAATTAAGGTCACACAGCCAGTATAGGGTAGACCAGGGGCTCAAAACAAGTCAGATTCAATTTTCTCCTGCAGTAAGATGTAAAGAGACCTGTATGTATAAATGTTCTGGAAATAGTAAAACACCTAACAGTAAACGGATTAGTTTAAGGAATGATCTGAAAAAGATGTATTTGCAAATAATAAAGAATTTGCATCACTGTGGCCCATAAAACCATGTTTATTTTGTTTAAAATGTGCAGGAAACAGAATGTGCTAAAGCTGCATCATGTGGATCAGCTCCCTGATCAGGGATGAAACTCCTGCTGCAATGGCTGCCAACACCTTTATGGTGCTGAGGCTTAACCCCTTGTGCCACCAGGGAAGCCCCTGAAATGTTTCTTCCATCCCTCCTACTTTCCTTTTCTCTCTCCCTGCATTCTATACTTCTTGCTTTTCTTCTTTTAATTTAATAAGTGTCTGGCGTGTTCCTGGGTTCCAAGTTTACTAAGAGCTGCAATACCACCCCTGCCCTTCAAGAGCAGGGGGAAGTAAAAATAGGACAGAGACAATATCTCCCCATCCAGGCTGAAGCACACGCATCCAGGCCACCGGCAGTTCTAGAAGTGGCAGCGTGGAACAGTTCATTCACCTGTCCATCCATCCTACCTGCATCCCCGCTGGCAGTGACAGGCCTTGGGCAGTTGCCACAGGGACAATGAAGGAGACACTCCCTGCTCCCCACCGGAAGACCTGGGTCTAGCAGGAGACTGGATCCCTGCACTGCCAAGGCCAAGCACTCTCTCCATCAGACCCAAAAGTTGGGGAAACATCCCTGCAGAGGCAGATGTCTGACAAGAGTGCCAAAAGGAAAACAGAAGTCAGACAGGGGGACTCACAAATGCAGGGCAGTGCCCAGGAGAAAATATGAAGGCATTAAACACAATCTGACTCAATGGGGGACAGGAGTTGTTGGATTTGGAGTTGTTATTGGGGAATAGTCAGAGATGGGCAGAAACTGAAGTATGAAAGTCCTTTTGGACTGAGAAATCTGGACTTCATCTTGATGTGAGGACAAAAGACTAACATGATCAGGGCAAACCCACTGCTAGGGCCAGAGCATAGATCGCAGAGAAGGCTGTGGGCCAGTTCCACACACGAAGCTTACTGTGGACAGTGGAAAATCCAAACCACCCAGAGCTGAGAGCTCATATGAAAGGGGGGCATAAATGAAAAGAAAGCGAGAGCAAGATGAAAATATCAGTTGTATTTGGAGACTGGGATGATAGGTAACATTTTTTCTTTGCTTTGTTTTACAAATGATTTGTAGTAAGGCTACTTTTCTTTCTTTGCATTCAAGACAGAATGACTTCTTAGAAGAAGGGGTCCAATTCCACCAGCAGGGGGTCCACTGCAAGAGAGCACTCAGGAGCCAATCAATGCTTCCTTGGAGGCCCAAAGTGACATATGCTAATTGCAGAAGGATCTAAAGCAAACTATCCACCCACATGCCTTTCTTAATCCCGTGTAATTATATCCACCCTGGGTAATGATACTCTGCAAAGGTTACTCACAATACAGGCTAACTTTCCTCACCTGCCCTCCTGCTGAGCCCCTCCCTCCTCCTCCACAGTTAGCTCAAGTGTGGGGGGAAGAAAAGAGCTCCCCAAATATTTCTGACTTGAGGCCCCACTGGCACCCAGAGAGGTACTTGTGAGTGTCCCAGAGGCCCATAATTCTTCTTAGGCCATCTAGCTGCGTCCCTGTCACTGCCTCCCTGTCACTTCTCATCTCTCCCCATTCTATCCAGAGGGGGGGCCCTGTGAAGGAGGGGCCAGGGAAACCAGGGCCACAGTAAGTCAGATTGGCTTTAGAAGTGGACAGACCAAGGACTGGGGGACACTGCTTTGCCCAAGCTCAACAGTCATTGGTGGCCAGACCAGATTTAGAGAACAGCACCCCACCTCCTTCCCTGCCCGTGGACCCCAAGACCTCAGAAGAGGAAAGATTCTGGTCAGACCAGACTGGCAAACCTCCAGCACTGCTTCAGGCCTATAGTGAAAGCTGACTCTGGACCATAGGGCATGGACCAAGGGATGTTCTGGAAAATAAGAACAGGAGACAAGGACTCAGGCATCTTTGCAAGATGGGGCATGGCAGGGACAGCCGTCTGCCATGGTAACTTTATTTAAGTTACTTTCCATGGGAAACTAAATTAGATTATATTTGTCCTGGAGTATGAGACTAAATTCTCTTCAACCCTTGGATTGATCAATGAATATTTAACAATCATTCTCTCTGAAGCCCAACCCTGAGTTAGGTGGGGACACGGAGGTTGAGAAGGATCAGCAACTTCCTAGACAGCGCTCTGAGCCCAGAAAGGAAGACCCTAAGAAGCTACACCAGGTATGAGTAAAGGTTCCCCAGCCCCTCACCCTGGGTTCCTGCGCATGTGGATTGAAACAAATGAAGTCACTGGAGACTCATCAAGCAAATCCTAGTCACCCCCACTGTTTTTAAGCAATAGGAAGGTTTGTCCCAAGCCATCCACCTAGTTTCAACAGTTTCAGCTACTGAAGTAGGAGTTTGAAAATGAGCAAAAAAATCACATGTCTGGTCAAGACATAGATGGATCCAGAGTCTGGCCTTCAGCAGTGAATCCTATTAGCGGCCTGGGAGTAGAGAGAAGCCACAGCCAAAGTGCACTGTAGCCCCAGGGATTCCTGAAAGCAGGACTTATGTGCCAAAATTGGATTTGAAGCCAAAATGGAAAAAGCACGGACCTTGCCTTGCTTTTCAAAGAGTCCCACTAAACGAGAACTAGATCAGGGCAGATCATTGAAAGTCACCCCAAAAGTGCATTAAAGCTTAGGCCAGAGAGCCTATAAGACTACGGGGTCAAAACGCACGTGCTTTTCCCGCTGTGTCATACTGACTTGTGTGTCCACTGGACTTGGATTTCAGTTAGAAAAATGCGGGATTATCACCCTAGATTTTGGTGGAGACGGGTCACAGGCAACATGCTCATGCCAATAACCACCACCATGTACCAAAGTCCTGTTTGCTTTGAATGTAAATAACACTAAGGGCTTTCTAACTCTTTACCGCCATGCACCAAGGGTCTCTAGGAGCAGGTCTAGGGCCAGCAGTGCTGCTCACTGCTCCTCCCCGCTGTTGTTAAGCTATATGAGCCCTCAGATTGCCTGGCAGCTCTCCCCTCTCACACACACCCCCAACCCCAGCCCCAGGAAAGGGCCTCCCAGTGCACAACTTTCAGGCCCAGAGGCTAAAGTACCCAGACCCAGCAACTTGCTTGAGCAAGCCTGCTCAGCTATGAAACACTTTTACAGTCATTTGAACTACTCCCTGGTCGCACCGCACATGCCTGGAGCTACTCTTGTCAGGAACAAGCAGAAAGCCACCACTGGAATCTGCAGCGGCAGAAGAACCCAGCCAGCAGCAGGAGTCCGGGTTCCGCTCTCGGCCCTGCTCTGTGATCTGTTGTGTGCAGTGGTTTAGGAGGTGATAAAAAAAACCGAAAAACCCAAACCCCAGAGGGCCTTGGGCTCTTCACTTGCCTCTACAAGTGATAGGGTTTGGTTAGACAACCTCCCCACGTCCTTCCAGTTCCTGCAGCCTAGCAGAAGCCCAGAATTGTCCCCAAGAGCCAGGAACATCCAGGGGGAAGTTTCTGTTCTGGGCTTCTCTGAGGGTGCACACCTGAGCCAGACTGAATATTGCCCTTCATTCTGCCCATAGTAACCTAAACTGAATGCTTGGAAAGAAGACAGGATGTAAATGAATCTGAACCCAGGCATCGACTTTAAGGGTGCAGGAATCTGAGCGGTTCCTCTGGCCTCTGCAAGCAATCCTCCCCTGGGAAACGAGGTGCCATCAACGAGCACCCGGGGCCATGTGGGAAGGACAAAACACGCTGTGACTGCGGTCGAGGAACCTCAGTCTGTGCACAGGGAAGTCTGGGCCGTCCCTGCCGCACGCTCGCCCTGCAGTGTCTACAGCAATCTGCCAGCCCTTGAACAACTCAGCTGCGGTCCTCCTCTGGGCAGGTGTGAGTTCCACGAGCCCCCAAAATAGTCATCTCAAGAGTCATCACATCCTCTTAGAGTCCCAGGGGACTGTAGCCATAAATTCTCCTTCAATCTCAGGATGCAGAATAAAGGACTAATGGGGGTCCTGCTGCCCAGGACAGACACAGCTTGAAAAAGGAGACAAGACTCGTGCCTGTCCCTAGCAGGCTGTTACCGTAGGACAGTCGCTCCCTAGGGCCCTGGTAAGGGAAAGTGGGGAGGGAGACTGAACCAGTGGGTGGGATGAGCCCAGGCGAGCTTCCTGGAGATGGAATCCCAGTGGCTGTGAGCCACTACACGGCTGTCCTTCCCCCAGGCCTCTAAGTAACAGCTAAGACACCTACAGCTTCAAACCACTCCGGGAGGGCTGGGGAGAGGAGGGAGATGGCAGCCCGAGCTGGTATACCTCCTGGGCCGGGACTCAGAGAAAGCTGTTCCCTTTCTTTTATGAAATGTATTTACTTATTTTCTTACATTTGTGTTCATTTTTGTACAGTGTTTGAATTCTCCCCTCAGATGTAGGTCCCCGTATTCTCCCACAACCCAAATGTCCTAAAACAGATGTGAGTATCTAAAAGATGTGATATGTGTACACAATGGAAGAGTATCCAATGATCAAAATAGATTAATGCCATTTTGCAGCAACATGGATGGTGCTGGAAAGGATAACGCTAAACAAAATTAGTCGGAAGAAAAAAGAGAAAGAGCGGATGGTTTCACTTATAGGTGGAATATAGAGAAACCAACAAAGCTAATGCCAGCCCTTGAACAACTCAGCTGGAAAGGGTCAGGAAGAAAACTGTTCCCTTGGAGTGTAAAAACGCTTAGAGCTTGCAAGTGCCGCCCCTGCCCTGCCAGGGCGCCCAAGCCTCCACCCGCTGTGCACTCTGCACTTACAAACTCCGTGGTCAGCACCCAGCCATAAGCTGCGCGTGTGCAGCTCAGCTATCTATGACTGCGACGAGCTGGCTTCGGTCAAACTGGGGAACCCCAAGCTCAAGAGCTGTAATCTCCCACAGACTGCTAGACCATGCCCACACACACACAGATCTGTTCCCCCCAAAAGTGCCCTTCAATTCCACCTGATACACTGAGCACTGTTAACACTTAACGTCACACTGGGTACCACGGAGCATTTGCTTTGTGCCTCCCCCCCACCACCCAACTAAGGATCCAGCGTGGGAGGAACCACAACCTGATCTGTGAGGTTGCAGAACTCAAATCCCAAATGTCCTGGTGAGCACCCAATCAGGGCTAAGTGTCCAAAGGCTACAAATCTTAAAAATCTGACATGCCAAGTCTTACAAAACTCCAAATACCTAAGAGTAATAATTCTAAAGTCTGCCATCATTTCCTCACTGGTATGATAGAATGTGATCCCCAGTTGCCATCCACACAGACATGCCGTGACTTCTGGTCTAGGGCATCATGGGAAACCAGGTTCATACATAAACACGTGGGGCAAGGCTAACTCAGAGGCACAGACCTAGCATCGCTGTCGACACCGTGTTGCACCAGCCTCATCTACATGCTGGCGGAGCGGAACTACCAGTCAGAGGCTTTCCTTATTCTATTCTACCTAGGGTGGCAGAGGCAGGCAGGGGGACCCCTCCCCCAAATCTGCCTTTGTAAAAGCAGCTACAGCTTTGTAAAGGCTTCCCTGGTGCTTATGCCCTGTCCAGTACACTGGTGCCGGCTTGATTAATGAATAAAGCATTCAGATCTTAAATCTGATAGAATGAAAACACATTGTTTGTTGTAAAAACATGACCCTCCAAACCAACATGGGTAATTTGGAAGTTAGTGGCTTATTGGGGTCGCCTGCACCTGGGGTTCCCAAACTTTGGAATTTCATAGAAATGTAACATTTCCCTTTTTTAAATAGGAACACTATTGTGATAGCCAAATTTTCATTTGACAGGGAAGGGAATTAAAAAAAAATGACATTTTCATACCAAAAACAGTAGAAGGAGGCCATTGTTTCAGACTCCAAATCTAGCCTCCTCAAAAACAGGGTGCACTGCAAATATGCTTTGACTTACATATTCCTGGGGACTACAGAACACCCAGAACTGGGCCAATAGGGGCCCACAGGTCAGTGCTGGAACACAGTCTGCATCTCCTCCCCTTCTAGAAGGTGACCAACTAAGCACATGCTGGGATTAGAGCCTATTTCCCTCTGAGACCTCCAGGATGCTTCATCTTCAGAGGGAGACACTTGCCTGCATATCCAGCTCCTCGATGCTCCCTCCTGGCTGTTCTCTCTGGAGGGAAGCACCTGAATTCCTTCTGGGTTCACTTCAGGTTCAGTGTGTTCAAGCTAAAACTAGTGCCACAGGTTTCTGAAGGCCACAGTCTAATCAGGAACATTTGGATCATTGAAACTCCACCATAATTAGCAGCCGATGGATTATTGGTGCTGTCATTTCAACACACAGCTGAGTGGAACAAGTTCAAATGTGGTATCTGAAACAGTAGCAATTGAGTTCCTATGACGAAAGGAGGGGATGGGTGTTCTTCATTCACAAAGGTGATGCTATCAGCCCAGGTCAACAGGGTCTTCTGAGCTATGTTCCTAAGAGAAAAGCCTGCCTCAAGCCATCCACGGACATCCAAGCCTGGTGGCCAAGGGGAGGTCAAGCCGGAGGGAAGAAGGTGCTGTGGTGGGAGAAAAAATAAAAAGCGTATCACCTTCTATACTGTACTTAACTATTCCCTCCTTCCAGGCCTGTGAGGTAGGTATTACGCTCATGTATTACTATAGACAAGGTAGCCGAGCATCAGGACACTGTTTCATTCAAATAGTCAGCAATGACTGAGCGCTCCTCAGTGCTGCCACTAGATAAGATGCTGTGACTTTGCCAAGGTGACACAGTTGGCAAGAAGCATAGGGAGCACCCAAACCCAGTCACCTAACCTCAAGTCCATTCCATTCCATAGCTGCCTCGAAGGCTGAGGTCAGTGTTGCTGCACAAGACTGCAGGACCCCAGAGCCAAAGCACCATGGTGGGAAGGTCCACGTGGCTGATCTCTTTTGCTTGCTTCTCTGCAAGGAACATGAGTTCCAGTGACCAATTTTTTCAGATCCTCACTGTCTCCAGAAATAAGTCAAAGTACCTGCCAGTGTCCCATCAGTTACAGAGCTGTCCATGGTGTGCAAGCTGGAACTAGGTGCTGGGGGCTTTTACATGGTCTCAAGCCAGTGAGCAAGACACATTCCCCAGTAAAACACACTTGACACTCCAGGAGAGAAACTTTTGGCAAAGAAGGAACTAGTTCTCTCTAAAGCTCGGAGGATTTCCAAGCAATAGGATTAGAAGCCAATGGATGTATTTGAGAGGTACTACTCCTTGGACCAAAGACTGAGATCATAAGTGTGGGTCTCCTGGGCAACCTCAAAAGTCTGAGCCCCATTCCTCAAGCACAGCCCTCTGAATATGGCATGTACCCAGGCCAGAGGTTTTAGAAACAATGTCTGCCATCCACTCTGGCTGGCCATCCCTGCTGGCCAGCCTGCCAGACAGTTGCATCAGAGAAGGGGCCAGTCACACACTGGGTTGCCCATCTCAAGAATGCCAAAATCTCCATGAATGGGCCACCCTGTGCCTGTAATCACAGGGAGGTGGGGCGAAAACCATGGGTCACGTAACTGAGGACAAAAATGAGAGGCTTGCCCAGATCAATAGATGACTCAGGCGCTTCACAGTATAAAAAGCTCAGGGCTCCAGAACTCCTCACAGAGCCAGCATCAATTCTCCTCACTCACCCTTCCTTGGTGCTTTGGGTAAGTGTGATGGCTCCTGGGTCTTGTCTTCACAACTGGTCCTATCCAGGCCTGCAAAGGCAGGGTGGACCAAGGGGTAGGCAGGCCTCCCTCTCTGCCCTTTGGGAGCTACAGGCCTCTGCCTTTCCAATTGCATTCACATTTAGAGGGGATGCAGGCAGGCAAGAGAGGGACTGAGCCTCTGCTGGGCAGATGGTTCTGCTGACTCTCCGGTCTCTGGCTGGGGTCTGAGCACAGAGGGCACTCTACAGAGACTGTTCCAGGCAACCTGTGAGTGGGCTGAACGGACTCATGTATCTACCAGGAGGAGAGGCTGAGCCACTCTCTGGGGTAGTGAGACTGCCTCAGGGACTGCTGCAGCTGGGAGAGGTTTAGGAGCCACAGGAACCCAGTGCCTGTTTTACAGAGAGATGTTCTGAGAGGGAAAGGACTTGGGAGGTACTGGACA
The DNA here is from genome assembly GCA_019455555.1 of Galemys pyrenaicus. Taxonomy (NCBI): domain Eukaryota; kingdom Metazoa; phylum Chordata; class Mammalia; order Eulipotyphla; family Talpidae; genus Galemys; species Galemys pyrenaicus. Next base: position 160,983 of record JAGFMF010012272.1, read on the forward strand.
CAGCTTCTTACTAGTTAGGGTTCCCTCAACCAAGAGTGGACATAAGCAATGGCACAGGCTGTGGCCGCTGGCTCTGGCCAGAGAGGCCGGACAAAGGGCAGCTGGCGTCCTCTCCCTGGCTTCCAGGCAGGACCACGGGGAGCCTCCTTTCTGGTAACTGGCCTAGGTCGAGGCCAACTTCATGGGACAGACCAAGAGTCTGAACCAAGGCTCTTTCAGAGAATGAGGTGCAACAGTCTTCCAACATTCAAGCAAACCTCCCCCTGCTGGGTCAGGGCTGGGTAAAGCCCTCCACCCTGGCTGGAAGCCTGTGCTTAGCTTCTACTTGAACTCAGAGAATCGGTGTTGGGATTGGAAGGGACCTGAGAGAGGAAGCGCTGAAACTCTTCATTCTACAGAGAGTGAGGGAAGCAGGAGGGCACGTGCTCTGCAGAACCCAGAGCCACAGCAGAGTCAGGCCAGGCTGAAGCAAGAGGGGGTGGGGCACTCAGCGGGCCGTGACAGCAGAGCAAGCACTTTCTGGGGGGGGCGGGGGGGGACACACATAACTTTCCCCTACAAGCACCAAGCCGAGGAGTCTCCGCGGGTGTCTCCAGCATCTGAGCGCAGACCCGCGCCCAGGCCACTCCCAGGCTGGAAGGATGGAGGCTGTGGGCCTTGTCAGGGCCGCGGTCGGCTTCCCAGGGCCCGTCCGACCGCGGGTCCAGAGATGCTCTCCGCTCTCCTCCCAGGCTCAGTTCTTCCCGAGACGCGATGTCCCACCAGAAAAAGCAGCCCACCCCCCAGCCCCCCGTGGGCTGCGGCAAGTCCGGCGGCGGCGGCGGCGGCGGCGGCGGCTGCGGCGGCTTCTCTAGCGGCGGCGGCGGCGGCTGTGGCGGCGGCGGCGGCGGCTCCGGCGGCGGCTGCGGCGGCGGCGGGGGCTCCGGCGGGGGCGTCAAAT
>JAGFMF010012272.1:163856-202070 GCA_019455555.1 Galemys pyrenaicus
TTCTTTGTCCTTTCTGTATTGCACCCTAGTTGTATTGAAGTTCCTTTCCACTAAAGGTTTTATATGATTGTCTTAATGCAGCGGATGGCAGAACCCATTTAGAGAGGGCAGGTTTGTGGGTTCTGGGGCGCCCCTCTCCCTGACCTGTAACAGATTGAAAGTAGAGTATATAGAGTCCTCAAAATGTGAATATTGACACCATGATATTTCCCCAGGTTTTCTTTTTTGTCATCTATATATCCCAGATTGGGCTCTAGAAAGTCTGCAACCAAGAAATACCAACAGGTACAGAAAAAAAAAGTCCCAAGAAAAACTGCTTTCTTTATTCAAAGGATTAGAAAAAATATGAACCCTCAAGGCAGAAATCTTTTTTGACACTAACTGATGTCATTTTTTGGAGTCATGGGGTCCTTGGGTTCACTCTGGGAAAGGTTTCACCAGAGCTCAGCTACACACGGGCGAGTTTCCCCACTAGACAGAGACGTTGGTTATATTTAAAGAGCAGGTTTATTTGAGCAAGGGACAGAAAAGTAAAGTACACTCGCAGAGACACAAGTGGGTAGATAGAGCTGCATCTTTGTAGGGGCAGATTAGGTTTTATTCTCTTCTTTGGGTAGGAAGGTGCTCATTTTTATGAGTGGTAAGATTGTTGGCAATTTTGGACAACTATGCAGAACCAGAAAGAGACTGGAGAAAGAGACCCGGAGATTCCACCCTGGGCAATCTCCATATCTTTACCCTCAGATCTGTTTTCCCAGTGCTCCCCATAGCATCTGATAGGGTCTTATGCCTTGTGATTAGGCACTGGGTACCTAGGATCTTAATTTCTATAGCGTGGTTTATGGTCCTGTTTATCCCTCTAGCTACCTCCTTGTGTGACTTCGATGCCTCCTTTTCAGTTTTTCTATTCTTGTGCTCCATCACTAACCATCCTACTTTAGCCTACCATCTTAGGAAACAACAATAGTAATGATATCATTTTTGGAGTCAGTGGGTTTCGAGAGTGAAAGGTCACACAGGCCCCTCACTCAACCCCTCACCCAAACCCAGGACCCCACGGCAGCAGTTCTGAGAAGCCAGCAGTAACCAAGATAAGATGGCCACAGCCAGTTGCACTCCATGTGGAACAGGATGGCATGTGACTCAATCCTAGTGGAATGCAGCCCGTGAATGCTGAGGACCTGAACACAACCTGGGGGGCTTTGATATGGATCACCACCAATGGAAACTTCTTCCCACCACAACCTTCCCGCCAGAAGGAACTTCAAAATTTTCTATTTCAAAGTACCCTGCCTATAAGCTCCCCCCCATTCTGGGGATCGGAGAACCTCACCCAGGAGCGCAATAGAAGTTCCTGCTGGTCAGAAACGAGGCCTGGCTCTTACTTTCTCTCTCCCTCTATCTCTCTCCCTCTTGCTCTCCGGTCCAACTGTGTCAAAACCTTTCAGAAATGAGTAACTGGGTGCTTGACTTAGTAACTATATTCTTTGTCTTTTCTGTATTGTACCCTAATGTATTAAAGTTCCTTTCCATTAAAGGTCTTCTATGTTTGTCTTGATGCAGCTGATGGCAGAACCCATTTAGAGAGGGCTGGTTTGGGGGTTCCGGGGTGCCCCTCTCCCTGCCATGTAACACTATCACAATATATTGTACGATGACTATAGATGTTGTCTTAATTTTTTTGGTCTTATTGAAATGAAAGTATATGTATATAATTGTTTTATTTAATAAAGACATTTGTGTAAAATAAAATCACTCAACTAAAAATCTATCAAAGAAACTAGCCAATCTCAACAACATAGAAAAAATAGACTCAATAAAAAGAGCTCAAAAAGTTGTGGACAGCAGATGAGTTAGCATTCATGTAACTAATGGAGGATAAGAATAAAGAAACTGGGGCCTCCCTGGTGGCACAAGGGGGTAAGTCACAGCACTATCAAGCAGTCGCCAGCCACTGCAGCACAAGTTCCATCCCCAGAAACCTGGCTCACACAATGTCAAGAGCTGGAGGTGGGGGTAGAAGGGAATAACAGCCATTAACCCAACTCTAGGATCTAAGATCCTTAAGGCGCCAATGACTTAATCAGAAAGCACAAGCCCCAAGCAGGTATCAGACTGCTGTAGTGGGTGTCAGGAGTGCAAACCTGAAGGTAAAGACTGAGGGCCATTGTAGAAATCTGGCCCATTTCAAATTCTGCATAGTTTGTTCAAAGTCAATGACAGGGAAACCACTCTGAAAGAGTGAACCCCTCCCATCAGTGCAGTTTCTGCATTGGCCTGGGGCAGCCGTCCTTCTGCCCACCTGTGACTATGCAGGTGCATCTCTTGACCAGCTCTCTCCTCTGCAGCCTTCCTGCCTACCTGAGACCTGTTCCATGCTGGGGCTTCTCTTCACTGACCTCCCTCAGTGAAGGCAGCTCTCCTCAAGGCCACCTGTCTGCAATCATGCAGACCTCAGCAAACTTGTCCCTTTTGGGACAGCTCTTGATGCCCAGGACATTTGTGTCTAGACAAGTGTCCTTTATATCTCTGTCCCTTTCCCTAATAAACCTGCTCTTTTAAATATAATGTCTGGGAAACTCACCGTGTGCTGATGAAAGGGGAGCTTTGGTGAAACCTTTCTCAGAGTGAACCCAAGGACCTTGCACTCCAAACCCACTGACACCAAAAAACAACATCGTAATCAGAGTCTCAGAAGGAGAAAAGAGGGTGGAACTGAAAAATATCAGATGAAATAATAGCTCAAATCACCCAGACCTGTGAAGTATATAAACCTACTGATTCAAGATTAGTCAACCTAAAACAAGATAAATTCAAACTAATCCAGATCAACACACCATTCACAAAAATGAACTTGAAATAGATTAAAGACTAGGGCCTCCCTGGTGGTGCAGTGGGTTGAGCGTGGCACTGTGATGCATCCATGGCACAGCAGATCCCTGGCCAGACAGGTGTCCCACATGGTGCAGCAGACCTCTCCTGCCTCTCCTGCTGCTCCCCTCAGCAGTGTGTTTCAGTTGATCTGCCTGTCCTGTTCCCCACTCTGTCTCTGGTGAATGCTCTCACCTCCTGCACCTCTGGCCTGTACCCAGCTTGTATCCATAAATAAATAAATCTTAAAAAAAAATAGATTAAAGACTAACATGTAAGACCTGAAACTGTAAAATTCTTAGGACTAAACATAGGGCATAGTTGCCTGACATTGATCTCAACAGGAATTTCCTGGATTTGACAATAAAAGTACAAGCAAGAAAAGCAAAAATAAGTAAGTGGGACTGTACCAAACTGAAAATTTTCTGCACAACAAAAGAAATAATCAAGAAAATGAAAAGATGATTTATAAGGTGAGAGAAAATATTTATAGATTATATAGCTAATGAGAGATTAACACCCAAAATTTGTAAAGAACTTGCAATTCAATAACAAAAGAAAAAAAAAACTAATACGATTTCTAAATGAGCACAAGAACTAAAGATAAATGGATGGCCAACCAGTACATGAAAAGATGTTCAACATCACTTATCATCAAAGAAATGAAAATTAAAACCACAATGAGATATCACCTCATAGTGTAACAGGGTGGTCCTCAGGAAAGGGGGAAGTTCCAAAATCCTGGTTCCGCCCTAAGAGGGTGGAGCTAAGCAAAAAAAAATTCTGCAAAAATAAAAACACAGAAGGAAGGGAGAGAAATAAAAGCAGGATAAAAAACAGCAAGAAAACCTAAAAAAGGCATGTAAAGCAGAGGGACATATAAAAAAAACTGTGCTTGCTTTTTAGTCTTAAACTGATTAAAACAAATGTGGGTAAAAAACCCATGGGGAAGTTAACAATGGCAACTTTCATCTTAATTTTAATTTTGCTCTTTTCTCCTGAATTTGTCTAACTCTAACCCTTTTCTACTAAAGGCCCTACTAAAAGGGGTTCTACTAAAAGGTCCTATAAACTTGTGGTAAGTTTTTGGGCCTTGCTTTGGGCCAATTCTATTTAACTAAACTTTTACCCTCAAGGAAATGGGTAACTTTAAATGCTTAATTTAATAACTATATTATTTATCCTTTCTATATTGTACCCTAATTGTATTAAAGTTCTTTCCATTAAAAATCTTATATATTTATCTTAATGTGGCAAATGACCCATTCAAAAAAAGCAAATTTAAAAATTCTGGAGTGCCCTTCTCCCTGCTCTGTAACAATAGCAATCATGAAAAAGAGAAGAAATAACAAATGTTGGCTAAGATGCAGGGGAAAAGGAAGGCTGGTACACTGTTGGTGGGAATGTAAATTGTTATAACATTATGGAAAACTGCATGAAGCTTCCTTAAAAAAATTAAAAATAGAACTGCTGTGTGATCCAGTAATCCTACTTCTGAAAATATACACAAACTTAAAATCAGGATCTCACTGAACCTGTGCTCTCAAGTTCATTGCAGAATTACTCACAATAGCCAAGACATGGAGAAAACCAATGAGTCCATCAACAGGTGGATAAAGATATGTTAGATATTGGGCCTCCCTGCTGGCACAGCAGGTTGAGCACCACACTGTGGAGCATCCGCTGCACAGCAGCGCAAGTTCAATCCCTGGCCATGGGAGGGAACCCACATGGCACAGCAGACCTCTCCTGCCTCGCCTGCTGCTCCCCTCAGCAGTGTGTTTCAGTCAGTCTGCCTGTTCTGCTCTCCATTCTGTTTCTGGTGAATCCTCTCACCTTTCCGTGACTCTGGCCTGTACCCCAGCTTTTGTGTTCATAAATAAATAAACCTTCTCAGAGTTTAAGATGGCCGTTCTCATGCAAACCTACTCTTAATGGGTTCTGCCATCCGCTGCATTAAGACAATCATATAAAACCTTTAGTGGAAAGGAACTTCAATACAACTAGGGTGCAATACAGAAAGGACAAAGAATATAGTTACTAATAAGCATCCAAAGTTACCCATCTCTTTGAGGGTAAAAGTCCAGTCAAATAGGATTGGCCCAAAGCAAGGCCCAAAAGCCTGCCACACGTCTAAAGGACCTTTCAGTAGAGACCCATAGAAAAGGGTTGTAAGAGTAGGTTTGCATGAGAACGGCCATCTTAAACTCTGAGAAGCCATTTCACTGAGCACGTGACTTAAGGAAGGGGAAACCAGGTAACCTTGAGGCACCAGTATGTTGGGGAGGGGGACTCGGGGAAGAAGGAACTAAGTAGTCAGGAAACGGGAGGTCATATCTTAGGGACCAGATGTTTTGGCTGAAAAGCTTATCTTGTCAGATCACCAGGACGTGGCACAAAGCAGAAAAATGTATAGCTATGGAAAATTACTGTGAGTTGGATGTTTTGGAAAATGCTATATAAACCCTTGGCTTTGAGTGCTCGGGGTCCTTGTTGAAACCCGCTGTCAGGCAGATACATGGACCCCAGCTAGCTGGAAATAAAACCTCGTAGTGTAACTTGCATTATCATGAGTGTTCTCTGTCCATTTGAGGGGAGGTCAATACTGGACTCTAACAGGGTCAGAAAGAGTCAGACAAATCTGGGAGGAAAAGAGCAAAATCAAAATCAAGGTGAAAGCTGCTATTGTTAACCTCCCCACAGGTCTCTCACCCACATCTGTTCCAACCAGTCCAAGACCAAAAAGCAAGTGCAGTTTCTTCACATGTCCCTCTGCTCCACGTGCCTCCTGCAGGTCTCCTTGCTGCTCTCCATCCTGCTTCCTTCTTCCTCCCTTCCTTCTGTCTGTCAAGATTCTCTGCAGAATCTTCTTTCCCTGTTCAGCTCCACCCACTCAGGGCAGATCCGGGATTCTGGAACTTCCCCCTTTCCTGGGGACCAATCACCCTGTTACATTCCCACCTTTCAGACACTTTTTATATTTGGCTTATATATTATATTTAGATATTTCTGCTATGTCCAGATATTTTAGTTACAGTCAGCAGGAGTAATAGGGGTAAATGCATCTACTCCATCTGAACTTCCCCCTTTCCTGGGGACCACCCTGTTACAGACATACACAACAATACATGCAAGAGAATATCATTTTGTCATAAAAAGTCAGAATTCCTACCATTTGCAATAACTTGGATAACTCTTTAGACATTATGTTAAGAGGAAATAAGTTAAACAGAGAAATACTGTGTGATTTCGCTTATATGTGTGACTTTAAAAAGACAAACTTGGACACCAGCCATCCAGTAGCTGTACACCCAGGCAGAAGAGGGGCAAAACTCCCACATTCAAGCCTTGTCCATAGCAACGACCTCCTGCACCCAGCAGGAGCATCTGGGAGTCCTGCCCTTCTACACCAATGATCTGGTAGCTGTATGTCCAACCACAGTGGCCCAGGAACAAGGCAGATACAACTCTAAGACCAAAGTTAGTGATTCCTTATAAAGACTAAATGTTAGGTTTAGAGATAACTTAGGCTTTAGTATTTCCCTTTGATTGGGGGCCTGTAGCTCTTTAGGTATTGACACTAGTTTGATCTTAGACATTGTGGCTATTAGTCTATCCTACACTCAGAGTAAACAAAATATTTACTTGTATTTGCACAAAGTTGCTTTGTCCGCTTTAACATTGATCAGTATCCGTGTAGATTAAGATATTGTTAAGAACATGTTTCAGATGTAAACTTTACTTCAAAGTGGTATGTGTCATAAAACTTGAATGGAAGTCTCGGGACCCCAAGATGTTCTTGAAAAAATGTAATGTTTGTTAACTTCCTGATCTATGCACGTTTTAATGTAATCCCACTGCCTGCTTGTAATGTATAAATAAAGACCTGCTGAGACTCAGAGGAGGACAGAGGACAGATACCAAACCCCATGCAAGTCTGGTGCTCTTCCTCCCTCCCCTCACTCACCGACACCGTTCCATCCTTTGGGGACCTGGCCTTCTGCCGTAGCTGGCCTTCGGCACACATCCACTGTCCAGCAATATTTCTTCCACAATGCCAGAAGTCATGCCTGCTGCCACATGAGGCATAGAAGCCCGACGCATAGAACAATCCAGAAAGCAAACAACATGAAGAAAAATGCAAATGGTCCAGCAAACCCTCCAGTAAACAACATACTGAAAGGTCACACAGGTCCCTCACCCAAACTCCTCACCCAGGCTCCCCCTGGGCTGTGATTGCGAGGAAGGGGCGTGTAGAAGACAGCCGGCAGGAAACCATGAAATAAGATGGTACCTGGTATCTGCTTCCCAGGTGAAATAGTAACCCAGAGCAAATAATGACCCCCTAACCAAGGGGGCATATGACCCTCTGGTACTTTTCCATTGTGACCCCCTGACCATAGAGCAACACGTGACTCGCCAGTATTTTTCCACTCAGGCCTAGCAGAGAAGGAGCATATAGAAGACCCCTAGCCTGTATGTGGGGTGCATCTCTCCCAGACCCCCTGCTTGAGATCTGTGAGTTTCGCCCGGGAGTAATAAACTTTCCCCTCTTTCTTATTTCTGTCTCTGCCTTATTCTATCTGCCGCCAACATTACAAATACCACCAAAAGAAAGAAAGTCAGCCTCCAGAACCCAACGGAACTAACACAGAATTTCTCTGCCTGACAGATAAAGAATTTAGAATCACCATAATGAAAATACTCAAAGATTTAAAAGAAAAACTGAGAAAAGGAGAGAAAAAGTATATGAGACGTATAATCAGCAAACAGAAGAACAAGTTTGAATCTCTGAAAAAGGAATTATGGGAACTATAAGAAGTTAAAGTTCAATAGCGGAGCTCAAATAATTCTAGAAAAAGCCATGAAAATAGAATAGAGGAAATGGAAGTACTCTCAAAGATACAGATATAAAAAGAACCAAAAAGAAAAGGGAAGAGAAATACAAAGGAAAAAGAACATGAATAAACACTCCGAGATTTATTTAATACCATGAGAAAACAAAATACAATACTCATAGGAATCCCAGGAGAAGAGTGAGACACGGAACCGAAAATCTATTCAAGGAAATAAAGATGTTGGCTCCAGCCGTGTCTTAGCATGACACCGGACTGGAGCGCCAAGGCACGGAGACGAGTCAGCACACCGGAGATCGACTGGTTCACAGCAAACAGGCTTTATTGCTAGGCCAGCCTCGGACCCTCCCCCGGGGAGCACTGGCGCAGCAGCCTCACCCTGGGAGGGAGGGACCCCGTGCTGCCTGCGCGCTGGGATTTTATAGTCACAGAGTCACAGACAAGGAAGGTAAGGGAAGAAAAATGAGTCTGGGGGCTTTTCTATACTGGTGCCAGGGCCCCTCTGGTTTACGACCCCCTGTTTGGGAGGAGGACCTGTGTGTGTAGATAAGGGAGCAGACCCCTGTTTGGGAGGGGGAAGCAAGGGCAGAGCAACCTTGCATACTTGTACAATGTCTTCATTTGCTGATTCCTACAATATCAGATAAAACAGACTTCAATCTAAAAAAAGTGACAAGACATAATGGTCACTATATATTGATCAAGGGGAAGATTCACCAGGAAGACTTAACACTCATCAATATATATTCACCAAATGAATACATCAGATATTCACCAAGATACATCAGACAATTACTATCATCTCTGAAAACAGACATGAGAGAAAATACATACGTTATAGGAGACTTCAACACCCACTGTCACCAAGAGGCAGAGAAACAAAACAAAACAAACAAAAAAAAAAAAACAAGGACACAATCGCCCTAAATAAAGATCTGGACCATATGTGCCTAACAAATATCTATAGGACTTTGTATCCAAAAAACTGAATAAACATTTTTTTCTCAAGTGCACTTCAATCATTCTCCAGGATAGACCATACACTGGGCCACAAGACAAACAGCAACAAATACATGAAGATCTAAATCATATTAAATCTGACCATAAAGGCAGCAAATTAGAAATCAACTCTGAAAAGAAAGCAAGGTACCTCCCTGCCCCATTGCATGGAGACTGAAGAACATGCTACTGAAAGACCACTGGATTAATGAGGAAATCAAAGAAGAAACTTTTAAAATACATTGAAAGAAATGACAAAGAGTACACAATTTTCCAGAATGTATGGGACGCAGCAAAAGCAGTAATAAGAGGAATGTATGTACACTAACCTCTAGCCAAGCTCATAAAGAAAAAAGGAAGAAAACGCAAATAAATAGGATCATAAAGGAAAGAGGAGAAATTACAACAGACACAGAAGAAATCCAGAGGATAATCAGAGATTACTATGATAATTTACATGCAAACAAGTTCAACAATCTAGAAGAGATGGATAAATTCTTAAAACTATACAAGCAACCAAAGCTGAATAAAGAAGTAGAAATCCTAAACAAACCAATTACAATCAGCAAAATTGAAACATTAATCAAAACCCTCCCCTGAAACAAAAGTCCAGAACCAGATGGTTTCACAAATGAGTTCTATCATTCAAATGTAACAGGGTTGTTCCCAGGAAAGGGGGAAATTCCAGAATCACAGTTCTGCCCTAAGTGGGAGGAGCTAAGCAAAAAAAAAAAAAAAATTCTGCTTGCTTTTTGATCTTGGACTGGTTGGAACAGAAGTGGATAGGAGACCCGTGGGGAGATTAACAATGGCAGCTTTCATCTTGATTTTGATTTTGCTCTTTTCCTCCCAGATTTGTCTGACTCTTTCTGACCCTTTTCTATGAGTCTCTACTAAAAGGTCCTTTAGACGTGTGACAGGATTTTAGACCTTGCTTTAATCCAATCCTATTTGGCTAAACTTTTACCCTCAAGGAGATGGGTAACTTTGGATGCTTAACTTAGTAACTATGTTCTTTATCCTTTCTATATTGTACCCTAATTGTATTAAAATTCCTTTCCACTAAAGGTCTTATATGTTTGTCTTAATGCGGTGGATGGCAAAACCCATTCAGAGAGGGCAGGCTTGGGGTTTCTGGGGTGCTCCTCTCCCTGCCCTGTAACACAAAGATCAACTGTTACCTATCCAACAAAAACTCTTTCCAAAAATTAAGAAAGAAGGTATACCACCAAATACATTTTACAAACCCAACATTACACTAATACCAAAACCAAAAATATAACACAAAAAAAGAAAACTATAGACAAATCTTCCTAATTAACAGAGATGCAAAAAATCCTCAATAAAATCTCTGCAAACCAAATCCAACAATGCAGCAAAAGGATAATACACCATGACCAAGTGAGATTTATTCCAGGAACACAAGGATAATCCAACATCTGAAAACCAACTAATGTAATCCACCACATCAACAGAAAGAAGAAAAAATATGATCATATCAATAGGTGCTGAAAAAGCATTTGATAAAGTTCAACATCCATTTATGATGTAGGCTCTCAAAATTATTGGGATTGAAGGACTATACTGTAACATAATAAAAACCATGTATGACAAACCGATAGCTAATATCATTCTTAATGGTGAAAAATTGGAAGCCTTGCCTTTAAGATCATATATCATAAAATATCTATAGTAACTACTAAAAAAAAGACTGTACGAAGGGGTACACTCAAGAATAGTATAGGTAAGTCAAAACAAAACTCTAAAAATTATTTAAAATAAAAATAACTTTATTATAATAAAATACAAGGGCACAAAATATAAGCAATGGATCAATTAATTTTTATCACATGAGCTTATCACAGTAATGGACCCTCAGAAGCCTTCCTTACCCCCCTTCCAGTCATTTACTGAAGGTACCATTATTCTGATTTCTATTATGGATAATTTTGCTTATTTTTGAAGGTTATAAAAATATGATGATTTTATGGTATGTTTTTTGTCTTTAATTCAGTATTATGTTTGCAAAATTCATTGTGTGATCTCTTTGAACAGTAGCTTTTAATTTTTCATTGTCCTATATTTTACCATGTTTGACAAGATCTTTTTTTTTTTTTTATGCATACAAGAACAGGGTGCAGGTCAGAGGTGTGGGACATGAGAGGATTCACCAGAGATAGAGCCGGAACAGAACAGGCAGATCAAATGAAGTACACTGCTGAGGGGAGCAGCGGGCCAGGCAGGAGAGGTCTGCCTGTGCCATGTGGGTCACCTCTGCAGCAGGGATTGAACTCGTGCTGCAGTGGCTGCAGTTTGCTTCATAGTGCGTTGCTTAACGCATTTCACCACCAGGGAGGCCCATGTTTGACAAGCTCTTAACTTGTCTTTTCTACTATCGATTGACAAATGGGCTATTGCTTCCTGTTATTTGCTATCACAAGATTTGTGCGTGTTAGGCTTGGACACATACTTTTTTAAAGTGCTGCATTCCATTTCTTGAGGGTGATGGTTTGCATCTCACCGACACTAGATTTTGTCTCTTTTTATTATAGCCTTGAGATTCTCAAAGGGAAGGCGCTATAATTTTCCACAAATCAAATTTTAATATGCTCTTTTCATTATCATTCATTACAAGCTATTTTATCTCTCATGACCTTTTTCCCCTTCACTCATGTGTTATTCACCGTGTTACTTAATTTCTAAATATTTTAATGTTATTAATTTGTAACTTAATTCCATTGTGCTCAGAGGCCATATTGTGTATGATTTTAATCCTTTAAAATTTATCAATGGTGCCGACCTAGCTGTTGCCATCTTGCTTCCCGCTGGCCAGAGATCCGCGCAGTTCAAGAGCCGTTCAATATGGCCTTACCCCAGCGATTAAGGACCGGCTCCTGTCCAAATAGGACTCCCGGAAGGCAGCAGAGCTCCACAGCCAGATGGAGGGATTCACCAGCCTCTCCGACAGCTCTGGCTTCCAGAAAGGTCTGAAGGATGGAATTAGGTTACGCACGCTCATGAATAAGCTACAGCTGTGCTCAATCCTCAAGCTCCGCGCTTGGGTGGAACTGGTGTCTGCGAGGCACCGCTCCTTCATCAAGGCCAGGCTTAGCTGGGCACGAGCCCTGGGGATCTGCTCAAGAGCAGACCATGACACAGGTGCAGGTGTCTCTTCTTCCCTCGCAGGGAAGGCCAAGACAAAGGGGCTGTAGAGCAGCCGCGATGTCGGTGTCAAACATTCAGAGAAGCAGAAGCAGAACTTCCATAATGCCATGAAAGCAGCCAATGAACTTGGCAGCCTTAGAACTCCATGAGTGAAAAGTCAATCTTTGTTGATTCAAGCCGCTGTGACTTGGAGGGCTGCAGCAGCTAGCAAAACCTGTCTTCACGAGTTCAGTTTCCAAGCAATAGCACAAAGATGGCCAAATGCCATGAGGAAATCACACAGGGGTTAATACTCAACTCCAATGTGTAAGTTTCCCAACTTCACCAAGCAATTTTCCAACACCAGTTAATTCAGTTCTGACGCTAGTTACAGGGAGGTAGCATTAAATCCCATACATAGGTTGGGGCTCAGTCCTAGGAGATGTCCCTCCACTTTGTCACCTGTACTTCTCCCTGACTGGCTGCAGATCAGAGATTCCCATGAGTCCTTGAATTCCATTAATTTGCTATAAGGATCTCAGAACTCAGAGAAACATTCTCCTTCCTAGATGACAGGTTTATTATGAAAGTATATAACTCAGGAGCAGCAGGATGGAAGAGATGAGCGGGGCAAGCCACGGGAAAGGGCACAGGCGTCTGTGCTCTTATAATGAACACTGTCCCCAAATCGCCACATGCTCCCCGGCCTTGGAAGCCCTCTGAACCCTGTCCTTTTTCTTTTTCTCACATCACTGTTCATTTTTCTACAGTGTTTGATTTCTCCCCTCAGGTGTAGTCCCCATAATTCTCCCACCTCCATAGTACCCAGGAACCATCACCACAGTCCCTCGGACCCCTCTCCCCACCCCCACCCCGGTGTATGCCTCAGATCCTTGGATTGCCTTCGAGTTTTATCTTTTTCCTGACCCTTTGTTCAGTTTCATTATATTCCACATGTAAGCGACATCATTCGATGTTTATTTTCTCCTTCTGACCTATTGCCCTTCCAGCATAATCCCTTCCAGCTCCCTCCATGTTGCTGCAAATGGCATGAATTAATATTTTTTGATCACTGAGTAGTCTTCCATTGCATGTCTATACCACATCTTCTTGATCCACTCATGGTTTGGGTCATTTAGGTTGTTTCCATATCTTAGTTATTATAACTAGTGCTGTAATAAACAGGAGTACAGGTTTCCTTTCAAATTAGTGTTTTTGTGTCCTTTGGGTAGATTTCTAGTAGTGGAGTTGCTGGGTCATGTGATAGATCCATTAATAGTAATTTGAGGGTCCACTACACAGATTGCCATAGTTACTGGACCAGTTTGCATTCCCATCAGCACTGTGAGAGGGTCCACATCCTCACCTGCATTTGTTGTTGCCAGTTTTGCAACATGGGCCATTCTTACTGGTGTGAGATGGTATCTTATTGTGGTTTTGATTTGCACTCCCCTAATTATAAATGAACATTTTTTCATATACCTATTGGCCATTTGCATTTCCTCATTGGAGAAATGTCTTTTTAGTTCTTCTGCCCATTTTTGACTGGGTTATTTGCTTTGTTTTTGTTTAATTGTGTAATCTCATTGTAGATCTTTGCTATCAGTCCCTTATCAGCTGGAGTGTAAATATTTTCTCCCAGTCTATGGGCTGTCTCTTCATTCTGGTTATTGTGTCTTGTGTACAGAGCTTTTTAGTTTGATGTAGCCCCAGTTGTTTTATCTTTTCCTTCATTTTCTTTGTTTCTAGGGATGAGTCCCCAAAGAAGTTTCTGGGTGTTATGCCAGAATGGGGTGCACTATCCAAGAAAGCTAGTCACACCGCTGTAAGAACAAGAGGAAATTTTACTACAAGCTCGAGCTTGGGTCCAACTGCACACCAGAGGCACCTGGGTGGTGGGTAGGGCCACGAGCATGGGGGAGGTTGAGACTTTATACGGTCGCAAGCGTGGGCTTAGATGTAGCACAGTTTGCTGTCCCATTGGCTGACCCGCGCAACTTTCCATATTAGACATGGTAGGTCCGTTGTCATAGTGATCAGCTGGCAGCCATGTTGCCATGGGTGATTGGCTGACTGCCATGGTCCGAGGTCAGGTGGTGGTGGCCTGGTGTGGGGTCATGCCTTAGGCCCTGTCCCTGGAGAAGCAAGGACTGAAGCCTAAAAAGGGCAGTGGCTGACTCCAGATGGAGGCTGGCACGCTGGCACGCCCTTCACTGGGGTATATGTAATGGAATGTTTTGCCTATGTTCTCTTCTATACATTTTATGACTTCAGGTCTTATATTCAAGTCCTTTACCATTTTGAGTTGGTTTTTGTTCATGGTGTGAGGTAGTAATCTAGTTTCATTCTTTTGCATATGTAGGTACAGTTTTCCCAGCACCATTTGTTGAAGAGACTATCCTTTGAAATCTTCCCTTTTGTGTTTTTATGCAGGTTTCATTTCGTAAGCATGACTTACTATGTTACTGGCCGTAGAGGTTGAACTCAACCTCTAGTCCCTCTAATGTGCGCCCTCTAGTGGTTGGATGCTAATTGACTCCTCTCACATGCAGCCCCCAGCCCCAGGTGCTTTCCAAAAGTCACCTCCTTAAAATAACAAAAGAAAAAAAATCCCAAAGATTTTAGGGGTTCAGTTCTAGAACCAAAGGCCAAATATATATCTCTTATTATTAATCATAATATACTAACTGGCAACTGGAATACTATTGATGGAGGATAAGAACAGAGAAACTGGAAAGGAGTCACCATAAGACTTGAAACCTGGCTCACACAATACCAGGAGCTGGGGCTGGGGGCCAAAGGGATTAACAGCCCTTAACCCAACTATAGAAACTAAGACCTTTAGGCGTCAACGCCCAGATCAGGAAGTGCAGTGCCCAGACAGGGATCAGGCTGCTATAGGGGGTGTCCGGAGCTCAGACCAAAGGCCAAGATATGGAGATTGAGCTCATTATCTCCAGAGCCCAATGTAGAATCTCTGGTCCCTTTCAACTTCTACATAGTTTAAACAAGCAAGCCACTCCATGAAGGAGTGAGCCCCTCCCAAAGAGAAGACTATATCCGTGTAGTCTCTGCCCTGGCACAGCTACAGATCCTTGTGCATCTGGAAGTCATTGTTGCTATTTTATGGTCTCAACCTTCTTGACAGTCCCTGCTCCCATAGGGCCACCAACATCCCATAGGTGGTGAGCAAAGCAGACACGCCCGCCCTCTGCTGGCGAGCAGCAGCACCACACCTAATATACACCATTTGGAGACTCTGGACCTAAGGTTTTTCGTTTCGCTTTGGTTTGGTTCTTTATATATAGACATGTATATATAACATCATTGTTATTTTTTTGTACAATATATGCTTTTATGCTTTCTCTTTTCAGGTGTATTACCCATAAAATTCCCACCACAAATTCACCAGTGAACCATCACCATAGTCCCTTGTGCTCTTCCCTCCTCCGTTTTGATCCCTCTCCCTCCCCTTGCAGAATGTCTCCAATTTATTGCTAGTTTGGGGATTTTTATTTATTACTATTGTTATTTTTTCCTGACCCCTTATTTGATTCCCTTTTATTCTTCCTATAAGTAGAACCCTCCGATATTTTTCTTTTTCATTCTGGTTCATTTATATCTCTTCCAGCTCCAATCATGTTTCTGCAAATTCTAGACCTAAGGTCTGAGGTTTCCTTCCCACTTTCCTTCCCACTGTGTCTTTGGATGGCAGCGCTGAACAGTAACCTGCAGGTGATCAGTATTTTCTGACAAGGACTCACTGGGCTGCATCATAGTGTCTACAAAAGAGGGGTAGATTACCCCTTATAGACATCAGACCAGGGGAAGGTGCAGAGACTTTGAAGTGAGACAGACTTGGGCTGCAATCCTGCTCTGGGTCCTTATCTGCTGGGTTATCTTGGACTCCTCATTCACATTTCTTTTTTTTTTTTAAAGATTTATTTTATTTATGCATACAAGCACTGGGGTAGAGGGCAGAGGTGTGGGGGGGAGGTGAGAGGATTCACCACAGAGAGCAGGGAGCAGAATAGGCAGATCAACGGAAGGATCACTGCTGAGGGGAGCAGTGGGCACAGCAGGAGAGGTCTGTCCCGCCATATGGGTCCCCTCCCTGGCCGGCGGCAGGGATCGAACTCGTGCTGCAGTGGCTGCGGTTTGCTTCATGGTGCGTTGCTTAACCCACTGCGCCACCAGGGAGGCCCTCATTCACATTTCTTGAGAGACATTTTGTTGCCCCCTTTCTGAAGATATTTGATATTTTAAGAAAGTACCAAAGGACACTCCCTGTTGGTGCACTATGAGGCTATCCATAGCCACTGCAAAAGGAGTTCGATCCCTGGCCAGGGAGTTAACCCACATGGCACGGCCAACCTCCCATCTCACCCAATGCTTCCCCCTGCAGTGTATTTCAGTAGATCCACCTGTTCTGCTCCCCACTTTGCCTCTGGTGAATCCTCTTACCTCTTTGTACTTCTGGCCTACACCCCAGCTCTTGTATGCATAAATAAATAAATCTTTAAAAAAGAAAAGAAAATACCAAAATAGCAAGAAAAATAAAATGTGTAAAAAGAATAAGAATTATTACAAAACACTGTCACTCCATCACTGTGAAAGTCAGAAAGAATTTCTCACAACAACCATCCTGTAGGTGCAGATAAAGAAACTTGAAGCATAGAGATTAGCCTATCCAAAGGCACCAAATTTATTCTTACTCCTACTGTGTTATTTACATTAACTTATCATCACCTTAAACTCAAGGAAAAGCTTGTTATGGTAGAGAAGAAAGGGGAGGCTGTAGGAATAGCACATGGAAGGAGAAAGTAGAGGTCATTTCCCATGGATGAAGGCAACTCTGCTTCAAGGAACCCCCAGCAGGGACCCCCTAGGTCCCTTGTGGGGTGTGACTCAGCTTGGGCCCCCTCCTGACCCTAGAAGTGTCAGCCCAGCAATTTTAACCTTTGCCCTTGACCATGGTAAAATTGATCTGTCATATTCCTGGTCACTCACACAAGCTAAAACAACTGCCACAGTAAGAACCAGCCAAGACCCAGAAGACTGGAAGATAAACTACAGGCACATCTTATTCCTTCTGGAGCCCAGGTTTTTGTGGCGACACTAACTGATAAACCAGTAGCATTGGTAATTTTAATATAGTTAATAAATTTAATAATAACCATCCCAAATGGTTAATGGATCAAATGTTTATTGATTCCTTAGCATAAGACAGAGGCTCAGTCTTCTAAAAAGCACACAGCTGGTACCTCTCTGGTTGCACAAGGGGTTAAGCACCACACTATAAAGCATCGCAGCCACTGCAGCATGAGTTCGATCCCCGGCGAGGGAGGCGACACACATGGCACAGCAGACCTCTCCTGCCTCACTTGCTGCTCCCCTCAGCAGTGTGTTTTCATTCATCTGCCTGTTCTGTTCCCCACTCTGTCTCTGGTGACTCCTCTCACCCCTCACACCTCTGGCCTGTACCCCAGTTCTTGTATGCATAAATAAATCTTTTAAAAAGCACACAGATGATGTAGAGAAATAAGCCAGAATCGTACATCGACATGATAAGCAAGGGCTCCAGGGTCTCAGGTCAGGGGCTCCATCTCGGAGAACTGAGGATAAGCAGAAGATGTGATATCTGTGCTGAGCGTTCCAGAACCTTCAGCTTGTCAAGCAGCGTGCAAGGAAGGAACCTCAAGGACTCCGAGCAGTGGTTCACAGGTCCGGCCTGTTCAGGAACAAATGTGCTGGTGGAGTCAGGAAAGAACCCAGGACCCACGACGGGTGGAGGCCATCGATAGGCCTGAGCGCAGAGAGCGGAGGGCCCGGTGTGTCAAGACAGGAAGTTTCAGTTTGTTCCTTTGAGTAACAAGGAACCAGCCATGGTCGACAAGGCAAACGTGTTTTTCATTTGTTTGACTGATTGCTTTCTTTTGTTTTTAAGGAAGATTACACCATCCACGTTGTGAAAAATGAAGAGCCAGCAGCGTGACTAATGAAGTACTCGGGTGAGAAATGGTGACATCAACTCAGGCCCTGGACTGGAAAAGGGAGAAACTGGAATCGGGAAACATTTCTGAGCCCAGAATCTTAAGACTTGCAGCTAAGTGTCTGAAAGCCATAGTCTGTTAGGGCCTGCATGCTCTGGGTTATCTGCACTGTCTCCTTTGGTCCTACAGTAGCCTTGTAAGTTATGTATTTGTAGTTCCTGTTTTGCAGATCTTGGAACAGGGCTTCAAAATGGTCCTGGTTCTGCCCAGCTCCAGATCCTGACCCAGAAACAGCACTGCTTCCCACACTGGATGAGGATGAAAAGGAAGACAAGATGGCATGGAGCTTTCCAGCTTGGAACACTTTGGGAAAGGAAAGGCTTTTGGTGCTGGGTGAGAGAGCTGGAATGGCCACTGCCCAGCCCATGGCTCAAGCAGTTCTGGAGGACCAAGGAGGTATGGATCGGGCTATAGGATGAAGCCTTTCAATAGATGGGAAGTTAAACCATCTATTTTTAAACCAGCAGCTAGACCCTTGGAAGTGTGATTGTTGAATATTAAGACAAGATTATGTTTAACTTTGTTTTTGTTTTTTTTTAAAGATTTATTTATTTATGCACACAAGAGCTGGGGTATAGAACAGAGGTCTTGGGGGTGAGAGGATTCACGAGAGACAGAGTGGGGAGCAGAACAGGCAGATCGACTGAAATACACCGCTGAGGGAAGCAGCGGGCGAGGCAGGAGAGGTCTGCCAGGCCACGTGTGTCCCCCACTGGCTGGCAGCAGGGATCAAACTCCTGCTGCAGTGGCAGCAGATGCTTCATAGTGTGTTGCTTAACCCATTGTGCCACCAGGGAGGCCCTTATGTTTAACTTTGGAAGAAACTGTCCAACTATCTTCCAAAAGAGCGATACTATTTTGTGCTTCCAATGCATTCAGCAATGAATAAATGTTCCTGTTGCTTCACATCCTCACCAGTTCAGCTTTTAGATTCTAGGTATTCGAATAGGTATGTATAAATAATTCTTATAGGTATGTATGTGTATAATAGGTATGTATATTAGTGAGGAGATCATCTGTGAAAGAGAAGGAAAAAAGAAAGGGAGGGAGTCCCAGGGACTCTTATATTCTAAGCAGGCAGCCAGAGAAGTGAGAGGAAAACCAGGTACAGTATGCTCTTCCCACGGGAGTTCCTGTCATTTTGGATTTTTCTGCCAAGGAAACCTTGTTATAACCTACACACCTGGACTTCAGAATACAACTCCAACTACTAACCAAATGAACAAAAACACATCTGTTTTTTATGTTTCTTAAAATATTTTATTTATTTATGCATACGAGAACTGGGGTATAGGCCAGAGGTGTGGAGGGTAAGAGGATTCACCAGAGATAAAGTGGGGAACAGAACAGGCAGATCAACTGAAACACACTGCTGAGGGGAGCAGCTGGTGAGGCAAGAGAGGTCTGCTGCACCATGTGAGTCCCCTCCCTGGCTAGGGATTGAACTCACACTGCAGTGGCTGCAAAAACCCCACAATGAGCAGCTCAACCCCTTTTGCCACCAAGGAGGCCCCCAAAAACATATTTGTTACCCCAAAATAAGTTTCAATGAAAACATTAAAATTACACCAATCAACGACTGATATCCTCAAAAGGTCACTTTTCATTTCTCCTTGCAGAAGAGCATTTATTTCTATGCTTTGGACAGATCCTTGTGAACCACACAACTGCTGTGGCCCGTGCCACGTGAAGTCAGAGGGTAAAATGCTGTCACACTGTGTTTCAGAGCCCAACAGGTCACACCCCCGCATGGACTCCTTCCGAGTGCCTGGTAAATGAGACAGGCTGACTCACCCTTGCACAAACCATCTTGCTCCCCAAGCCATGCAGATCAGCCACCCCATATCTCAGCCACAGGATGGCTTAGATTAGCCACATCCAACATCAGCCACTTGTGAGAGCCACTGACTTACAGACGGGGCAGAGGAAATAAACTGCCCCTGTTCTCAAGGCTCAGGACTGCCTGTGTGGAAAGTCCCAGAGAAACAAAACCTCCCGCATGAGTAAGTACAGTAAAGTCACAGGATACAGGTTAAAATGCAAAAACCAGTTATCTTGTAGATACCAGAAATGAACAATTAGAATTTGAACTGCAAGATTATACAATTTGCAAGCACATCAGTGACAATGAAACTCTTAAATTTAATCTAAATAGAGTCCAAGGATCTCCGTGTAGAAAACCATAAAACTGATGAAATAAATCAGAAAGGATCTAAATAAATGATATATGCTATCATAGATTGGAAGGTTCAGTCTCATTAAGATATCAGTTCTCTCCAACTTGAGCTGTAAAACAAATGTAATCCCAGTGGAAATCCTAGTAAGCTATTTTGTAGATATTAACAAGCTGATTCTAAAGCTTATACAGAAAGTAAAAAGCCTACATAAGTCAAGACAGTACCGGAGATGAACATACTACATGACGTCAAGATTTATTTGTTTTTTTAAAGATTTATTTATTTATGCATACAAGAACTGGGGTACAGGTCAGAGGTGACGAGGGGGGTGAGAGGATTCACCAGAGACAGAATGGGGAACAGAACAGGCATATCAACTGAAATACACTGCTGAGGGGAGCAGCGAGCAAGGCAGGAGAGGTCTGCTGCACTATGTGGGTCACCTCCCTGGCCAGGGATCGAACTTGTGCTGCAGTGGCTGCGGATGCTGCATAGTGTGGTGCTTAACCCCTTGCGCCACTGGAAGGCCTTGACTTCAAGATTTATTATAAAACTTTATTAATCCAGACTGTATGGTACTGACAAAAGAATAGACACACAGAGTAATAAAACAGAATAAAGACCCTATAAACAGACCCACAAAGATACAATAAACTTATCTTTAACAAAGAAATAAAGGCAATCCAATATAGAAAAGATAGTTTTTCATTTATTTTATTTTAAAGATTTAAGATCCTCTTTTAAAGAGAATGTGCTGGAACTACTGGATGGTCTATACGCTAAATAAATAAGTAATGAAACCTAGAAACAGACCTAATACCTTTTACAAAAATAATTCAAAGTAGATCATAGACCTCAATGTAAACTTCAAAGATATAAAGCACTTGTAGGCTTTGTAAGATTTAGCACACAGGCTGTGCTGACTGCTGTCTACTGAAGTGTCACATGTGATAGGTCCCTGCATTTTTTAGAACATACATGGCTAGGTGGGTTTTGTTGTCTCAAAAAGTTACTTGGTTTCCCTATCTCCCCAAGGTCTCCACCCAGTTCCCAAGATAACTCTTCAGTTGCCCTCCTCTTTTTAAAACTCCCATCCTTGTCTGCTCTGCAAGGCAGAGACTGAGCTTTTAACCTTATAAACCCCAACATCTATTAATCACCTTATAGGTGCCAGGCCCTTTCATGAGATCTTTTTGCTGAAGTCCAGCAAGACGGCGGCAGAGTAAAGGTTCTGGGCTCACCTCTTCCAGATGCTCACAACTAAACAGCTGTAAAGCAAAGCCCAAAAACCCTGAGGGAGAGCGCATTAAGAGCATCAGTCCAGCGGAAAAAGAGCAGCTCAGAATTCCAACCCCATGAAGTTTACATTCTAGTTGAGGGAAAGATACAAATAGTAAAATACATAGTGTGGTGCTGGGTCAAGAAGGCAGGGAGAGGGGAAGTGTTGGCAGGAAGGGGTGTTACTGTTATGGGTGGTCAGTCAGGGAAAGTCTCACGAAGAAAGGTCATTTGAGAAAAAGCCTGAAGGATGCGGGAGAGGGAAAAACACTGTAGGCAGGGGGAGCGCTGGGCAATGGACCTGAGGCAGAGACGTGCCTGGAAAGGGCAAGGAGCACCAAGAGGCCCCTGAAGCTGGAGTAGCGGGGAGGTGAGGCCCACTGAGGAGTCAGGTTGTGTGGGGCCTTTGAGGCTGCAGTAAGGACTTTGGCTCTTACTCTGAGTGACTTGGGAAGTCTCAGAGGGTTTTGAGCAGAGGAGAGACATGCGCTCACTTGAAACTTAACAGGCTCTCTCCAGCTGCTGCGTTGAGAATAGACTCAAGTTCAAGGGGACAGCAAAACCAGAGAGACTAAGTTGGTCATTGCCCCTTTCAAGTGACAGACGATGGTGCCGCGAGCCACTTGCTGAAAAGTGGCTGGATTCTGAACATACTGTGAATGTATTGGATACATACTGTGACTACAACCAACATAGATACTGTGAATACACCCAACATATATACTATGAATACATCCAACATACATACTGTGAATACATCCAACATACATACTGTGAGTATATCCAACATACATACTGTGAATACACCCAACCAAATGAGAGAAAAGAAGAGAAGGAAGGAGTCAGTGTTGGCCCCACACTGCCTGGGCATCAGGCTTTTGGCCTGAGCAACTCACTGCAAAGGAGGTATTGCCCCTTACGGAGGTGGGGACGGGTATGGAGGGGAAGAGTTTACAGGGAAGACTCAGTCTTGGGCATGTTTCAGACACCCACCAGGTCCAAGTGGAAATCAGCACATAAATGAGAACTTGAACCAGATGTTAAAGAAAAATGCTTTGCCTATGGATATAAATTTGGGAGGTAAAATTAATAGCTAAAAAGGATTACAAAGAAGCCTGAGCAGGAGGCAATCAAGGAAAGGACTAGAAAGTCGGACCTTGGGATTTTGGTGCACTGAACCTGTAAATTGCTCTAGGTAATGTGACCACTTTAACAATGTTCATTGATCATATCCATGAACACAGGGTATCTATCCATTTCTTTGTGTCTTCTTTTATTTCTTTTGACAGGTCTAGTAGTTTTTTGGAAGAGTCTTTGGGTTTTCTGAGTATAGCATCATGTCTGTGTACAGCAATATTTTCACTTATTTTATAATTTGGATTCCATTTATGTTTTTTTCTTACCTAAATATTCTGACTGGAGCTTTGGTGGAGAGTGAGTGTGCTAAATTCACTTAGGGAGGTATGAAGTTGTATTTGCAAACTTACAGAATTATGTAATCTAGTGGAAAGCCAATAAAACTTAAAAAAAAAAGTTGCACCTTGCCCTACGGGGTGACTTGGCACCTTCTGAGACTGATGTGAAGAAAGCTTTCAGGGTGCAGTTGTAGGATATTTGCAATGTCATCAGAAGTTATAGGTTAGCCTTGAATTTCTCTGCTGAGAGTAGGAAGTTGGGATGGAAGCCTGGGAAAGGAGGAGAAATATGGCATGTATGTGAAAAATGGGAGCAAGAACTGACCAAGAGCAAGCAGAAAACTTGACCTCAGACAGTCCTGGGAACCTACAAAAACACAGAACTTCTCTCTGACCTCCCCCTGTCAAGACAGGCTCCTTGCTACGCTGCATCCTAACGTGCCAAGGGCAGTATTATAACCAGAAGTTCCAAGATGCCAACACCCAACCCACCCCTGAGCAAGTGCCCTAGCAAGTTTGCATCTCAGTCATGCTCCCTTCCTTCCTGCAACAACCTCCTGACCCAGCAGGTCCAGGCACATCTGCCTGCTGGTGTTCTAACTCCACACCCAACATTCCTGGCCCAACACCCAACCCAGCCAAATAGCCAGCTCACCTGCTCCATCTACTGACCTAAGGTGGGATTCCCTCTCTCTTCTGGAGCTGCTCCCTAAACCACCATCCACTCAATATCCATACGAAACAGAGTCCATACTCAGGCCCTTAGACTCCAAAGCATCTCGGGCCTGGAAATTTCCCAGTCATTCATTCGTTCCATAAAACTTATCAAGCTACCATAATGTGCTTGTGCACCTGACACTCTCCCAGGAATTAGAGATGTACTAGAGGGGTACTTGTCCTCAAAGAGCTAATGTCCAATAAGGAAGACAGATGTGAAATAGCCACAAAATTAAAGATACATTTCCCAAAAACACTGTGTTGGAAAGGAACAAGTTTCTGAATGATAAATGTGGTGGTGGTGGTGATGGTGGTGGTGGTAGTGGTGCGTGTGTGTTTTGGAGAGGAATGTGATAGGAGAGGTTTAACTCTGAAGACATGACATTTCCAGTGGAAACTGAAGGAGAAATAGGAATTGGCCAGGCAAAGAATAAAGCGTACAAGGAGAACATCCCAGACAGAAAAGGTGCTCAGGGCCACATCCCACCAGTAGGCCCCACCAACAAATAAACATTCCATCTCATCTCGTGGAAGTTGCTTGGTGGCTCCCCTTCCTCACCTCTTTCCCACACATCTCCAGGTAATAACCTCCCTACGAGAAGACAATCTTAGTTTAGGCCACTTATGTGTGAGCATGAGGATATTTTATACTTCAACTTACTTGTATTACTGCAGGTTCTTCCTCTCTTTTTCCTTTAAATACCAGTCCAAAGAATTTCATTATTGCCTAAATTTGACAGAATAACAAGTTCAAGAAGCTTAAACAAGTATTCTTAACATCACTGGAACTGGAATCTAATCCAAGATCCCTGAGGTTTTAAGCAGAAACATTTAAGCAGAAACTTGCTCCTTTAACTTCCCCAAACACTAGAAATCTACCCATTAGGAGGCTCCACAGTCATATATCAATCTGAAAAATCTTTATGCACATTGCATTTGGCTTACTCTACAAATACAACACTATCTCCCCTGTGCCAGATGTAAACCACACCATACGCTTATAGAAAGACTAAGAGATTAAGGGAATAGAGAGTTAAGGGATTCATTTCCCTTTTCAGTGAAAAGAAAAAAATAAAAATTTCAGATTCATAAAAATATTGGTGATAAATGAATGATGACCCCATGGGTATAATGAAAACAGACTGATTAATAGTGAGAGCAGTGGTATTCACACATACACCTCAGTCACAGTTCCTCTCTCCCCCAGCAGCCACAGAGTTGATGGATCCAGTGGAGGGATAGGCCTGTCACCATGTATGTGGTTGGTACAAGGAGTAGTAGAGATGTGTGGCCAATGGCTGACTGTCATTCTAGAGGTAGGTTTCTGGAAAAACTTCACAAGGGGGAGGGGGTGCAGGGATGGGGCTCTCAATCTAGGTTCTGTAGTACACCTCTTCAGTTCCCCATCTGTAAAATGGGGTAACAGTGCCCTCTTCATGGATTCCAGTGAGGGTCAAATGGGGCCTTGTTTTAGGAGCACCTGACCTCGTTGCCCAATGAATGCAGATGTTAGGGGATAATATTACAGGATTTGAATAAAAATGCTGAAGATGAAGAAATGAGGGATGGCTCATAGAAATGACAAAATGAGAATTCAAAGAGGTTTCAACAGATTCTATGGGGAAACACTACTAGTATGACACTAAGTCAGGACTAACCAGAGTCCTGCACTTAGGTAGAAAAACAGGCCTGGTGAGAGCAGGATAGGGTGAGAGATGGGTGAGCAGCCACCATGATGGGAAGACCCATGAGCCAGCAGTTGGCTGTTGACCCAAAGATAAAGCCATTTGGACTGCATTGCTGTTATTGTCATGCTGTGTCACTGCACCATTTGCATAGGGTTTTGCACTTATCACTTTAACCATCAAAGTATAATATTGGATCAAGGGAAGGATGCCGGAGACCAGCTCCAACTAAGGCAAGGTTCCCACAGGAGGAGATGGTGTTAGGGAATGATGAGAGAGTGAGGAGCCACTTAACACTTGATCAGGGTGCAAATATTGTCCTACTGAGAGTCTCAGCAGGTCTTTACTTATGCATTACAACCAAGCAGTGTGATACATCAGCATATGCATAGAACAAAGAAATAACAATCATTACATTTTTCTTAAGAACAGCTTAGGGTCTTATGACCTTTAGCCAAGATTTATGACCTATACAATTTCAAAGTAAAGCCTATGTATAAAACAATCATGTTCCTATCAGTATCCTAGTTTCTATGGTTATTCAGATTATTCATCAATGTCAAAACAGGTATAGCAATTTTGTGCAATCACAACTAAATGATTTTGTTTCTACTCTGAGTATAAGATGAAGTACTAGTCACAAGGTCTGGGGTCAAACTAGAGCCAATACCTACAGAAAAGGTAAATACTAAATAAAAGGGAAATACTAAAGTTAAAACTTAAATAAAAGGGAAATACTAAAGTTAAAACTTAAATCATATCTAAGTCCTATTTTAATCTTTAAAAGGAATCACTAACCTCATTATGTCTTGAACCTAAAACTTATTAGTAATGTTTTTGTTACTAGGGAGTTTTTCTATATACAATTATGATTTAAGTAAAACAATAAGGGGAAAAGGGGAGAAGGGTAAGAAGGGTTTATGCGACTCATTCATCGCCAAGGAAACGCAGAGCCTTTCATAATGGACCAAGCCACAGAGTTCCTCAGTTCCCAGGACTAGTTTCCCTTAATAGATGTTTAGGTCTGGGAAACTGTTTAATAATTAACTTTTGCATTATTATTATTAAACAACTACATTCCAATAACAACTCTGTTTAGTTTTTTGGTATCGGTGGTCTTACAGTATCAGTTTTAGAGAATTTTGTGTTACATTATCGGCCAACCAGTAATTCATCATCAAAATGCATAGCAACCAGTTATTTTTAGCAGGACAGCTAATTTTACAGCTACCCCCCCAGGTGAATTTCCAGTTAACCCTTAATCCTGCCTTTACAGAATGGTAACTGTAATGTCAGCCAAAACAATGGAGATCCAGCAGGGGCCAGCCTGTGGAGCCTCCCGACATCTCAGGAACATCCCTTGTACCCGGACCATTGTCAGACAGCATGAGTAGCTTGGCCAATGCCAGAAGGAATTGTTGCAGTGAACTCTGAATAAGTGGGGCCTGGAGTATTTAGTCCACTTTCAGTCACCAGTTATTAAAGAAATATGAATAACCTGGAGGACATCCTGGTTGCAAAACCCCAGCTTAGCAGCAGCCTGTCCCAGCCATACGAGCTTCTCCCCAAGCCAAGCCTCAGTTTTCCTAGCTGTCAAGTCAGAACGCTAGCTCCTGCCTACAGGACTGTCTTGAGAAGTCAGTGAAATCACAATGTCACAAGCCCAACAGAACCTGCACAGCGAAAACACCATCAAGTGGTGTTATGAGCTCAGCCCTCCTGTCCACAGTGTGTGTCTGCTCATAGGCCTGCTGCAATCCTGCTGGACCCCAGGTACAGCTCCTCCATCCTCACCCCCAGACTCTACCATCCCTCGCAGGGCAGCTCAGTAGGGACACGCCAGACAAGCCATCACACTTGCCACCTGCTCCAAGACAGGTCGGTGGACAAACGGTGCGTGGTCCTCAGAGCTTGGGATTCTTATGTCTAACTTTCCTGGCGCACCTTCCTGTAGGTCAGTGTTACAAGCTCTCCTAGAGCGTTTAAGAAGAAAGTCAGACCCAAAAATGTAAACATATTAAGAAAGAAACACATAAGTTCATCATTGCAAGTGAACAGAGCACCAAAGAAAAACTGAATACGAGAATCCAATTCAGGGACCTCCAGAACGGCCCTAGAAGAAAGGACATGTTAGCTGAGCATGGCAGGATGAGAAATGCCCTGGACCCACCCCACCCCCAACTCAGGCAGTTGCATGGTTCTTGGGAACCAGAGGGTGCCTGAGAGGGGCGATCTCTGAAAAGGGACCCCCAACTCCCTACTACTACTTCTTACTCCACTGCAGAAAGTCCCACAGAAGTCCTCCCTGAGTCCCCACCTCCGCTCTCCCTCCCCCAGTTAATAACATGTCCCCTCTCTCGGAGCTGGCTCTACTGGTAAGGCCGGCCCTCAGGACAGCCTGCCTGAAGAACCTGCCGGGCCAGAAGCACACCTGGTCCTGCTTCTGTGTGCTCTACGCTCTGGAAGGCATGCACCTTCCCCAGAACCCCCCCATCCTTGGCCTTCTGCACCCCACCCACTCAGGGCCTCCAGCAGTCCCAGAGCGAGGGAGGGCATGGCTGGGGCAGGCAGAGTGGAGTGGGCCCCTGGGGCTCCGCGATGCTAGGACTGTCCACCCCCACCATCCCTTCCACACTGCCATATTCTAGATGCTGGTGACAGCTAAACGAGAAAGGACCAGGGACAGGAACAGCTACCTAGGCAGACAGAAGGGCAGAGACAGAAATGAGATGCTCTGAAGGAGACAAGGGCAGCATGGGAGAAGAAATGAAAAAGAGAGAAACAGGCAAGGAGGTAGGGTGGACGCAGAGAAAGGGGCCAGGATGCTGGGCAAGGAGAGACAAAGCATGGGAAGCAAAACTCTGGAAAGAGAGGAAGAGCCAGGGCGCTCAGGGAAAGGTGGGCAGGAATTTCGGGGAGAAGGCTTTCCTGGGTCAGCCAGCTGGGTGGAGTCACTGAGGGGTGGAGAGTGGGGTGCCCACAGACCACATTTCCTCGACTGGGTCCACAGTGAGAATGTCCCAGAAGCCTCCAAGGATGGCGAGAGGGAACACTGGCGCTGGAGAATGTTCTCCAAATCTACAGGCATGGGGGTCTGCCAGTGGGTGGGGCCAGCGGCCTGCCTGGAATCACAGTGCAATTGCCTGTGAGAAACCTGACAATGGTAGGCAGGTTTCAGCAGCATGAAGACACGCATTTTCCACTCTGTGGCAAATGTCCCAAGACCAGGGAGGGAAGAACCTCCCGGGCCAGGATGGCTGCCTCTGCGTACACACCCTGAACTCCATCCCAGACAGGCAGTGGCCTTGGTGTCCACACCCCACACTGGCCCTGGAAACACAGAGACCACAGTCTCTGCCATGTGGGAGTCTAGGTCCAGAAGGGGAAGGCAGGGGCCAGGAATGAGCCCTAAGGGCCCAGTGAAGCCCAAGGGCGCCTGGGGAGGGAGATGTCAATTCTGGTCTGGAAATCATCTAGCCTTGGAAAGGACCTAAAAATCTGGTAGCGCTGGAGAGAAAAGACTGGGGGGATGAGGTGGACCAAGACCCTGAGATGGGCCAGCCCAGACAGAGCGTGAACCCGTAAAATGCCCACTTGGGCTCGTGCTGGGAGTGAGTGTGGGAGGCCCTGTATGCTCAGGCTCTGGACACAGCTCTGACCTGGACAGATGGGCGCGGGAAGGAGGCCATGCTCAGAGCCGGAGCGCACCTTTCCTGAACTCCCTGGCTGCACTTGAACAGGTCATCTGCCTCCTTCGGGGTCAGTGTCCTGCAAAATCCAGGGCTTTAACTAGATTAGTGGTCTGTTCTGGAACCAAAGGGAGCTCCATTTGGAGTCTTGTTCTTCCAACTCACAATGCGGAAAACGGTTGACAAGGAGTGCTCCAGAGCCCCTGGCCCTGAAGATGTGTCCCCTCTGCCAGGGGCTCCTGCTCACCTGCGCGTGCTTGGTGGTCACCAGGCTCTTAGCAGCCTGCACCCACACTCCCCGGGCAGGGGAGGCTGGTGCCCATGAAGCCGTGTCCTTCTTGCCCACGGAGTAAGAGACATCAGCAAAGACAACAGCAGCCAGAACAAGGGCAGCGCCGGTAACTCTAGGGGGTGGTGACTAGATGCCAGCCAGGAGGCCTCAGGCCCTTGTACATTTTAATTCACTTAGCCCTCACAAGAGCCCTCTGAGAGGGTGTTCGCATGAATTCCACTGTGAATAATTCAGGGAAAATTTCTGGGGAGAATTTCTCAATACCAAGGGCTCAGAGGCCAACTGCATGTAATTACCCTTGAAAAAACATTTGCCAGCTGAATGCTCTGATTTTACCTAGTTAATATATTTAAGATTGATAACAAGCAAATAGTTGAGGCAATATTTGAGGACACGCAACATTGTTGCTGGGAGGGGCCTTGGTGAGCACTAACCGGCATGGGGAGTCTGCAGCTCCCTTCAAAGCCCACCAGGGGGCAGGAAGGCAGGGAGTCCCTGAGGCCTGGGCTGGTCTTTTAATGAGAAGGAACAAAATGGGTGGGAAGAGTTCAAGGGACTACGGGGATGGTGCACGGGTGAATTGGTGGTGGGAATTTCACGGGGATGAGAAATATGCACTGTACAAAAATGAAAGATAATGTAAAATATATATATATAATTAAAATAAAAAATTATTAAATGAAAAATAAAAGGCAGGACCCTCTGCTTTGGAGGGATGTAAGCAGAGCCGAGAAATCTGAAGGACAGCTCTTCCTGGGGGTCATCTCTCGGCCTCTTACTACTGCCCCTCTGGCTGTGTGCTGCAGCAGTGGGGGCTGTCAGATCCACCTGCTGTCGTCAGAGAAGGGGCACACACGGGAGCTGGGGAGGCCCCCTGCAAGTCTATGCCAGCCCCCTCCACACCCTCCACCCCCACAGAAGGATGGGGTTGACCAGAATCTCCGTGGAATCATGTCCTGTCCATTTGAGGTGACCTCCCAGAGCCCCTCTCCTGGCTGTGTGTCAGGAGACCTCCCTGGTCCCCCAGCCCCTTCAATAAGCCAGGCCCTCCCCGCTTACATGTCCAGGTGGCCCAGGGCACAAGACACAGGGACAGGGTGAATCTAGAGAGATCAGAGACACAGTCTTTTCTTTTCCTTTTAATTGTGGCATGTTTCCCTCAAGGGACAATGGCTCGCGGTGAGGTGGTGATCAGAGCCACGGTCTTTAGAAAGTCCAAAGGATAGGTAAAAGTGAGGCTGTTAAAACTTGCTCTGTTGCAAGAATATAACACATGCTAAAGCCAAGACACAGTAAATGTACCAAAGTTGTGAGAAAACAATCCCAGGTCTCCGACTCCTTCAGCTGTCGCTCCCTTTCTTTCTACTCCGCTTGATTCCAGATCAGAGAAAACAGGAACCAGCTCCTGAGCGCCCG
This sequence comes from Galemys pyrenaicus, assembly GCA_019455555.1. NCBI lineage: Eukaryota > Metazoa > Chordata > Mammalia > Eulipotyphla > Talpidae > Galemys > Galemys pyrenaicus. Next base: position 194,449 of record JAGFMF010012272.1, read on the forward strand.
GGAAACTGTGTGCTGCTCCCTGTCTGAAGGCAGAGCCTGGCTCAGGCACGACGAGCCCCGTGACCTCAGACCCTCGCCGATGCCCTCATTCCGGCCTGGCACGGGCAGGGAGCAGGCCGTGGGGGCTGTGTGCACACAGCTGGGCCTGGGCAGGGAGCTGCCCGGCAGCTCTGGGAGGACAGGGGCACCGGGTCCTGGAGACGCAGCAACCACTGCAGACAGGGGCCCAGAGCCAGGCCGAGCCTCGGACCAGGAGCCGAGGGGACCAGGGGGAGGCCGGCGGGATGGGCGCTGCCCAAGGAGATGTCCCCACAGCGGGGTGACAGGGCAAAGTGGGAAGGGAAGCAGAGATCCGGTCAAGACTCGCTGGTTTAGCCAGTGTCTGGGCATTGCAGGAGCACCCGCTGGATCCCAGACGTGCCGAGGAGCTGAGGACGCCGAGAACGAAACCGGACAACTCGCCTCAGTCAGTGGAGGACACGTCTGCGAGCAGTTGTGGTCCTGAGTTCGGGCCCTTTCACACGCGGACAGGTCTCTGTGCGAGCAGAGGAGGGGCTGGGACAGCCGCAGGCCCAGGGGCAGGCGGGGCTGCGGGGCAGGCAGAGGACACGCGCTCCAGGCACAGGGGCACAGCCAAAGTGGCAGCAGTCCACAGGGACCAACCCTCGCCTCCCCAGCGGGGAGGTGCGTGCCCAGGGCAGAGGACGAGGAGCAGAGAGGAAAACGGGCCGGACTCAGGCCTGGGCATGCCGGCTCTGGGCGGGAGGGGTCCTGGGAGGTGCAGCAGGAGAGGGGCAGCCTGGCCTGAGGAAGGGGCACAGGGAGGGGCTGGCAGGGAGGGCCTAGGAGGTGTCGTGTCAGAGTGAACGGTGAGTCTGGGGAGGCCAGCAGCCAACTGGGACTGTGGGGCAGCAGCCTCAGAAGGAGCAGGGCTCCCTCAGTGTTTGAAATGAGGCCAGGACTTAATGATGTCATACAAGGCCTGCCCAGGAGACAGGGTACTGATCACATCCCTGTGCCCCACCAGGAGGTAGTTCGGGTCCAGGTGCCCCTTGTCCACAGCACATTCGATCAGATTCTGAGCTGCCTCCAGCGCCGCAGCATTCGGTGGCTTTTCTGCAGAACATATTCACCCCATCAGTCAGTAGGCTCTCAGGCTCCTTGCTTAGCATAGAGAGAAGCACCGAGAGTCCAGTCCCTCTGCACCTCCACCACCGCCCTGGCCAACAAGTTCACATACGTTGTGGCAGCCAGTCACAAAGAGAAAATGATGACGTGTGCAACCTGCTGGCTCCCTGTTAAGTTTCTTCTGGAAAGTTAAAAACTGCTCTGCAGGAGAACAACACAGCACACCTCTGGCAGGCGCTACAGGCTGACATGGCATCAGTTATGTTGCCATAACTGGCAGGGATGCTCCCCAACCTTACTGCATAGTTATCCAGTAAGAAAATGCCCTTGCCATCAAATCCATAATAGCATCAAAGTTTGCTGTTTTTTCTCTCTAGCTCCACACTTACCTTGTATGGCTACAAAACAAGATGGGACTGAGTGGGGGGAACGGGTGTTCCAGGTGCAAGGAACCGCTGGTGACATGCATCCTATTTTGAGCCCACTTTAAAATTAAAATGTTCCACTGACACTGGCTGGATCCAACCCCATGGCTGTTATCCCCAACCCCATGGCTGTTATCCCCAGCCCCATGAAACTCTCTCACCCAGAGCCCCCTGCCCCATATTCACCCCTTACCCATAAAGTTGCCCATGAAGGCAATTCCCAGGGCAAAATCATTGTGTCCATAGCTGTGACTGCCTTGGATATTCCAGCCAACTCCTTCATACACACCACCGTCCTCACCCACCAGGAAGCTAGGAGGGCAAGGGAAAGTAGACAAAGTCACTCTGGAAAGCAGAATTGGCTTCATTCACTCCTCAAATCATTAATTCATTCTTTCATTTGGTTTTCAGATATTGGCTGAATATCTCTTACGTGCCAGTGTACACAGTGATCAAAAGACAATCAAAAAATCCCAGTCCCTAAACCCTTGAAGTGAAGACAGGTAATGACAAGAATGGCTAACAGGGACTTCACTGCAACATGGCCTTCCCAGCCAGCAAGCCACTGAGGCTGACCACCCCCCCACCCCCACCAATGTGGCCAGGACCTCTAGTGCAGCAGTACACGAGTACAGTGGGCATTGTTCTTCTGTGTTCCATGGGCCTGGCAACCACGCTCTTCTTGAAATACCCAGTGGCAGGCTCCCACCAGCTCATGCCCTGCCTATTTTCCTATATTTTGCTGTCCCCTCCAGGTCCCTCAGCCACCCACCTTCCTCTCCTCAGCATTATGGTCTCCCCTTCCTCTCTACACACTCAACACACTCTTCTTGGACAATCATCCACTCCCACAGCTTTAATTCCTATTTATTTTTTTAATCTTTTTTTAAAGATTTATTTATTTATGCACACAAGAGCTGGGGTACAGGCCAGAGTCACTGGAGGTGAGAGGATTCACCAGAGACAGAGTGGGGAACAGAACAGGCAGATCGACTGAAACACACTGCTGAGGGGAGCAGTGGGCGAGGCAGAAGAGCCTGCTGTACCATGTGGGTCACCTCCCTGGCTGGGCATCAAACTTGTGCTGCTGTGCAGTGGATGCTTCACAGTGCGGTGCTCAACCCCTGCACCACCAGGGAGGCCCCAATTCCTGTTTATTAAAACGAACATGTCCCAACAAACCCATTTCCTTCTGTAATTTCCCCAACCAGAAAACTACCCATCATCTTAAATGACTCCCTCTCCCTCTCCCAGCACCTCCCAGTCATTGTTCATGGCTTTTCAACTCTACCTCCTGTGTAGCCTTCCCAGTCCTCTTTTCTATCAAAGCCACTCCAGTACACTGCTCCAGGTCACCCTCACCTGCTGTCTGGGTCACTGCAATAGCTCCCTAACCAGAGGGTTGCTTTTTTCAACCCAATCCATTCTTAAAATAGCACCCATAGTGGTTTTACTAGAATACAAAATCATAGGAATAATGTCCTGTTGCTTTTTGAAGAGTTAATCCTGCAGGATGAACTCCAGCGCCCTCCCAGAGGCCCTTGTTCATCTCTTCATCCTCACTTCTCATTATCCCTTTCTGACATCTGCTTTGGGGTATGAGCTAAGCTTCTTTCAGCACAGAAATGTGTTCTACCTGATGCTGGGCCCTTGCCTGTGCTGCTCCCCTTTCTTGGAGCCTTTGTCCCCCTCCTTTTTGGTCTGACTCTTGCCTACTTCTTCTCCCAGCCTGATGCCGCTCCCTCCAAAGCTCTTCGCAGACACCGTCCACCCCCCAAAGTCTTGTCAGAGACTCACCCTGTTCCTTATCCAGCACAGTGACACACACCATCTGAACTGTGTTACTTACTTACTAGCTTCCCTCTCAGCTTCACTGGCAGAGGGGCTATGGCCATACATATCTTGCTGAACACAAGGCGCACAGCAGAAACCCAATAAATATTGGTTTGAGAAAACAGAAAATGGTGAGTGAGTGTGTGGGTACTCTGTCTTGCTACAGTCCAAGTCAGGGCTAGAGGTGACACATAGGAGGCCAGAGTGGAAAGGGGAAACCATAGGATTTCAAAAAACACTCCTTGGTGCATACCTGAGATTTATATAATGCTATAATGCAGTATTACTTCAACAAATATTAATAATAGGGGCCTCCCTGGTGGTGTAGGGGCTAAGGCTCTGCGCTACCACCGTGAAGGCCTGAGTTCTATCCCCGGCCAGGGAGCTGACTCGCACAGGGCAGCAGACCTCTTCTGCCTCGCCTGCTGCAGTGTATCTCAGTAGCTCTGCCTGTTCTGCTCCTCAGTCTGTTTCTGGTGAATCCTCTCACCCCCTGCACCTATGGTCTACACCCCAATTCTTCTATGCAAAAATAAATAAATAAAATCTTTAAAAATAATAATAAAAGTCAAGATATAGGAATTGAGTCCCTAAAAACTGAATGCAACAGCAAAAGTAGCATTCCCTCAGCTTCTGGTATTTTCCATTTAGAATTTCTAAATGTACAGTTAATTCTCTATTATCTATACCAAATAGCCACAGTAAGGCCATGGAAACCCTGCAAAGTGCAGCAATAGTTCTACCATTTGTAAAGACAAAGTTGAGGAATGAGGCCGCTAGCCAGAACAGCACAAATGCAAAAGTAAACTCATCCAAGACTCTATAAAAAGGGTTGTGATTAGGTCATAGATGATAATTGAAATTTATCATACTCTATTCCTAAGTCTCTTCCTTGAAAACTCCAAGGTATCTGACAAGTAGTTTCTGCTTTTCCATTAGCTTAATATGTCTCTTTATTGTAGAGCTGGCATTAAAGGAACGCAAAGAGAGAACATCTTGATTTTACTCTCTATCCTCAAATAAATAAGGTATTATTGTCCCTATTATCCATTTTAAGACTGCACTGGGTTGGAAAAGGCAACCCTCTCACAGGAAGCCATTGCAGTGGCCCAGACAGCAGGTGAGGGTGACCTGGAGCAGTGCACTGCAGTCGGCATTGAGAGAAATGGAGGGTGGGAAGGCTACGTAGGAGGTAGAGTTAAAAAGTCATGAACAATGGTTGTCTTTACTATGTCCCTGTTGTAGAGATGAGGCAAAAAGAAGCCCAGAGAGGTTAAAAATTCCCGTATCTAGAAAATGGGGTAAAGAATACCAGAGGTACATCAGGATTCTGACACAAGAGAGAGGGTTTAGGACTGGGCCAGAAGACAGGAGTGGGTGAACAGGGCCTGTGTCTGGGGGTCGCTGGAAGGGATTACATGAAAAGGCATGACCCTCTAATGGCCTTCCTCAAGGGTCTCCTAGTCTTGCTTGTCACAGTTGCCTCTAAAGTCTTCTTGTCATAGTCTTCCCAAACTCCCATGAAGAATGTGTCCAGGACTAACCCTTAGCTATGCTCTGAGTGATAGTCTGTCCAGTGTCTAACAAGAATAAAATATGACATCTGATATAATATACCTAGCACAAAGGAAGGGTTCAGTACACACAGGTTCCTCCTCAGCCTCCCTTCATATGGCCCCGAAGAAAGGCAGGCCACACTCCCGCCCATCCACTTACTTATATCCGATGTCACAGAAGTTCCTGAAGTCCATGTGGTAGGACTGCAGATCTCGGACATAAAGCCGGCAGTCCATGGACACCGTGCAGGGTATCCCAACTGTGTGGATGATGATGACATATTTGGCGGGGAGTTTCATTTTAGGACAGTGTGTCTCTCTGGCTTCCCAAGTTGACCGTGTGATGATGTCGGGGCAAGCTGTGGTGAGGTAAAAATCCAAGGGAAGTCACATGTGCCTATATATGGACAATCTCACAACTGCAGGCCTGGTGACCCCCCTCAGTCACCCCAACATCTGGCATCCACTGGCACAGCTTAACGTGAACTCCATTGTGGGATTCTGGGAAAGTCCAGATGGTAATCACCTGGGTAAGGGGACTTGAGCCAAGGAACAGAGTCAAAAATTTACATTAGTGGTAACTGTGAAAACTGGTGTGTGAGCTGTGAGAAAGGACTATTGGTCATACAGAGGCACATCCATTTTATTCAAGAGACGACATTAACCTACGTGCTTGAATGTGCCTTGCAAATATACGCAGGTATGATATCAGGGCCGATACACAGAAGTCATTGGACTCTGTGCGGAGAGAAACACTTTGAAGTCTACAAAGAATTAAAGTATTGTCATTCTTGGAAACAGCACTTTCTGAAAGCAAGAATAACTTTATTTACAGATTTACCATTTTAAAAAAACTTAATTTAAAAATATCCTTGAATCCAAAAAAAGTTCCGCTTGAGCTGAGACAATTACACTACTGAAAGTAATCATTGCAATAAGTACGTCTAGGTTACTGCTCCTAAACAATGCAGGATTTTTGTATTATCCAGTTTCCTGGAATGTTCATTCTGATATCAATGTAATCTGGGGACTCAAGTTTTTCTCAGCCTTGTAGCCATATCGCAGGCCCGTTTTTCCATATAGAACAATGTGTATTTTTAAGTGTGTGTGTGTGTGTGTGTGTGTGTGTAGTCATGTAGTATACATAAATAATGTGCATTGATATTTACTCCAGGCTGTTTCCAAGCTTTATTTTTTTCACAGTCTTCATGTCATCTAACACACAAACATATACATATATACATATATGTGTATATATACCATATACATATATTATATACATACATATTCTTGACTTCTTCATTTTCTCTCTTTACTCACTAAAAAGTTCTGTCCATTTTGTTCACAGTTGTATCCCCAGTACCTAGGAGAGTATCTAGTGTTCAGTAATATTTGTTGACTGATTGAAAATGTGTGTATATGTGTGTTTATGTCAAGAATTAGTCCCTAGCTATATCATTCTATTGGAGTGGAGAAGAGGACAAGAGCTTCACTCTCGGGATTTTCCAGATCTCACAGTTATGACAGGCATGAGAAGTTCTCAGTCCAAGAAACCAGTGGGCACCAAGAGGCGAGAGTGTTCCCTGACATGGTGGGCAGCCCCCAGGGTACAGGGTGAGTTGCGACTGTGGGGCTTACCTTTCCTGGGCATCACTGGGTGCTGAGGGGCCAGGCAGATCTCCTCCTTCAAGATAAGTGGCTGAATATACCTTGGTGACAGGTGGCCTTTCTGGATGGCATAGAAGATCAGGCCCTCTGCAGCTGATAAGGCAGCAGGGCTGGGGCTATTGCCTGCAAGGATTTAGCATGGGACACAGAATTGTCAGGAAGAAACTTCAACCTGGTCTGGACTTGGAGAGAGGACAAGACAACAAGACAACCCCCTGACCCCAGGTCACTAATAGATGGGAAGAGAAGAAACTGCACAGAGGTCCTAAGAGGCACTCAATCACTTGGAGAGAGCTCTAGGAAGCCAAGGCAGCGACCCCTTCAAATTCCACTCTAGACTATTTATCCAATCTGTCCCTAGTGCCAGACCTGGGCAGCAGTTAAATCTACATGCAAAGGAAAGTCCTGTCAGGCATGTGTAGCATGGAGAAAAGGGTGACAGTATTTACTTAGTAGCTCCCATCACCAGGCAGGTGGCAAGTGCACTTGACACCCATTAACTCACATGCTCGGGGAAAACCTCTGACAAAAACGCTATTACTCAGCCCGCTGGCAGGTGAGCATCCTGGCAGGTATCGGTTATTTCTGTACTAGCTTTCAACTCCATTCCCGCTCTGTTCTCTCTTCTGTTTGCAGGCGGCTAGAAACCTGAAAACTACATTCCCAGACTCCCCTGCCTGTGGTTTCTGGTCTGGCTCAACTAAAAGGAAGCGCTGGAGGAAGACAGAAGCCAAGCCTTTCTGCCCCGGTCCGCCGCAGCCTCAGTGTCACGCATCAGGCGCCAGGGCTGACCACAGTAACAGTGAGCCCAAGCGGGTCAGTGCTGGCCCAGCAATCTCACGGGAGAGAGGCTGGAAAGGAGGAAGAGAACCAAAGAAACCAAGTCACAGACTCCAAGGAAAAAGGGCTGAAAGAGAAGGCAAAAGAAAAATACCAGATGGTTCCTCCCTTAGGAGGAACATAAGGGAACCAAAGGAGGATCAAGGAAAGGAATAAGAACAATAATAATAAT